>CM038681.1:346569745-347025313 GCA_021605205.1 Aegilops longissima | reverse complement strand
TCAAAGTGGCACGTCTTCAAAGGTAATCCTGGTGGCACGTCTTGTGGGAAGACGTCAGCGAACTCCTGCAAAATGTTAGTGACAGGGGGCAAAGAGGAAGGCACGTCCTCGAATGAAAATAATGCCTCTTTGCACACAAAAACATAGCAAACAGATTTGCTAAAATCTAGCTCATCAATATCAGATTTGGTGGCAAGTAAACATGCACTTTTCAATTTAATTTCAGAAGCAACATTAGATGGTTTATTATTAGGCTTCATTTGTTGCTCAAATTATTTTGCCACAATCTGATTTTCACTCTTATTTTTCTCCTGTTTTTTTCTTTATTAGCTCTATTAATATCATCTTTCAAAATGGAACTAGGAGTCATAGGAAGCAAAGTAATATTTTTATCCTTATGAACAAGAGTATACTGATTGTTTGTACCATGGTGTACAGAATTTTTATCAAATTGCCATGGTCTACCAAGTAATAAGGAACATGCTTGCATAGGTACCACATCACAATCAACATAATCAGCATATGTAGAGATACTAATATGCACACGAATAGTACGTGTTACCTTAACCTTCCCGTTGTTGTTGAACCATTGGATGTAGTAAGGATGTGTATGTGGTCTTGTGGTGAGAGATAGCTTCTCCACCATCTCCATGCTATCCAAGTTGTTGCAGCTCCCTCCATCTATGATGACGCGAATAGTATGTTCCTTCACAACTCCCTTTGTATGGAACAAATTATGCCTCTGATTTTGCTCCGCTTGTGTAACCTGCACACTCAAAACACGTTGAGAAACTAAACATTCATACCTGTCAGCATCTTCAGGAGCCATGTATTGCGTCTCATGATCAGAATCATCTCCACCATGTTCTTCACGTGTAATGAGAGCCAAAGTTTCCTCATCATAGTCAGTAGCGAACTCATACCCATAGCCCTAAGTTGGTTTCAAGAAACTAACTTGGGGGTAGATTTGTACAAATATGAAAGTGAATATGCAGTAGCCCCCGAGACTCTGGTTGGATTTGACAGAACCGAGTAGAGGATCAAAATTGATATCGGGACACTAATGCTCAATTATTTGTGCAAGCTTCATGTAAGTGTGTCTAGTTCCACCCCTAGTTGGTTTTGGAGTATTGACGACAAACGCGGTTGCTGGACTAATCTGTTTGTAAGAATTGCAGGATAACACAGGTAGTAGTCCCTCATTGATTCAGTTTACCTACCAGAGATGACCCCTAAAAATGTATGAAGACATTGAAGACAATGGTGGTTCGTGAAGACATTCACGTTGAAGATAATGACGTGTGAAGACATTCACTTGAAGACTATGGAGTGCGAAGACATAGTTTCTTTCGTATTTTCCTTTTCTTCTTTATTGAGTCATAGGAACTGCCGAACTATTAAGTGGGTCCAAGTGAACAAAGTCAGAAGACTGATGTGATGCTCAACCAAAATCCTATGTCTTCCAGCACAGACAATGAGAGCAAATCTTTTCCAGAGTTGGATGAGTCAGCTTTGCTTGTAGCCCAAGCCAAGCTGTCGCGTGTGTTTGAAATCCGACGTTGGACACGTGTCGGTTCCTTAGTGACCCAGGGTCATTTCGGACATATCATGTCGGGTTGCCTCCTGGCTATAAATAGCCCACCCCCTACACCATAAATTGGTGGCTGCGCAGAGTTAGTGCATGGCTTTTATCGTTTGAGAGCAACCCACGTCCGAAGCCTTTGAGAGAGAGATCCTTGCAAGGACAAAGCCCAAAACACCCAGAGCCAAAGAGTGTTAGGCATCATTGAAGTCTTTTTGTCCACGTGACCTGAAGACTTGTTACACTTCAGGACTGTGTATCCTCCAGCCGGTTAGGCGTCACATTCCGAGGATCCAAGAGTCATTGTGGATCACCGATGAACGGAGTCTATGAAGGTTTGGAAGTCTACCTTGAAGACTTACGTGAGTGATTGGGCGAGGACTGGGTGTCCTTAGCTCAAGGGGAATAAGGTGAAGACGTGGTCTTCTGAGTTCAATCTCAGCCTCCCTGTCGGTGCAACAAACCCCAGACGTGTGTTGCCCGGACTATACACAGGCTCGGGAGCAAAGTTGCATCATCCAAGACATGACCAAGCGGGGGGAGATAGCCCTTTGAGAAACCAAAGGGCGGATCAAGAAGACCAAGTCAAGCTACACGAGCAAGATATAACTAAGAAAAACCTCCCTTGCCAGGCAGGCGAGCCTGGCGAGGTCGAGGTTGCCCCGAAGACAAATCTCTAGACTGCCCCGGCAAGCTTGCCGGGGACGCCGATGTCAAGACCGGTTTTTTGGGATATTAATTTCCCAGAAAATGGCCCTTGTGCTCATCAGCCCGGGATTCTTGTTGGTGATGAGGCACCAACAATCTGAAATTCCAAGCAAAATACAAAATATGTAGTACAAGACCATTCTGGCCTATGAGTACAACAAATGGTTTCTAGTGGTTGATGGCAGAAGAGGTTTGTGGATCATCAGCATTATGGGACTCCATTTCCCACAGGAACAGCTGACCAGGTTAACTCCAATCTTCGCGAGGCTGCTATCACCGTTGCTTAGGTTCCGAGGCTGTCATCGCAACGCTCCTCTCCATGCAAGAAATCTGGCCAAGACAATAGCCAGGGACAAGCCAGTGAGTACTTTGAATGTACTCACAAACATTATGAACACGGGTATGATATAACAACCGATAATCATGCTCTGAAATATTCTATGATTGCAACGTCAGTCATAAAAATAAAATCCCTGATGCCTACAAGGAGGTTATTTATATGCAACATGAATATGCAATAACAGAGTAGAAATAAAAAGCACCGATCGGGTGTCTGAAGCGATGCCTCGAAAGGATAGTAAATAACAAGCATGCCCCAGTCGGGCGTCTGAGCGACACCACATAAAGGGTTTATAATGTAAATAAATAAGAAACATGCCACGATCGAGGCGTCGGCGACACCACATAAAGGGCTTATAAGGTAAATAAATAACAAGCATGCCTCGGTTGAGGCGTGCATGCGACACCACATAAAGGGCTTATAAAGTAAATAAATAACAAGCATGCCACAGTCGGGCGTCTGTGCGACACCACATAAAGGGCTTATAAGAAAACAATCACAGTGAGTATCCAGGAGGTAGAACCGTCCTGGGATACTCAATAATTTCAAATAATATAATGGGTTAGTCCATAATAATAGTAATCATAATCATCACAAGTCACAAGTCATGATCCAGTTACGGTTTAACAGTTTCTCCTCGAAGACGACACTAAGACCAACACTTGACCCATCCCGGTGTAGTCCTTACCCATGGACACGGCTATTGAATAGATTTAACTTCGCATAGGGTGTACTCTTTACCCACGAGTAGCAGTTCCTTTAGTCCATCGGGACTAATTCCATTTACGGTCTTTTAATTGAAAACACGCCTAACTCGCACATACCAGCTTAACTTACAGGTGTCTAGAATCACCCACGACACTTGTTAAGCAAAACTCTAAGTGGGGAGGCTACAACCTCGCGTAGCATGGGATCAAATTTGTATCGCGCGCTCTAAGGGGTGCCCCCCTCTCGGTCCCAACTGGAAACACCCATGCCCTCGGACCAAGTGGCATGCCTACCGGATGCAGCCGGTATCTTCCACCATGGCCTCTCTGTACGGTGTGTGCTAGGAAGGGGTTTACGACTTACTGAACCGTACCCTACCTGCGGCAGGGACAAGTGGTAGTACGAAACAAGCATGGGGGTTACTGGAACAAGACTCGATCTACGGTCGTCTCGGGAGATTTAAGTAATTCCCTGCATGATTAACATAACAAATATATTTTCAACCAACATGCAGGATCACCACTCATCATACCCCGTCATGTCATACCGGACACAACCGTCTCGATGAGGAACTAGGGACAAGCTCGTGTCTACCCAAGACAGCGACTTTCCCGGTTTCCTTACGGTATGCATGAAAGGCATACGAGGGTGATTATTATCACAACGCACCAAATTTCAGTAGCACAGAATCATTAATATGCACTCAAGAGTATGATCATATCCTCACAAAAATATAACGGATACTCCGTATCACGGTGGTGTTGTAACTGTATCAAACAACACAAAAAAAATTATGCCAGTGTTCAGGATGCTTGCCTTCAAGTTGTGGAGGGGTGAGGTGCACTCCAAAACTTTTGAAAGTTATAATCTCCCCTCCAAATTCCTATTTTCAAAAATATTCAAATAACGCATACTTTAAAAACAGTACAAAAAAGTTGCTTGGAAAATTTTCAAATAAATATAAAAATAAACTAGACAATATTTGGGAAACAACGAGAAAAGGAATCAAGTCATTTGGATTTATATTTAAAAGTTATAGCCGATCAAAGTTTAGTCAACTTTCTATTTTTAAAATAAAACTGAAAAAAAAAACGTTTGAAAAGAGTACACGTCGAAGGCGTACTTTGGGAATCGCCTCCACTTAAAACATGTGGTGGCGGGGCTAGAGTCAGCGGCAGTGGGTCCAGTGGGCCCTTTGGTCGTTTGACTAATCCCGCCTTCTTCCTCCTCTGTCCGAGCCGAGGCGGGGGCTCGGCGATCGGCGGCGTGACAGCGGCTCCTCGCGGGACTCTGAGGGCGCGGATGGATCCGCCAGTCCAGGGCGGTCCTCCCGATGGTCGAGAGGGTGGCGGGGACGAAGGGAGTAGCCGGCGGCGAGCTTTGCGGCAGACGGCAGCTTCGGGAGGTTTGGGGGTTTGGGCTATGGTGCTTCCCGATCGGCCGAGAGGGTGGGCGGCTCCCGCGGTTGAGGAGAAGGATGGAAGCAGGGAGGGGTTTGGGGCCTCGGTCTTGGCAGATTTCACGGAGTGTGGCGGCGGCCGAACCTTTCGGGGCGAGGAAGGCGGCCGTCATTCGCCGATTCTTGCTCACGGGGCTCTAGAGGGTGGTATGAGGTTGCTTGAGGGCTGGGCGAGCTCGAGGGCCCTTAAATAAGCGAGCAATGGCGGTTCATGGCGGCGAGGATAAGATCATCGGCGACCGCCGTTTCGTAGCTAGAAGTGCGTGGCGATGGTTGGCGAAGTCAGCAGGCGAGGATAGCGAGAACTGCTCGAGCGGTGGCGGCGCTAGTGGCTCGGGCGGTGTCGTCCAGGGCAGGGGCTGTCGGAGCGGCGGTGGCGGCTTGCGTCGGTGGCGCTGTAGGGCGCCGAGAGAGGCCATAGCAGCTCTGCGGTGAGGAGGTCAGGCGCCTTGGCTGCGAGTGGGAGAGGCGAACAGCGAGGCGGCAGCGGTGGGACCTTGGCGACTCGGTGCTTGGCGTGCAAAGCGTGCGCTCTGGGTGCGCCCAGTGCACGCATGCCAGGCGTTCGGCAAAATGCCAACGCTTGCCAAGATGCTCCAAATCACATGAGGGTTAGCAGGGTGGGGCTATAGGCTAGGGTAAAGCCATTAGACATGCTGGTAGGCAAAGCAAGCAGGTCCAATGTACAAACCAGGAACTATGTCAAAACTCACAATGCACATAAGGTGTTTGACAAAATGCCAAGGGCACCTAGGCATTTCTTGGGGTGGCCAAACTCTCCATACTAGTGTCTCTTTAGATGAAAAGGAGGGTGGCAAGGTTAGTTTGTCACAATCAGAAACTTGTTAGTGCAAGTTTTTGAGAAAACCCATTCTGGACAAAAAGAAGAGGGCATAATTTCATGGACCAAAGATCTTCCAATGGGTCCAATCTCCTGGACTTAGGGGTTTTGCAGGGTGGTCTATGAGTAGGAAAAAGAATCATGGGTAAAAGAGCAAGTTAAAATATGGTTGCAGTACAAATCACCAAGCTGGACCAGAATGAAGATGAGGTTGATTTACTCAAATTTATCAAAGGACATAACTGGTTTTTTGCATAAAGTTGAATAATATACTCCTATTAACAGCCCATAATTTTGGTGGAAGCTTTAAAGAAATATTTAAATAGGTTGTAGTGCAAAATTGCCCACTGGACCAGATTTGAAAATTTGATGTAGAGCTCAAAATATCCAAAGAATGAAATATATTTTTGCATAAAAGTGATTTAAAAACATCACATGACATCCCCAAATTTTGGTGAGATTTTTAAATGAATTTATAAAAGGGTTGCAGTACAAATGGGACCCTAAAACTAAAGAAAACTCACTTTAAGGAAATAGGGCTCAGAGAGAAATAATTATATAAATAATCCCACTGATAAAAGAATTGTTTTATTTGAGAGGGTAAATAAGTCCAATAATGATTGAAAAGTTTTCACTTGGGGTAAAAACTCCATAATAATAAAGAAAAGAATGGTTCTGAAATCAATAGGAAATCCAGAAAATAAAAGTTTAAGGTTGTGTTTGGTTCAGCTTTTTTTACCAACTTCTGCTTTGAAAAGCCAAAAGCTAACCAAAGGGGTAAATGTTCAAAGCAGCTTTTGAGAATCTGTAGCTTCTTCCTAGTGTAAATTTCAAAGCTGGGGGTACCCCAACTTTTCAGCTTCCAACTTTTCCACAGCAGCTTTTTCACAGCAGCTTTTTTAGAATCTGCAGCTCAACCAAACACAGCCTAAGTTTCCTGGCAAACTTTTAATAAACAAAACATGGTTAAATTTTTGGGGTGTCACAGCCGAGGGCGGATTGCCCTGCCAAGGCCCCACCGCTCCACCTCACAGCAACGCAAGTCACCTATCGAAGCGGTGTCGAGCCCTCAAGTGACTAAGTGGCGGATATTTGGCACATGGCAGCCATTTCTGAAGGAAATCACCTCCAAATGACACCCGTCCAGGGATGTGTCACGCAGGCAGGCGAGAAGGTGGTCGAACGGCACGACAAGGCTTGTCAGGATACGCTATGATGTGACACTAAGCGGTGCATTTAATGCACCTTGTCCTGTTTGCAGAGTTAGGTATGATAGCACTGTTTGATATCTAATCAGTACGCAATGTCTGATTTGCCATTGTGGTGACCCCTTGACCTATAAAAGGAGGGACGTGGCAACCTTAGAAAGTATTCGGACCCTTGTACACTCATACGCGCGTAGCTGCTCTCTTCCCGAGGCAACCTTGCCGGGCTAGAGCGATGCGTCTCTACCACAATCCTCTCTTCAATCCACCAAAGCAGGAGTAGGGTTTTACACCTCTCGGCGGCCTGAACCAGGGTAAAATCGGCCCGTGTGATCACTGTCGTGTTGCTCTGTGCCCTCCGCTCTTTGTGCAATGTGCTCTCCCCCCTGCCGAAAAACAAGGGGCTGATGGCCCCATAGGTGGTCCTGTTTTCCCATGACATCTTTGGCGCGCCAGGTAGGGGGAAGCGCTTGCGCGAACCCGAGAGTGTAAGTAGCGCGTCATCTTCATCGTCATTTTCTCCATCGACGGCTTCATCATCCATGGCCCCCAAGAAAAAGTTTGGTGCCGCAGCTCACCTGTCCACCTCGGAGGCCCCTTCACACGCAGTCACGATGACGTGGGGGCTACGGGGATGTGGACGCCGAGGGGGTGTGGCCGGCGCGGGCGGCATCTTCACCACTCCCCCTGTGGCCAAAATGGGAGCAGGAGGCACCGGTGAAGGATAGCACCAACAGCATCCCAGCGGCCATGCTCCATAAGATGCGGGGGGAGATATTATTCCGTCTCTGCCTCTCCACCCCACCGAAGGACGCAGCTGCATCGATGGCGCTTGCTCTAGGGAGAACCGCAACCCTCTGGCTGCCCCCGATGTGGGGTGCGGCTATAGGACATGCTCCACGAGCTGGCCGAGCTGATGCGCCGAACGGGATCGCCGATCCCCAAGCGCATCCACCTCGTCACCACGCCACCCTGGCGACTAGCTCACGGCGACGAGAGCACGGCGCTGCCACTACTGGCATTGTCAGAAGCCAGGCGACATCACGATCTGCATCGTCATGCATGCCAAGCACCACTTTAGAGGTCATGGCGCGGGCCCAACTCCTGTTGAGATTTCCGCCGGCAGCCGACCAGATGGATGAGTGGAGGGCCACCATTCAGAGCTTCATCAGCTTCACCGAGGCGGGAGGATCACAGCGAGTAGGTCCACCACGGCCTCTGATGAGGACATCAATACCATTGTTACACCCACAGCCCCTACTACTACATATATTGGACCAATTGCTAGAGCTCGCGCACGCCAATTAAATTATCAGGTACTTTTGTTTCTTGGTAATGATTCTAATGTTCATGAGAATATGATGCTGCCTAAATTGGATACATTTGTTTTGCTTACAGATGAAGGGCCTGGCATGGATAAGAGGGATGAACACTAGAGCAAGACCAAGCCTGGAGATGATGGCATGCGCAAGCGGAATAAGAATGGAGTTACAAGTGATGATTTCAAGACTTTGAAGCCACCATAAGGAGCGCATGAAGCCTTGGATGAAATATACAAGATGCCACTTCATAAATTTCTTCCAGAGGCTATTCTAGGTGATGCGTCACCTTATTATTGGGTCAGGCCCATGTAAGTTCAAAATACTTAAGTATAGGCTGTTTTTAGAGTCCATATGTGTGGGGAAACAAGAGTTAGGGTTGGTTTCGGACCCCTACCTCAAGGGCCATGAAATTCCCGCCTCTTCCTCCATATATAAAGCCCTTAGGGCGTCGTTTAGAATTCGGGTTTTGTTTAGATTAAAGTCCGCCATAGCTGCAACTTCGCGTACTTCGTTTGTGTTCAACAACCAGATAAAGGCGTCACAGAACCCCACCTTGATCAATAAAGCTTTCCTCTTATATTCTCAATATCCAGATTGCAATCTTAGTTTCTTGCTTGTTCTTCATTTGCCTGTAGGAAATAGACCTTCGTGGTCAGGATGATCGTGCTCCGGCGTGGTCAATAACCTCTCGGAGTTGGTTTAGCGATTGCTAAGGCGCGACGTCCTCGCACGTTCGTAGTCGGATCATCAAAGTCGACTTCCTCCAAAACGATAGTCACCATCTAATCGAAAGACGGGACACCTTTGCCTCTATCAGCCTCCACATGCGGCGACAACGGCCCGAGCCACTGGTCATAACGTAGGGGCCACCCCCATGGTGCAATCCCCTCCGTGACAACCAATGCAGGGGCTGCAGCCAGAGCCACGTGACCAAGAACCCAACGATGTATCGATGCTTCATCCGATCCTCGAGCAAGTCGAGACCAACGACGAGTCCTGGAAGACAGACGGAGGGAAGACGCGTGCTTCACCATCGAACAACATCGCGAAACCCGCCGCTAGTCATATAGGCGCAACGGCCCCGACGTCGACGAGCCCATGCCCGATGAAGGCGGGTACCTGCCTTCCGAGTTTGGGTGCCCCACCTTCAATCACGAGCCGTTGCAAGTCCGTTGGCCATCTGCTCGCACGTTCAAGCCAGAAATACCAGAAAAGTATGATGGAAGATTGAACCCGGCAGAGTTCTTGAGCATCTACACCATCGGTGTTCAAGCTACCGTAGGAAGAGACGAGAAGGTATTCGCCAACTACTTCCCTTTGGCACTCAAGCCAAACGTGCACTTGCCAGAGAGCTCCATCTCGACATGGGCTGACCTATGACATGAGTTTGTTGGCGCCTTCACGGGCGGCCATCAAGAACCGAGGCGGCCCAGCGACTTGCAGCTCCTCCCGCAGAAGAAAGTTTGTGGAAGTACATGCAGAGGTTCAACCGGGTGCACAAGAACATTCCAGACATCCACCCGGCAGCCATGATAGCTGCATTCCAGTCCAACATGCGCAACCGTAGGATACGTTCTAAAAAGAATGCTCGGTTGCCCAAGACTGTGAATGAGTTGTACACTCTGGTGGATAAGTGTGCCCGAGTAGAAGAGGGGAGGCGACTCCCTGGTGAAGAAGATGGCGTCGACGTTGACTCAAAGGATGACGAGGACGATGCCTATCAGAAGAAGAACAACAAGAAGCGCAAGGATAAAGCAGTGATGGCCGTTGAAGGATCGAGCACACCTAGTAACGGCAAGAGGCCAAGACCGAGGCTCCCGGCAAGGAGGTTGCCACGTGCACTGATTGTCGGAAAGTTGCGGCTGCCGAGAAGCCTGGGAAGGCTGACGGTCCGTATTGCAAGATACATCGGACTAAGGGCCACGATCTTCAAGACTGTCACCAAGTTGAGCAACTCGTCAAGAAGCAGAAAGCTGAGTGTGAGAAGCGTGAGAAAGAGAGAGACCAAGATGGCGTTGGCGGGAAGGGCCGAGGCGGCAGAGGAGGTCTCCCCGGCAAGGCCCCTTAGTATTAAGGGAAACCTGCCAGAGGCCACGATAAGAAGGAACGCGATGACGAGAGTGATGAAGGAGATGAAGAGGAAACTAGCGAGCAGGAGTTCCAGAGAGCCACTGACTCCCTATGCATTGACGGAGGTGCATCCTTGCACTCCTCTCACCACCAGCTTAAACAGTGGGCATGTGAGGTCAATGTAGTGGAGCCAACGGCAAATTCTTGAAAGCCGCTCAAGTGATCCCGCACACCCATCATCTTTGATGAAGAGGATCACCCTAACCGCACTACCACGGCAGGGTGTTTGTCATTGTTGGTTTCCCCAACGATTCGCAACCTCAACGTCACATGAAGACGGGGCCGGGTTGAATCTGATTGCTCCCAAGGTTATCATCAAACTCCAGATAGCATATGAAGCGCTCAAGGTTACTGGTACTTTCCAAGGGATTAACCCCGGCAGGAATGGTCCTAAGGGGAAGATCACACTACCAGTAACATTCGGCAGGGAGTTACACTACCGGACTAAGAAGATTGTGTTTGATGTGGTTGACCTTCCCCTGTCATATAATCGAATCCTTGGTCGCCCAGCCCTGGCAAAATTCATGGCGGCATCCCACTATGCCTACAATACTTTGAAGATGCGAGGGCCGATGGGCGTCGTTTCCATTCCATCAGATAAGAAAGACGCAATCATATGTGTGGATAAGATTTACCAAGAAGCAGTCGCTGCAGAGGCCGTGGAAGCTACTTCTCCCGCCAAGGAAAGCAAGAAAGGTAAGAAAGCTAGCAAGGATGCCAGCAAGGAATCCAGGAAGCACACCTCTTCGGAGTGCACTGTGCCTGTGGATGACTTGCCGAAGGTTCCAATATAAAGAGATCCAAGGCTGCTGCACCCGCTGTGAAGAAGGTCCCGACAGGGCTGGCTGGCACTGATGGTACATTTACTATCAGTGCCACCCTCGATGACAAATAGGAAAGCGCGCTTGTTGCCTTCCTGCGGGCGAATGTCGATGTGTTTGCTTGGCAACCATCTGACCTCCCCGGTGTTCCCAGGGAGGTAATCGAGCACCATCTTGCTGTCTGCCCGCATGCCCGGCCCGTCAAGCTGAAGGTCTGAAAGCAAGCTTTAGAGCGACATCAGTTTATTTTCGAAGAGATCAAGAAACTTGAGGCAACTGGTTTGGTAAGAGGAGTATTGCATCCAACGTGGTTAGCAAATCCAGTGGTGGTGCGCAAGGCGAATGGGAAATGGAGGCTTTGCATAGATTTCACGGATCTAAATAAAGCATGCCCGAATGACCCGTTCCCCTTGCCGCGCATCGACCAGATTGTGGATTCCACCTCTGGGTGTGATCTTCTTTCCCTCCTGGATGCCTACTCCGGGTACCACCAGATTTTCATGTCCAAGGAAGATGAAGAGAAGATTGCGTTCATAACCCATGCGGCACGTACTGTTTTGTACGGATGCCCTTTGGGTTAAAAAGCACTAGATCCACTTTTGCAAGAGCGGTACAGATTGGCTTCGAGTCCCAGCTGCATGGGAATGTTGAAGCCTACATGGACGATACAGTGGTCAAAACCAAGGACAAACTAACTCTCATTCAGGACTTGAAAGAGACCTTTGCAAATCTAAGCAAGATCAACATGAAGCTGAACCCGGAGAAGTGTGTGTTTGGCGTTCCTTCCAGCAAGTTACTTGGCTTCTTTGTGTCCCACCGGGGATAGAGGCCAACCCCAACAAGATCAAGGCTATTGAGCAGATTCAAGCACCCAAGACAGTTAAAGACGTGAGGCATTTGACTAGATGTGTTGCCGCACTGAACAGATTCATTTCCAATACCACCGAGCGCACCCTGCCGTTCTTCAAAATCTTTAAGAAGGCAGGGCCCATGGAGTGGACCCCGGAGGCGGACATTGCGCTACAAAATTTGAAGACCTATCTTTCCTCTGTTCCCACTTCAGTCTCTCCTAAACCACAAGAGTCGTTGCTGCTATATCTAGCAGCAACCAATCAAGTGGTTAGCGCAGCACTGGTGGCACAGCAGGAAGTAGATGAAGCAGCAGCCGTAACAATTGTCCCCTCTGGAGAGGAAAGAGAACTCATCCCGGGAAGGCCAGATGCAGATTAGAACAAGGAGGAGCGTGGCAATGGGGACAGTTCCAAGGTCGCGGCAAGGAAGAAGGTGGTGCAGCAGCCAGTGTACTTCGTCAGCTCCTGCTGCAGGGGGCTAGGTCGAGGTACTCCGGCGTGCACGACTCCTTCCAAGCCACGAGATCATGGTAGTCACCCGCTTCCTCTTGCAAAGCATACTCAGAAACCCTGAGGCCACTAGCAGAATAGTGGAATGGGCTTTGGAGTTATCCAGCTTTGCTTTGAAGTTTGAGCGCATGTCAACTCTTCAGAGCAGAGCACTAGCAGAGTTCATTGCGAAGTGGATGCCTACCCCTAACGAAGAAGTGCCGGAGAGAGTTATCCCCAACAAGGAAGCACCCCAAGAGTGGATCATGTACTTTGATCATGCCTTCTCCCTACAAGGTGCAGGAGCTGGCATGCTTCTCGTTGCTCCCACTGGGGGAGCACCTCAAGTATGTCGGTCAAATGCATTTCCCCCGGAAGAAGGCTACCAACAATACTGCAGAGTATGAAGGACTCCTTGCCGGGCTCAAGATTGCAACAGAACTGGGAATCAAGAAATTGATCATCCCTATAGATTCACAACTTGTGGTGAGGCAAGTAAACAAGGATTATTAAATCCCATTGATGGAGGCTTACATCGAGGAACAGAGAAAGTTGGAGGAGCGCTTTGATGGATTGCAAACAAAGCATGTGCCATGTGCGAAAAACAGCATTGCTGATCATCTGTCAAAGTGCGTTGCGCAAAAACTCCCTATGGAACCAGGGACTTTTGTTCTCCATCTGACTCAACCCTACGTATCCCCGGCAATAATGGCCAGAAAGAGGAGGAAACTGGACTCCGGCAAGCCTCTCCCAGCAGAGCTTCCCGAAGCCCCCGACAGAGAGCTTGGCAAGAACAACACCCCTTTGATCGGTGAGCTGCACCCTCCCGCCAAACTACCAATCCTTGCAGTTGAGGCAAGCCTCCCGTGAACGAGGAGGTGCCGCTGGTCCTCATTGTCGAGTCTCTGGCTCCAACTTGGGCACGACACATAGTCCATTTCCTCCAAACAGGAGAACTTCCCGGAGAGCAAGAAGAAGCTGAAAGAGTAGCCCGGAGGGCCAGTATGTATTAGTTCATTGACGACGCGCTATACAGAAGAAGGCTCAACGGTGTGAAATTGAAGTGCATTTGTCGGGAAGAAGGAAAGGAATTGGCAGAGATACACAAGGGTATGTGTGGCTCCCATATTGGATCAAGGGCCTTGGTTGGAAAAGCTTTTTGGCAAGGTTTCTACTGGCCCACGGCCCTCCAAGATACAATTGAGCTAGTCACCAAGTCAAGGGTTTCCCCTGACCCTGAGCCCGCACCTCCATTGCAGCGCCAACCATCCAAGCAGGATGCCCGGGGGAACCCACAACCTACTAGCAGAGAAAAATAGGCGCCGGAGCAGCCACTATCTTCAGATCGGGACAACGCCCGCCGCCGCCTCGCCATCCAGCAGGGCCAAGACAGCATACCATGGCACCGACCCCCCCGCCGTAGAGGAGGGAGAGGCGCCCTCTCCATCAGTGGCCGCCGCCACTGCAAGCCCTTGGGGTCCATACCAGATGCTCTGGGCCAGACCCGTACCGCGCCGCCGTGGAGCTGCACCGCCACCGGATCCATGCATCCCAACCGCTGGACCCAACTCCCCCACGAGCAGCGGCCCGCACCACCGAGATCCCGACCAGGGGAGGAAGGAGAGAAGCCCCGCCGCTGCTAGCGCCGCATGGTCTTCGACCGGCATACGCCCTCCGACAGCAGCGAGGAGGAGGGAAGGACGATGGGGAAAGCTAGCGCCGGTGTCGTGGGAGGGGGGTTCAGTTCACAAGAAATGACTAATAGCAGTAACATAACACCCCAAGTACCAAGCAATTTACCTCTAGTCCTTTTGATAACCATGCAACTGGCTTCAGGTTCACGAACACGCTAGATAGGTTTAGCTCCCTCTAGTTCTTTTGACAACCATGCAAGTGGCTTAGGTTCACGAACACGCTGGATAGGTTTAGCTCTGGTACAAAAAGGTTCAAACCTGAGAAGTCAAAGTTTTAAAATAGTTCAACTAACAAGAGCTTGTGTACCGTGTGAGATAGGTTTACCTCCATCAAAATCTTAATTCTCTCATATTACTCAAGGATGTAACTTATTAGCTTCTATAAATCTCTAGAATCAGCAATTGTCCATGATTTATTAGGATTAACACATTTACCGGAAGATGTATTGTTGATCTGCATAATTACTAAAAGAGAAAAAACAAACATTCTGCATATATATCACTGAATCTGCATATTATTATCTCTACATACTGACAAAACCCGTACGAGTTCAACACAGAGACACATAAAAAATAGAGAATTATGTTATTTATTGGCCAAAGAACAAGCAACAGTACAATGCATCTCAAGTCAATTTCCACACTGCCAATGCCGAGTCTCATCCATGGTTTACAAACAACTTTAAATATATAAAGAGCCATCCGAGTTGGCAAGTAACATCCATTAAAAAGTTATGCTTTTCAATGACAATCACCTCCACAAGCAAAACTGCAAAATGAAATTTGTTGCATCTTCATTAAACCATCAGATGTATACGAACGGAATCAATCGCGTGCTTGGAGAGGAGTTTGCTAGGGTTTTGATCCATAGAAGCAACGCAGGGGAAAAAAGGGACACATGCGGGAATAAGGGTTTCTTCTATACTGCAACCATGGCGGGCTACGGAGACGAGCCTGGCGGCTTCCTCAGGAGGCCAGGAGCTCCACACCTTCCTCGATGCCGCTGGCATAGGTTTGAGTTTGTGGTGTCAAATCGCTAGGTCACCTGCGTCAGTGCCTGAATCGCCGTCGTTGAACTGCATGTTCATCCACCTGTCGTTGTTGCATGGCGTACAAGCAAGTTTGCTGACAATAACTGTGTATTATGGAGCAGCGCATACCTTTTTATTCCCTATAATCATTTTCGTTGCTTGTAGACAATCTGAATCATTTATATAGAAGCTACAAATGTTGGTGCAAGCTAGCCATCGTCTTCATGAGTCGACCCCAAAATGCTTTCCAAATCTAACAGTTGGGTCGATCGTATCATCCCTGAAATGTCATTACAAGAAATTCAGTGAACTTCAAATAAAAGCACAACGGTAGGACGATTGGCTAAAGTGAGTAATGCACATGCAACATCGAAGGTAAATCTCTGGCATCAAAACTTGGGTTTCCTGTGTTATAACAAAATATGGTATTGGCACTTAAATATCTATATAAAAGTTCGGAAGTTGCTTTCAACGCTTATCATAAGAATCCTTTTTACAAGATAACTTGGGGCTTCGTACACCATACCAAACTTAGTTCAACAACAAACAAATTAAGTGTCTAATCATAGCGAGCTAGTAGCCCTCTAAATCCCACGAATGAAGTAGGTACGACCATGAAAGATTTCTTTCTTTACTTGATCATTTTTAAAAAGCTTGTTCACATAACTGGAAACCATTGCGCGGACTGTCCCTCGCCTAGAGCATCGACTCTACAAATATTACACATTTTCTCACTGGGCACTCCTGAATCATAAGGTACAGGCATGGAGCACACGGCGCAATAGATCAGAAGAGAATGATGCACCTGAAACTTCCGCACCACATTAAGGTTCGTGGGATTCTTGTCCGGTGAAACAACTTGGCCTATAGGAACCCAAATATACCAGCACAACTAAATTAGAACCAATGAGGCAATGCACATATAGCCAGAATTTTATAGAAGGATCACGTGCCTTGTGAGCATACACCATTCCTCCAACCACTTGTAATGGCACCATGGAGCGCACAAGCTGGGCAGTTGTGATGCATCCTCCATTGCCTTGGTCAAATGCGCGGAAGGCCTCGGCGACCTGGAAGTGGTCGACTGACATAGAGGAGCAACAAGGTCAGAGGAGAAGTTGCGAAGGAGAGGGTGACCTCGTCGGTGCAGTTACCATCATTGTGCCGATCTCGTCCCGTGCGGGGTAGGAGGCCGAGCGAGCGGGAGCGTGATTATCTCAAGCCTGCTGGTCTTGCCACCGTCGTCGACGTTAAGCAGGATGTCCAGGGCAAACGTTTGATCAACGCAAGCAACGCTAATCTGCTGATGGTTCAAGGCAGCACCCATTCATCATTTATATACATAGTTCATGCCTGCAGCCTGCACTGTAGGACATCTAATAGGTGTTCTCCTGTAATTCATTCAGTGAAAATGAAAAGTTGAGTCCTGAAAAACCTCGGAAATACAATCTTGGCTGAACGATTTCCAACAGAGAAGAAATCAATGAAAAACTTACCAGCCAGAACAGCAGCAGCCCACGCGTCCGTGCCAGGGCTCGCCATCGTACTTTGACTATACGAGACCATGGAGGGAGGGGAGGACCGCGGAGCACGCGTCCAGCACGGCACCATGGGGTCGAATAGCACGAGTCCATATCGATGAAGGGCAGGATGCGGGGAACCAAGCATTGGCGAGGCGCGGTCGTGGAGGTCGAGCGGCGACCGAGGAGTGGTGGATCCCGATATCCCGTCGCACCAATGCACAGTGGTGGAGGCCAGATCCCGTCGTGAGGGAGGATATGGGGTCAACGGCGGATGGATCTGAGTGGAGGCCGCGGCCATCGCGGCACCAGTGGGGACGGTGGTTAGGCGGTGTCGCAGGCAGCGATGCGTTCAGGCGTTGTACAATAGGAGATCTTGAGAGATCTTCTGAAAAAATCGAGTTTTAAGAGCGGCGGTCTTATTTACGGAGAGAGCGCTTAGTTAAGCGTCTACCCTATATAAATAAGCATCGGTGCTTAAGGAAAGCCTGGTTTATTTCTTAAAGCACCTCCCCTAAGCATCTTTCGTTGTACAAGGCCTCATAGGAGGATCGAAAGGCTGCGGCCGCCATGGCGTCCGTAGAGAACGGGGGCGGCGTCGTAGGTGAGAGGGTAATAGGGTAGGGTGTGAGCGTGAGAAGGATTATGTTTCATCACACGGTTTTTTCTGGGGGTTTTTTCACCTGCTCCACGGGAATAAAAATTGGTGAGGGTGAGGGGAGGGAGTTGTGATCGATGGGAAGGGCAGGAGGGACGAACGAACGAACTACGTAGGAACTATGCCATTAGAAAAGTTTGTTGTTAGAAAAGGCGAGGATCAAAAAATTAGGAAAGTTAAGATTTGAAATTAATTGCTATGAAACTGGATTTTATTGTTTGGTAAGTGTTATTGGATCCTGCCTTTTTGTAACATATTTGGTTAGGAAAGTTTGAAAAGGTTAGGAAAGTTTTTATTGGGATGGTAAAAAAATCAACATGAGGATATGGCAGTGGGAGGTGGGACGAAAAAAATCAGATGAAAAAAAAACCAGACGAAAGTGGTGGGACTATTCAACCAACTCGTCCATTAGGAATAGATATTGATATTTGCTATACTGTGAGCGTTTTACCACCACATCCTAGTAGTTCATAGGAACATTATTCTGGGATTTTGTTTCTTGTTTTCTACTCCCTCCGTCCCATAATGTAAGACGTTTTTTGACACTACACTAGAATCAAAAAGCGTCTTACATTATGGGACGGAGGGAGTACTAACTATGGAAGGTTTCGGAGTTGTTAGTTCTTGGGCTTCAACGATCGTGGGAGATTTGCGATCACCTAAGAAAATACAACAACCGTCTCAAGAGGAGCAACAACATCAGAATGCACATAATCAGGTTAATGTTTCCATGCCACCATTTACTGGTCATTTTAAGCCTGATTTATATATTGAATGGGAGTACGAAATAAATGCTATATTTGCTTCCATAATTTTGATGAGTGTGGAAAATTTCAAGCTACGGTTAGTACTTTCAGTAGCTTTGCTTTAGTTTGGTGGAGTGAATATTGTCGGTTAAATCCTGATTTTATACCTACTACTTTGGATGATTTAAGACTTGTCATGAGAGATAGATTCATTGATGTTTATTATACTCGTGGTATGATTAAAAATTACAACATTTAAAACAAGGCACTGACACGGTAACAAAATATTATGATGATTTACAAACTACATTGTTGCACTCATTTTTAGAAGAAAGTGAAGAAGATTTTATGGATAGATTTTGGGGAGGATTAAACCGTGATATTCAAGAGATAGTAATTCATGAAGAGTGTTATCCTATGGACCATTTGTTTCGTCTTGCTTGCAAAGCTGAACAGGAAATAAGACGACGTGTTGCCCACAAGGAGAACAAGCGCACGGTGCACATTCCAAGTGTTGATACAGATGTTTCTTCAACTACTAGGCATACTATGACAACCACACCAGTTGTTGCGAGGACTACATCATCTCCACCATGTGACACATCACCATCGAGAGTGCCTACATCATCTGAGTTGATCATAAGAGGTAATGCCAAAGGTACATATTTTCCACTTTCACATGAGAATGATGCATGCCTGGTTAACTTGAATACATCATGTGTTGAGTTACCTATTGATTTGGGCACACCACCTATTTTAGAGAATTGTCTTACTGTCATGAATGCGTCATGTGATCAAACAACTGAAATACAACCAATTTTGAGTGCACCCATTGCATTAAGTGTTGATGCAAAAGAACCAATGTTTAATCATTTTGATATGACCTCTAATCTTGTGATGATTCTGTGATCAAATGATTTATTGCATGTTTGCTTATTTAAGCATGTTGTAGCATGTAAGTTTGATGCAAGTAAGGTTTATTCACCAATGTTATGATGGTTTAATGATGAACATTGTCAATCTTTTGATATGAATAAGAGCTTCACTTATATGTGCAAACTGAGTTGCAATATTTTCTTGTCTTCTACTTCTTGCGATAATATTTTGGCTTTATATTTTATGAACTATGAAAGTTACTCATGTATACATGTGTCATATGTGCAAAAATCAAGGGAAGTAAAAATGGATGACAAATACATATACAGCATGTACACCTTGTCTCTTTTATTAGCCACATTTCAGATTAAGCAACGCCGAGGACGGCTTTGTTTTCAAGAAGGGGAGGATGATGAGGACATGACTACCTCGGATACGACCAAAATATTGCATACATGTATATTTGTGAGGTGATTTCTAATGCAAACTATGCATAATTTATTTATGACATCGAGGACAAAAATACTTTATAGACTTTCATGCCATGTCTAATTATCGGTGCATGGGACATTTGTACAATCCACATATGAAGATAAGGGAAAAAGAGAAGTTTATGTGCTATTCAAAAGGTCCTCTCACGTCACTTTTGGGCAAGAGAAAATATAGTCCAAGTCTCTCACGTTCTGGATTCAGATTCGGACTGCACAGACATACCAGACTCAAAACGCCAATAACTCTTTCATACGGACGCCTTATTGGGTGATTATTTTTTTGTTGGAAAGTAGATTTCATGCACTTCCCAACACATTTGGATTCACCTTCAAATTCGTCCGGAGCACTGGGTTATGGACGAAACAATCTGACGTTGCTGCAGAATCCGAGTCAAACTACAAGTCCAAAGGTGTCGCATCACCTCCACTTGGGCCCATGAGCCTTGTACGACCTAGGGTTGGTTTTAGGCTGCCTTGGGACGTTCTCCCACCTCCTTGGCCGCCACTCCTTGCTCCTATATAATTAGATCCATCTAGTAGCTTTTTCCTTGGGATTTGTTTAGTTAAAAGTTATCCATTGCAACTTCGTGTACTTTGTTTGTGTTCAACAACCAGACCAAGACCACTTCAGGATCCCCACATTTATCCATACTTCATCTATATTCGCAATATTCAGATTGCATTATCATATTATTGCTTGTTCTTCAATTGCATGCAGGAATAGACCTTCATGGTCAGGCTGATCATGCTTCCAGCATCGTCAGTAACCTCGGGAGATTGGTTTAGCGATTGCTAAGGCGCAACGTCGTGTACATTTGTAGTCAGATCGTCAAAGTCGTCTCCACCAAATCGATAGTTATCATCTCATCGAAAGATCGGGACACCCTCGCCTCTATCAGAATTCAAAAGGAGAAATATAAAAACAGACTCCAAGGTGAGAACAGTCACTTCCTACATCAAGCCAAAAACAAAAGCATTAGGACGATTAAGACTCTCCTTATTACACATCGAAGAACACGAGGCTAAGAGAAATTGAAACTACAATATATACACATCGAAGAACACGAGGCTAAATGAAAGTAATTGAAATGGTGTTACTTACCAAAGCTCGTTTTACAGGTTCGGTGCAGCTCCTCTTTAACTTGCAACGTTCCTTGAAGATGTCCCCAATCTCCCGTGTTTGGTCTTCATTGCTCCTCTGCATGTTCACACTCGTGGTTTTAAAATCTCAACATGGCAAGAAAAATATAGTAATACTCACGCATCTTGTGGGCAACATTAAAGCACTCATCTGTCATGTTAGAGCATCTCCAACAGAAGCGCAACGCGCGACGCGTTAAAAAGCGTTTATAGCACCGAAATAGCTAGTTTTTGTGGGCTGCGGAGTTCTGGCTCGAGCGGCCGCTGCAAAAATATTCCACGCGCGCGCCGCTCCAGTAGGTGTGCTATATTTTTTTTTCTCCTTTCTACTCTGACTCGATACACATTCGACTCCGAATCGATACTGGCATAGATAGTTCTCAGCATAGATATAGCATAGATAGATAGAAAAATAGATAGTTCAACTACTCCTCGCCGTCTGACCCCGCCTCGGTGATGTCCTCCTCCGACGTCTCAATGTAGGCGTCAAGATTACCGATCATCGCCGGAGTCCCAGTGCGACGTTGCTCCTAGCTTGATGTTGAATTGAGCGTCCGCCTTCTGCGTACGCCTGTCCTCGCGATAGGTGGCTCGCTCCGCCCACCTCTTCTCCCTCTCCGCCATCCTTTGCATGTAGAACTCACGCTCGTTGATGATGTCCTGCGGGAAGCGTTGGCGCCACAACGCCATGGCTTCCTCGTCCATCTCGGCGATGCCGAGACGGTGCTCCAACCTCCAGTTGTCGCAACAATCCTCGTCGGTAATAAGCCGTGGCGGAGGCGCGAGCTCCTGCGCCCGCTCCCACGTAGGCACGTTTGGGAAGTTCATCTTCCTACGAGGCCACTGGAGGCGCCACGCCACCGCGTCGTACGCGCGGGCGGCCTCCTGGGCGATGTCGAAAGTGCCGAGGCTGAGGCGCATCTCGCAAAACCGGATCTCGGCGGAGAGGCCACAAAAGGGGCGCGCGCGAACGCCGCGGTAGCCCCAAGTTTCCCGGCGGCGCGGTGGCATTGTGGCGCGGCGGCGGCGAGGTGAGAAAGAGCGGGGAGAGAGCGGTGGCGAGGCACAGAGCAGTGGGAGGGCGTTAGATTTTATAAAGCGCGTCGGACGCCGCGCGCCAAAACTAGCGCCCGCCAGGCCGCTTTTTCCGCGCACGCGTTATCCTTTCCCGATGTCCTTGCTATCTCTACTCTCTTCTCTACAGTTATATATATAATATATATATATTATATTGTTTATTTATTTTATATTTATTTTTATCACTAGTTCTTATCTCTTATATTATATATATCTACTACTCTTATAAAAAAACAGAGTTGGTGATGATGGTGTGCATGCCATCCTGCAATATAGGTTGTCCGATTTATATCTAACGGATAGGAAGGAAACTATGGCAATTTTGCAAAAAGATACCCACACCCCTCTTCACATTTGCAAATAAGGCCTTCCCTCGTTCATTCTTTTTCTCCCACAAGATAAACTACTCATACAAATGCATCTCTGATGTTCCGTGCAAACCATGGGCATCTTGCTAGTTCTAAAAAACTTTCCATAATCTGCCACACTACTAGTTGCAGATGAAGAACCTACCCAAGCACAGCACAATACAGGAGCGACTCACAATTACAAGGTGATATTCTGTTGGACAATGCAAGCTATAACCAATTACTTTTACGTGAACAATAGCAACCAGGAAATTTGAAGGGTAGGTATGAACAAAATTTGAACTGCACATGTACTGCTAAGAGATTCAATACACACATTACCAATCGAGGAGGAGTACGATGGTTGCGGCGGCCTCTATGCATCATGGTCGGCAACGGGAATCAGTTCATTGTCCACGATGGTCGTGCTTTTGCGCTTGTGATACGTCTGCAACGTATCTATAACTTTTGATTGTTCCATGCTATTATATATTCTGTTTTGGATGTTTATGGGGCTTATTAAGCACTTTTATATTATTTTTGGGACTAACCTATTAACCCAGAGCCCAGTACCAGTTTCTGTTTTTTTTTCTTGTTTCAGTATTTCGCTGAAAAGGAATATCAAACGGAGTCCAAACGGAATGAAACCTTCGGGAGAGTTATTCTTGGAACGGAAGCAATCCAGGAGACTTGGAGTGCACGTCAGGGAATCAACAAGGAGAGCAAGAGGCAGGGGGCGCACCCTACACCCTTGTGGGCCCCTCGTGGCTCCCCTGACCGACTTCTTTCGCATATATATATCCATATACCCAAAAACCATCGGGGAACAGAATGGATCGGGAGTTCCGTCGCCGCGAGCCTCTGTAGCCACCAAAAATCAATCGGGACCCTGTTCCGGCACCCTGCCGGAGGGGGGAACCCTCAACAGTGGCCATCTTCATCATCCCGATGCTCTCCATGACGAGGAGGGAGTAGTTCACCCTCGGGGCTGAGGGTATGTACCAGTAGCTATGTGTTTGATCTCTCTCTCTCTCTCTCTCTCTCTCGTGTTCTTGAGGTGATCGATCTTGATGTATCGCGAGCTTTGCTATTATAGTTGGATCTTATGATGTTTCTCCCCCTCTACTCTCTTGTAATGGATTGATTTTTCCCTTTGAAGTTATCTTATCGGATTGAGTCTTTAAGGATTTGAGAACACTTGATGTATGTCTTGCCGTGCTTATCTGTGGTGATAATGGGATATCACGTGATCCACTTGATGTATGTTTTGGTGATCAACTTGCGGGTTTCGTCCATGAACCTATGCATAGGGGTTGGCACACGTTTTCGTCTTGACTCTCCGGTAGAAACTTTGGGGCACTCTTTGAAGTACTTTGTGTTGGTTTGAATAGATGAATCTGAGATTGTGTGATGCATATCCTATAATCATACCCACGGATGCTTGAGGTGACATTGGAGTATCTAGGTGACATTTGGGTTTTGGTTGATTTGTGTCTTAAGGTGTTATTCTAGTACGAACTCTTGAATAGATCGATTCGAAAGAATAACTTTGAGGTGGTTTCGTACCCTACCATAATTTCTTCGTTTGTTCTCCTCTATTAGTGACTTTGGAGTGACTCTTTGTCGCATGTTGAGGGATAGTTATATGATCCAATTATGTTATTATTGTTGAGAAAACTTGCACTAGTGAAAGTATGAACCCTATGCCTTGTTTCCTAGCATTGCAATACCGTTTGTGATCAATTTTATCATTAGTTACCTTGCTGTTTTTATATTTTTCAGATTACAAAAACCTATATCTACTATCCATATTGCACTTGTATCATCATCTCTTCGCCGAACTAGTGCACCTATACAATTTACCATTGTATTGGGTGTGTTGGGGACACAAGAGACTCTTTGCTATTTGTTTGCAGGGTTGTTTGAGAGAGACCATCTTCATCCTCGCCTCCCACGGATTGATAAACCTTAGGTCATCCACTTGAGGAAATTTGCTCTGTCCTACAAACCTCTGCACTTGGAGGCCCAACAACGTCTACAAGAAGAAGGTTGCGTAGTAGACATCAAGCTCTTTTCTGGCGCCGTTGCCAGGGAGGTGAGTGCTTGAACGTATATCTTTAGATCTTGCAATCTAATCTTTTTGTTTCTTGTTTTATCACTAGTTTAGTTTATAAAAGAAAACTACAAAAAATGGAATTGAGTTTACCTCATACACTTCATCTTTTTAGTATCTTTCGTGAGTATGATGGGAAGGAAAATTGTGCCAAAGTGTTAGAAGAAGAATGCATTAAAATGTTTGGCACTAAATCTTTGAATGATGAGCATGATTGCAATGTTGTTAGTATGAACTCCTTGAATATCCATAGTACTAATGATGATTGCACTAGTTATGATGAAAATGTCTCCTATAAACATGTTAATTTTTGTGGAGTGCATTGGGTTTGCAAGTACACACCAAATAGGGAAGATAGATATTGCAAGAGGCATAAGCATTTAGAAACTAAATTGTTGCAAGAAAGGCTAGATGTTTGTGCTGAAAATTTAAATTTTCTTAGCCCTACTTGTGAACTTTGCAATGAACGGGGTCATTTAACTATCTGATGCAAATTGTTTCATGATCTAATCGTGTCCAAAAATTGTGATTACTTGATTTCCCTTGCACATTATAATGAACTTAGTTTGCTTATGGGTTACGAAGAAATGAAACGTGTAACTAAGCATCTTCCAGAATTTGCCCGTTATAAACTTCTTGATTTTGATCTAGAGAAAATTTATATGTATTGTGCGGTGAATTGCATTGAAAATCCTTATATTTCCAATTACATAAAGACAAGAAAATAAATAGAAGATGAAGAGAATACTAATGAAAGGGAAGAGACTTCCCAATATCCTTCTATTATTTCTTATGATGAATCAGGTAACGAGGAGGAGCCTTCTATTCAACCAATCTCATTAATAAGGAGCTCCAAAAAGAGGATTGAACCCACACATGATGTGGTGAAGAAGAAGAAAAGAAAAAGGAAGAGAGGTAAAAAGATATCTCTCCCAAATAATGTTGCTCCTATTATTGTTGTGCCTCATGAAAATGAATCAAAAATAATTGTGGAAGATGATGCACTTGATGACGATCTCGTTATGCCTATTGCTTGTTGTCATGGTTATGATTGGGAAGATAATGATACTTCTTATGATCTTGAAAATCTTTTTGGCACTTTCTTGGAAGAATATGATAATAATGTTTGCTATATTATTGGTGCTATCTATACTATTAATGATGAGAGTGACTATGCTTATGATATGAAAAGGACCAAGCTTGGGGATGCTATGTTTGATGAGAATGACATGTTTGAGAATATGTTTGCTGAAATTAATGTTTGTCCCAAGCTTGGGGATGCTACGTTTAATGAAGATGATATTTTTAGCCTCCCAAGTTTTGATGAGCAAATTTATTATGAGGATAGCATGCCTCCTACTTATGATGATTATATTGATGAAAGTGGGTTTGGAAGAGTGTCAACTTTAGGAAGTAATGATCTCACTATTTTGGAGGATGTTGAATCTTATTGTGACAATTATGAAAGTGGATTTGGAGAGGTCATGACTTTATTTAGCAATGATTCCACTATCTTGAAGAGGTTTCAATCGATTATGATGAGAACAAAATTGCTACTTACGATGATTATTGTGATGATACATATGCTATAAAAAGTAGTGATGATTATATTTATAAAACTTGTCATGATTATGATTCCCCTTTTTCTGAACATTACTCTTTTAATGTGGAAACAATTTATAGTATTCAAGTCTCTTATGATACTCCCACTATCCCGAATGAGAAGAATTTTGCTTATGTGGAGAGTAGTAAATTTTCTATGCTTGTAGATCATGAACAGAATGCTTTAGGTGCTGATTATATTGTTGAATTCATTCATGATGCTACTTAAAATTATTATTAGGGAGAAACATATGCTTGTAGAAATTGCAATAATATCAAGTTTCCTCTCTATGTGCTTAAAGTTTTGAGCTTATGCTTGTTTTGCCTTCCTATGCTAGTTGGTTATTGTTCCCATAAGTTGTTTGATCACAAAATCCCAATGCATAGGAAGTGGGTTAGAATTAAATGTGCTAGTCATATTCTTCATGATGTTCTCTTTATGTTTCAATTCTTATCTTTTATGTGAGCGTCATTGAAATCATCATGCCTAGGTAGGAGTGTTAAACGTTAGCGCTTGTTGGGAGGCAACCCAATTTTATTTTAGTTCCTTGCTTTTTAATTCTGTTTAGGAATAAATAATCTATCTAGCCTCTGGTTAGATGTGGTTTTATGTGTTAATTAGTGTTTGTGCCAAGTAAGACCTATAGGATCTTCTTGGATGATAGTTATTTGATCTTGCTGAAAATTCCAGAAACTTTCTGTTCACGAAAACAATTGTTAAAAATCACCAGAACGTGATAAAATACTGATTCCAACTGAATAAGATCAATAAACAAATTATCTAGGTCTTCCTATTTTTGTAGGATTTTTGGTGTTCCAGAAGTATAAGTTTGACACAGATTACTACAGACAGTTCTGTTTTTGACAGATTCTGTTTTCTATGTGTTGTTTGCTTCTTTTGATGAAATTATGAGTAGTATCGGAGGGTATGAACCATAGATAAGTTGTAATACAGTAGATATTACACCAATATGAATTTAGAATGAGTTCATTACAGTACCAAAAGTGGTGATTTATTTTCTTATACTAACGGAGCTTACGAGTTTTCTGTTGAGTTTTGTGTTGTGAAGTTTTCAAGTTTTTGGTAAAGATTCGATGGAATATGGAATAAGGAGTGGCAAGAGCCTAAGCTTGGGGATGACAAAGGAACCCCAAGGTAATATTCAAGGATAACCAAGAGCCTAAGCTTGGGGATGCCCCGGATGGCATCCCCTCTTTCGTCTTCGTTCATCGGTAACTTTACTTGGGGCTATATTTTTATTCACCACATGATATGTGTTTTGCTTGGAGCGTCATTTTATTTTCTTTTGTTTTGCTTGCTGTTTGAATAAAATACCAAGATCTGAAATTATTAAATGTTAGAGAGTCTTCACATAGTTGCATAATTATTCGACTACTCATTGATCTTCACTTATATCTTTCGGAGTAGTTTGTTGTTTGCTCTAGTGCTTCACTTATATCTTTTAGAGCATGGCGGTGGATTTATTTTGTAGAAATAGATGAACTCTCATGCTTAACTTATATTATTTTGAGAGTCTTTAGTACAACATGGTAATTGCTTTGGTTATAAAATTAGTCCTAATATGATAGGCATCCAAGAGGGATATAATAAAATCTTTCATATAAAGTGAATTGAATACTATGAGAAGTTTGATTCTTTATGATTGTTTTGATATATGAAGATGGTGATATTAGAGTCATGCTAGTTGAGTAGTTGTGAATTCGAGAAATACTTGTGTCAAAGTTTGCAAGTCCCGTAGCATGCACGTATGGTAAACGTTATGTAACAAATTTGAAACATGAGGTGTTCTTTGATTGTCTTCCTTATGAGTGGCGGTCGGGGACGAGCGATGGTCTTTTCCTACCCATCTATCCCCCTAGGAGCATGCGCGTAGTGCTTGGTTTTTGATGACTTGTAGATTTTTGCAACAAGTATGTGAGTTATTTATGACCAATGTTGAGTCCATCGATTATACGCACTCTTACCCTTCCATCATTGCTAGCCTCTTCGGTACCGTGCATTGCCCTTTCTCACATTGATAGTTGGTGCAAACTTCGCCGGTGCATCCAAACCCCGTGATATGATACGCTCTGTCACACATAAACCTCCTTATATCTTCCTCAAAACAGCCACGATACCTACCTATTATTGCATTTCCATAGCCATTCCGAGATATATTGCCATGGAACTTTCCACCGTTTTGTTTATCATGACACGTTCATCATTGTCATATTGCTTTGCATGATCATGTAGTTGACATCATATTTGTGGCAAAGCCACCGTTCATAATTTTTCATACATGTCACTCTTGATTCATTGCCTATCCCGGTATACCGCCGGAGGCATTCATATAGAGTCATACTTTGTTCTAGTATCGAGTTGTAATCATTGAGTTGTAAAAAAATAGAATTGTGATGATCATCATTCATAGAGCATTGTCCCAAAAAAAAGAGAGAGAAAGGCCAAATAAAAAAAGGAAGGCCCAAAAAAATAATAAATAAATAAAAAGGGACAATGCTACTATCCTTTTTTCCGCACTTGTGCTTCAAAGTAGCACCATGATCTTCATTATAGAGAGTCTCTTGTTTTCTAACTTTCATATACTAGTGGGAATTTTTCATTATAGAACTTGGCTTGTATATTCCAATGATGGGCTTCCTCAAATCCCCTAGGTCTTCATGAGCAAGCAAGTTGGATGCACACCCACTTAGTTTCTTTTGTTGAGCTTTTATACAGTTATAGCTCTAGTGCATCCGTTGCAAGGCAGTCCCTACTCCTTGCATTGATATCAATTGATGGGCATCTCCCTAGCCCATTGATTAGCCGCGTCAATGTGAGACTTCCTCTGTTTTTGCCTTCTCCACACAACCCCCATTATCATATTCTATTCCACCCATAGTGCTATATCCATGGCTCACGCTCATGTATTGCGTGAAGGTTGAAAAAGTTTGAGATTACTAAAGTATGAAACAATTGCCTGGCTTATCATCGGGGTTGTGCATGATGAGAGCATTCCTGTCTGACGAAAATGGAGCATGACCAAACTATATGATTTTGTAGGGATGAACTTTCTTTGGCCATGCTATTTTGAGAAGACATGATTTCTTAGTTAGTATGCTTGAAGTATTATTATTTTTATGTCAATATTAAACTTTTGTCTTGAATCTTATGGATCTGAATATTCTTGCCACAATAAAGAAGATTACATTGATAAATATGTTAGGTAGCATTCCACATCAAAAATTCTGTTTTTATCATTTACCTACTCGCGGACGAGCAGGAATTAAGCTTGGGGATGCTGATACGTCTGCAACGTATATATAATTTTTGATTGTTCCATGGTATTATATATTCTGTTCTGGATGTTTATGGGCCTTATTAAGCACTTTTATATTATTTTTGGGACTAACCTATTAGCCGAGAGCCCAGTGCCAGTTTCTGTTTTTTCCGTTGTTTCAGTGTTCCGCAGAAAAGGAATATCAAAGGAGTCCAAACGGAATGAAACCTTCGGGAGAGTTATTTTTGGAACGGAAGCAATCCAGGAGACTTGGAGTGCATGTCAGGGAATCAACGAGTAAAGCACGAGGCACGGGGGGCGCCCACCCCCCTGGGCGCGCCCTCCACCCTCATGGGCCCCTCGTCGCTCCCCTGACCGACTTCTTTCGCCTATATATATCCATATACCCTAAAACCATCGGGGAACAGAATAGATCGGGAGTTCCGCCGCCACAAGCCTCTATAGCCAGCAAAAACCAATGGGACCTGTTAAGCACCTGCTGGGAGGAACCCTCAGCAGTGGCCATCTTCATCATCCGGCGCTCTCCATGAAGAGGAGGGAGTAGTTCACCCTCGGGGCTGAGGGTATGTACCAGTAGCTATGTGTTTGATCTCTCTCTCTCTCTCGTGTTCTTGAGGTGATCGATCTTGATGTATCGCGAGCTTTGCTATTATAGTTGGATCTTATGATGTTTCTCCCCCTCTACTCTCTTGTAATGGATTGAGTTTTCCCTTTGAAGTTATCTTATCGGATTGAGTCATTAAGGATTTGAGAACACTTGATGTATGTCTGCCGCGCTTATCTGTGATGACAATGGGATATCACGTGATCCACTTGATGTATGTTTTGGTGATCAACTTGCGGGTTCCGCCCATGAACATATGCATAGGGGTTGGCACACGTTCTCGTCTTGACTCTCTGGTAGAAACTTTGGGGCACTCTTTGAAGTACTTTGTGTTGGTTTGAATAGATGAATCTGAGATTGTGTGATGCATATCCTATAGTCATACCCACATATACTTGAGTGACATTGGAATATCTAGGTGACATTTGGGTTTTGGTTGATTTGTGTCTTAAGGTGTTATTCTAGTACGAACTCTTGAATATATCGATCCGAAAGAATAACTTTGAGGTGGTTTCGTACCCTACCATAATTTCTTCGTTTGTTCTCCTCTATTAGTGACTTTGGAGTGACTTTCTGTTGCATGTTGAGGGATAGTTATATGATCCAATTATGTTATTATTGCTGAGAAAACTTGCACTAGTGAAAGTATAAACCATGTGCCTTGTTTCCTAGCATTGCAATACCATTTGTGCTCACTTTTATCATTAGTTACCTTGCTGTTTTTATATTTTCAGATTACAAAAACCTATATCTACTATCCATATTGCACTTGTATCATCATCTCTTCGCCGAACTAGTGCACCTATACAATTTACCATTGTATTGGGTGTGTTGGGGACACAAGAGACTCTTTGTTATTTGGTTGCAGGGTTGTTTGAGAGAGACCATCTGCATCCTACGCCTCCCACGGATTGATAAACCTTAGGTAATCCACTTGAGGGAAATTTTCTACTGTCCTACAAACCTCTGCACTTGGAGGCCCAACAACGTCTACAAGAAGAAGGTTGCGTAGTAGACATCAAGCTCTTTTCTGGCGCCGTTGCCGGGGAGGTGAGTGCTTGAAGGTATATCGTTAGATCTTGCAATCTAATCTTTTTGTTTCTTGTTTTATCACTAGTTTAGTTTATAAAAGAAAACTACAAAAAATGGAATTGAGTTTACCTCATACGCTTCATCTTTTTAATATCTTTCGTGAGTATGATGGGAAGGAAAATTGTGCCAAAGTTTTAGAAGAAGAATGCATTAAAATGTTTGGCACTAAATCTTTGAATGATGAGCATGATTGCAATGTTGTTAGTATGAACTCCTTGAATATCCATAGTACTAATGATGATTGCACTAGTTATGATGAAAATGCCTCCTATAAACATGTCAATTTTTGTGGAGTGCATTGGGTTTGCAAGTACACACCAAATAGGGAAGATAGATATTGCAAGAGGCATAAGCATGTAGCGACCCGACCCGAATGGATCAAGTCTCTGTGCTTAAGTGTCATCCCTGGACCGGTATGCAGACACACACAGTACTCGAGGATTTATAACAGAGGTAAATCACATGTATAAATAACGTAAATACTATTACCTCAATCCAAATAGCGGAAGTAACAAGGTTGTGGATTCCCATCAACACCAACGGCAAAGTTGAGTGTAGAAATCGTAACCCTAACGTATCACTGACTCGTCGTAAGATCCTGCAACATGAGACGTTGCAGCCACATAGGGTCAGTACATTGCATGTACTGGCAAATTCACACCATAGAGCAATGATGAATGATGGCTATCTCTACATGAATATTTGGCTGGTGGAGGCTCTATGTTTATAATGTTTTTGCGAAAAGCCAATTTTTCCCTACTGCAAAGGAATAAATTTATTTAACTATCATGGTGGTTGTTAAACATTGAGAATGGTTGACAACATTCTCAATCCCAATTAAAAATATCATCATTAACCCAACAAAATTATTTAAAGTAACATGGTGAGATCAACAGGATAATCCAAGAACTAGATACTCAAAACGTCCATAACCGGGGACACAGCTAATCATGATTAGTTTATACACTCTGCAGAGGTTTGTGCACTTTGCCCACAAGACTCGATCTCCTCCGTTTGATTTCTCGCACTACATGGTGTTTGAGAAACGGATGACCGAGACATAGTCTTTCAGAAGCGCTAGCACGTTACGAATGGGTAGACCGTACCAACCTACAACCCCTACATCAGCTAGTCTACCCTTTGTAAGAGTTAGACGACTTAATCAACTATGCTAGAGCCCATAGTAGCATGTGGCTGCACACGGAAGTTTCTAGCATGAATAATCTTATGATCCCTTTGAGCCTGGGTGGCGGTCCATAAAAAAAACAGGCAAATCCTGATCTACCCAGGTGCCTAGATAGGCAAATCCTGGAATAGCCAGGTACCTCAATCCACCCAGATGTGTGTTTAAGTTGCCACCTTAGATAAACCATTTATTAACAATCTCACATCTGTCATGGATATGCACTCAAACCCAATCCACGTCTACGAGCATAGCATGGCATAAATAAGCAAACGTAGAAGTAACTCCCAAGGGTTTGATAATAAACAGGTAATAGGTACTACCTCAAACTACTTCCCAAAACCCACAATTTAATTAGATCCTAATCATGCAATGTTTGAGGATTGATCTAATGCATAAAAACTGGGTATGAAAAGTATATGATCAAAGTGTGAACTTGCCTGCAATGTTGATGAAGATGATTCGCACTCATAACTCTTGATAGTTCTACTCGTCACACTCCGGTCAATCTATCGTAAGCAAGCAATAGTAACCACACATAAGCAATCACTCAAAAGATCGGAAAGAACGAAGAGAACAACTCGGAAAACATCAAAACCAAGAAAGTAACTCTTGTAGCATAAAACAATTTCTAATAGTACCAAAACTATGTGAATTTTGCCTTATCAGAAATTTTAGGTCAAGAGCTTCGAATTGCAAAAAGAATCAACTAAATCGGAGTTACGAAACTCAAGTTATGGTCAAAAGAAGTTCAAATTCAAATCTGATATAATTCAAATTTTAAACTTTCAAAAAACATGTTTGAGTTGGATTACTGGATAGAGGAGATCGTAACGAAGAAGTGGGCGTTGGTTTCATCTGATTCCGACTAATGAGCAAAAAGTTGTGATCGTTTCAAGATTAGGGACTAATCTGTGAAGAAACTAATTACATACGGGTCCCTGGCCGAAAATAACAGAAAAAGAAAAAGGCTAAAAAGCGAACGTTCGCTGCCGAACGCCAACTAATGGAAACCATTAGCTAAGGAGATCTAACCGGAGAACGTTCGTTAAAATAACTAGACTTAAAAAAACGGGTTTTAAAAAAATAAAACTGAAACCCTAAAAAGAAAAACCGGCGAACCGGGCGGTTCATTACCGGACCGGGAAAACCGGCGAGTTGAGCGGCGAATCTGGCGGTTCCGGTGAGGCGGCAGACTCCGGCGAGGCGGGGCGGCGGCTCGTGATCGTCGAGGCCGGCAAGTGGTCGGGGAGGCGGCTGGGTGGAGTGCAGTGGTGGCGTCGAGGCGGTCGGCAATGTCGCGGTTGGCAGCGGCCTTCGGCAGAGAGGCGGCGATGAAGTGTGGCGGCAGCGGCGGGAAGTCGGCGCTGGCGGCGATGAAGTGTGGCGGCAGTGGCGGGAAGTCTTGTTGGCGGACGAGATGCGGAGAGAGAGAGAGAGATCCGGGCGGTGCTTATATAGGCGAGGCTGCGCCGACTTGGGAAGAGGCGGCGAGGCGGCGGCCTTCGGACTCAGCGAGTCCGGGTCGCACTGGAGGAGGAGGCGGCGGCCGTGCTGGGCCGGGTGGGCCTTCGCCCGATTCGGTCCGGGAGGAAGTTTTTTAGCAGACAACAAAAATAAAATAAACCAATAATATGAAATTTTACTATAGGCATATAATATATCAAAATTTTCAGAAAAAGATTTCCTACAACATGGACATTTTATAGCATTAAATAAAATACACACAAATTATAATAATTCAAACAATACTACTGGCCTATTTAAAACCCAATAAAATCATTTTAAAAATACCGAATTAATTCAAATTTATTTCTCTCAATTTTACGATGTAGGAAGCATGTTACCCTATTTTCCATATATTTTATTTTGGAGAAAATAATTTGAATAAAACAAATAACTCCAAATTGAAAATAAATTCAAAAGAACAATGAATTTAATTCTTTGAAACTCCCAACTCATATTTCATATGTTTTGAAGAAGTCATTTTATCTTCGCTCGTGAAAATCATTGAGTTGCATAAAGTTCCTGGGTTGGAAATATTTTCCAAATGAAATTCAATTATTTTCAACACCCCTTGTCATTTAAATAAATGGAAGAAGTCATATCATCTTCACTCCAGGGTTTTGTGATGAAAAATATTTGAATTCACGGAAACAACAAAAGCAAGATGAAAGTTTGGGAAAGTCCTTTTATTCCCTCTCATTTAACTTTCAAAATTTTCAAATTTCACTCAACTTCACTCAATCAATCAAACAACAATCAAAACTATCTATTTATTATAACATTCCAAAATTTAGAATTTTGGGATGTTACAAATCTACCACCCTTAAAATGAATCTCGTCCTCGAGATTCGGAGAGGCTAGAAAGAAATAGGTTAGGGTAGGGGGTCTTCTCAAAATCCATCGATCATCTCCGGGGTCTCGGGTGCTACCACCCTTAGAAGCATGGTTACGGTTCCATCAAAACTCATATACTCCATCCTTATTACTGACAGTGTCGATCTTCTCAGATCCTCCGATAATTACTTCTCTGGCTCTTCCGGTAGCGGCATAACCTTTTTCCTCAATTTTTCGGTCCTTTCATCTTGGTAAGGTTATTCCGAGACTGGGTCTTCTTAGCTGACGGGTCTGGCGCCAATACTAAACAACTATCGATATCTCCTGGTGGTTAACAATTTATGGTTTCTCCTGCAGGAAATGGGTCTGGGCTGAACCTCACCGTATGACCTACGATTGGCAACAACTGCCTTGTACAAGGGAAAAATACTTATACCATTCTAAGGTTTAAACAAGGTTTTGATCGTCGTATCTCTACAATAGGTAAGTCACTTAGATTTACCATCCAGTATAGCAAGGCGAATAATAAGAGTAAGTCGGTATGGTGATCAATCCATCCCGCACCCAAATCATTACCTTGTACATGGTTTAGCGAATCTCGCATTCTAACACTCGGTCATCCTCACAAGCATTGCAGAATTTCTCTTGTCGATGAACCAAGTTCGGATAAATCCATTGATTCTGCAAGCCAAACAAACATCTATCGTTCCTTAACAACTCTCAGGTTTTGCGCAAACTCCTATAGAATCGTCGGTTGATAAAACCGTAACTTTCTTCCAGGATTTTTCCTTCAGCAAGAATGTGCTTGCTTCTTGGCAGGTCCTGGGGCCTGTGGGTTATGGACCATCTCATCACTTGCAAACCTTGAACACATCCTCGGGGCAACTGATCGTTATTCCAACATTCAACTTCCAGCTTCCTAGCATACTTAAAATCCATCCAATTGTAATGTCTTTCTTCCTTCTATTTGTACCAAACTGAGACGTGATTACTCAAACTCATCATGGAGTTGCAATTGCTCCATATTTCCAACATCATACCTCCTTTATCCAATAGTACTTCATCTCTTCACTCTCGTGGAATATCCCATATACCGAGATAAAAACTTATACTTATGAAGTCCATACTCCACTTCGTGGAACATCATTATCCTTTCCAGGGGTCAAGTGTCCTTACAAGGAAATATTGGCCATCTCTGCATGGCACTTCTTCAACTGGGAAACCTGAAACACATCATGAATTCCTGACAGTCCTTCGGGTGACTCCAATTTGTTGGCCACTTCTCCCATACGCTCCCAAAACTTGGTATGGTCCTACAAATCTCAGGGCTAACTTTTCCTTAACTCCAAATCGTTTAACTCTTCGCAGAGGTGGCACACGAAGATATGCTCTGTCTCCGATTTCATCGACTACCTTCTTGCATTTTTTAGTCTGCATAACTCTTACACTGGTGAGCTACCTTGATCTATCTCGAATCCACTTAACATTCTCTTGACTCCTTGATCACATTTGGTCCAAACAAGCGACGGTCTCCAACTTCATCCCACATCAGCGGTGTCCGCTCCTTCTCCCATACAAAGCTTAAAAAGGGGCCATCTTCAAACTGGCTGGGTAACTGTTGTTGTATGAGAACTCAGCGTAAGGTAGATTATCATCCCTACTAGATCCATCATCTAGCGCACACTCTCTCAACATATCCTCCAGAATCTGATTGACTCTCTCGGTCTATCCGTCTGTCTGTGGATGAAAGGCTGTACTGAACTCTAGCCTAGTACCCAAAGTCTGGTGCAACTGATTCCAAAACTTTGAGGTAAACTGTGTTCCTCTATCTGATACGATGGTCCTTGGAACTCCATGCAGACATACGATCCTGGTCAAATATATCTTGGCCAACTTCTCACTTGTATAGGTGGTTTTCACTGGGATAAACTGAGCCACTTTGGTCAAGCGAATCAACTACTACCCAGATAGAATCATGTCCCATTCGGGTTCTGGGAAATCCGGTAATGAAATCCATGCCAAGCTTATCTCACTTCCATTCGGCTATCGGTATAGGCTGTAGTAATCCTGCTGGCTTCTGATGCTCTGCTCTACTCTCTCTGGCATACATCACCTACAACTACATACTCCGCAATATCCTTCTTCATACCAGTCCACCAGAAACTCTCCTTCAAATCCAAATACATCTTGGTGTTTCCAGGACGAATCGAGTATGGTGAGTCATGAGCCTCCTGACGTATTAACTTCCTGATCTTTGCATTTTATGTTGGCCTTCTAAGCTTTTAGCCCATTTTGGCAATCGATGCCAATGGGGGAGAAGTTTCAGAGAGTTTTGTGGAGAAGTTTAGAGAGTTGTCTCTTCTGGCTTTGGTTTGTTCCTAAGCATCGCATCTCCTACGCATGCATTATTGGTTGTTGCATTGCATGGTGATGCATAATTCCTTATATAAACTCTCTTGAAAGTGATTGTCATCAATTACCAAAATGGGGGAGATTGAAAGGACATGCGGTGCCCCCATGTGTGGTTTTGGTAATTGATGACATTCTCTATGGACTAATGGTTGCATTGAGTTATATTTGAAGGATTTTTCCATAGGCATTTCTTGAAGTCCATGTGTTGGTTTCAAGGAGTTTATGGGTTGACCAAGGTGATACTAAGGAATTATCCAAATATTGGTCATGTGAGTGTTGAGCTTATTGCAAGCATGTCTTGAAGAAGAAGATTGTGTGATCATTCATGTTTACCTTGAAGACATCATCCAAACGAATAGAGTTGGAAAGATTCAAGGTTGATCAAGACTAAGTCAAGAGTGAATCAAGTTGATCAACTCACAAAGCGTAGAAGATGCACCGAGAGGGATCAAGTGATCCCATGGTATGGTAAGCATTGTCCATTGCACTTTGTGTACTAACCCATGGTCTATGTGAGAGTCTATGTGGGGTTAGGTACGTGTCCATGGGCTTGTGTCAAGAGGAAGATGTCATACAACCCATGGAAAGGATGACATCAAGTGGTGATCGTCACCAAGATTGCCGTGTGCAAGTTCAAGTGGAGCATCATGAAGAGATCAAGTGCTTGAAGCTTGCCATCCATTGTGGTGTCAATGTACTTGTGAAGACGTGCCGAAGAGTGGCTCACCCATAGTGGAGTATGGGGGAGCAATCATCTAGTCTCCATCGACCCAACGCAATCAAGAAAGGTGGTCCATGTTGAGGAGGACAAGATCGTTATCATCTAGCTCAAGTGGATCATGTGCAAGGCAAAGGTTTGCTCTTGATAGTTTTCTATTTTACCGGCCTCATGGTGGTAGTTGGGAGACCGGGTTATAGGATCGATAGCCGTACTATCAAGGGGGGCTCTCAAGTGAGTAGCTTGATCGTATCGTTCGTCGAGAGCTCAAACCATTGCATCCTTGCATAATTTTTCTTGGTTCTTGTTTGGTTCCCTTTGTGAGTCTTAGAGCTTATGGTCATCTTCATGACAAGCTTGAGTTCATCGAAAACGGAGTTTGCATGCGTCTTCTATGATGTTTTCGGTGTTGGAGGTTTTACCAGTCTTATCCGAGGAAGGGTTCTCACCATTTTCTTTTGAGCCTTTTCTCATTTGCTTCTTATTGATATTTCTTTCAAGATTGTGTTAGCCCTTGTCGCTAGCTTTCCAACAAACTTGGTTTCATCGAATTCAGAGTCCGTTTCCAAAAGTTATGGCAGTTTTGGTGTTCTGAAAAGGCTACAGCAGTACTACCGCGAATTGGAGCGGGTGTAATTTTTTATTACCGCTCCAGAGCGGTACTACCGCGACTCCTACAGCGGTAGTACCACTCCGGACCAAAAACTCGTCCCAAGTCCTGCGGTGGTAGGCCCGGATGTATTTTTTTAGTACCGCTCACAAGCAGTAGTACCGCTACCCTTTGCGGTAGTACCGCGATCCCTAGCGGTAGTACCGTGAGGACGAGCGGTAGTACCGCTCCGGCGGTTCTTCTGGCCTTCTGCCTCCTCGCTATTGTTTTTCAAAGGGGTACTACCGCCCTAGCGGTAGTACCGCTATATGCGGGCTGTGAGCATAACGGTTGGATTTTTTCCCACCTATAAAAGGGGGTCTTCTTCCCCAATGAACCTTATCCTTTGAGCTCGTGTTCTTCCCCCATTGTTGGCCTTCTTAGAGCTTGCTAACTCTCAATCCCTCCATGTATTCTTGCTAGTTTTTGAGGGAAAAGAGAGAGGAGATCGATATCCACATTTCCACCAATCACTTTCTCCTCTATGTGAGGGGAACCCGTTGGATCTAGATCTTGGAGTTCTTGGTGTTCTCCTTCTTGTTCTTCCTCTCATTTTCCTCCCTAGCATTAGTTGCTTCGGTGGGATTTGAGAGAGAAGGATTTGGGCACTCCGTGTGCCCTTGCCATTGCATTTGGTGCATCGGTTTGAGTTCTCCACGATGATACCTGGAAGTTACAAGTTGAGAAGCTTATTACTCTTGCGTGCTTGGTACCCTTGAGCTTGTTCCTCTTGGGTGCTTGGGCGCCCTAGACGGTTGGTGGTGTTTGGAGCTCAATCATTGTGGTGTAAAGCTCCGGGCAAGCATCAAGGTCTCCAATTAGGTTGTGGAGATCGCCCCGAGCAATTTGACGGGTTCCGGTGACCGCCCCCAAGGGTTGCCAACGTGTACGGGTTCGGTGACCTCCCCCAAGGGTTGCCATTTGTACGGGTTCGGTGACTGCCCTCAAGGGTCCCTTAGTGGAATCACGACATCTTGCATTGTGCGAGGGCGTGAGGAGATTACGGTGGCCCTAGTGGCTTCTTGGGGAGCATTGTGCCTCCACATCGCTCCAAACGGAGCTTAGCATCCGCAAGGGTGTGAACTTCGGGATACATCGTCATCTCTGCGTGCCTCAGTTATCTCTTGCCCGACCCCTTTACTTATGCACTTTACTTTTTGATAGCCATATTGTTCCTTGTCATATATCTTGCTATCTCATAGTTGCTTATCTTGCTTAGCATAAGTTGTTGGTGCACATAGGTGAGCCTAGTTGTTGTAGGTTTTGTGCTTGACAAATTAACCGCTAGGTTTATTCCGCTTTTGTTCAAGCCTCAACCGTAACTATTTTAAAGCGCCTATTCACCCCCCTCTAGGCGACATCCACGATCTTTCACCACACATGATGTGGTGAAGAAGAAGAAAAGAAAAAGGAAGAGAGGTAAAAAGTTATCTCTCCCAAATAATGTTGCTCCTATTATTGTTGTGCCTCATGAAAATGAATCAAAAATAATTGTGTAAGATGATGCACTTGATGACGATCTCGTTATGCCTATTGCTTGTTGTGATGGTTATGATTGGGAAGATAATTATACTTCTTATGATCTTGAAAATCTTTTTGGCACTTGCTTGGAAGAATATGATAATAATGTTTGCTATATTATTGGTGCTATCTATACTATTAATGATGAGAGTGATTATGCTTATGATATGAAAAGGACCAAGCTTGGGGATGCTATGTTTGATGAGAATGACATGTTTGAGAATATGTTTGCCGAAATTAATCTTTGTCCCAAGCTTGGGGATGCTACGTTTAATGAAGATGATATTTTTAGCCTCCCAAGTTTTGATGAGCAAATTTATTATGTGGATAGCATGCCTCCTACTTATGATGATTATATTGATGAAAGTGGGTTTGGAAGAGTGTCAACTTTAGGAAGTAATGATCCCACTATTTTGGAGGATGTTGAATCTTATTGCGACAATTATGAAAGTGGATTTGGAGAGGTCATGACTTTATTTAGCAATGATTCCACTATCTTGGAAGAGGTTTCAATCGATTATGATAAGAACAAAATTGCTACTTATGATGATTATTGTGATGATACATATGCTATAAAAACTAGTGATGATTATATTTATAAAACTTGTCATGATTATGATTCCCCTTTTTCTGAACATTACTCTTTTAATGTGGAAACAATTTATAGTATTCAAGTCTCTTATGATACTCCCACTATCCCGAATGAGAAGAATTTTGCTTATGTGGAGAGTAGTAAATTTTCTATGCTTGTAGATCATGAAAAGAATGCTTTAGGTGCTGATTATATTGTTGAATTCATTCATGATGCTACTTAAAATTATTATTAGGGAGGAACATATGCTTGTAGAAATTGCAATAATACCAAGTTTCCTCTCTATGTGCTTAATGTTTTGAAGTTATGCTTGTTTTGCCTTCCTATGCTAGTTGATTATTGTTCCCATAAGTTGTTTGCTCACAAAATCCCAATGCATAGGAAGTGGTTTAGACTTAAATGTGCTAGTCATATTCTTCATGATACTCTCTTTATGTTTCAATTCTTATCTTTTATGTGAGCGTCATTGAAATCATCATGCCTAGGTAGGAGTGTTAAACGTTAGCGCTTTTTGGGAGGCAACCCAATTTTATTTTAGTTCCTTGCCTTTTGGTTCTGTTTAGGAATAAATAATCTATCTAGCCTCTGGTTAGATGTGTTTTTATGTGTTAATTAGTGTTTGTGCCAAGTAAGACCTATAGGATCTTCTTGGATGATAGTTATTTGATCTTGCTGAAAATTCCGAAACTTTACATTCACGAAAACAATTGTTAAAAATCACGAGCGTGATAAAATACTGATTACAATTGCAGAATATCAATAAAAATTACATAGGTCATCCTATTTTGGTAGAATTTTTGGAGTTCAGTATCGTTTGATCTGATTACTACAAACTGTTACATTTTTGTGATTCTGTTTTCTATGTGTTGTTTGCTTATTTTGATGAATCTATGAGTAGTATCGGAGGGTATGTAACACCCGGATGATTAAGCAACAGTGATCACCTCGGTTACTGTGACTAAACTCACGTTGATTCGAACCCAGTCTAAAACAGATTCAAAACAAAAGCAAACGATAAAAAGTTTCAAAAACTAAAACTAAAATGTTCGGGGGTTGTCTAAAATAACAAACCTAATTATGGTGGGGTGCACAAAATTTTGTAAAGTGTTTTGTTATTTTAAATAAGCTAAAACAGAAAAGAAGAAAAAAAAAAAAAAACAAAAGAGTGGGGGGAGGAAACCCCACTGGCCCAATTGGGCCAGCCCTCCCTACGGCCCGGCCCCCTCCTGGCCCGGCCCAGCCACCTTATCCCCCTCCCCGGGTCGGCTAACCCTAGCCCCAGCGCCTCCTCGCCCCCCTCCCCGATCCCTTTCTCTCTCCCGCCCGATCCGGATCGGGCCGAGCCACCGCCCCACCTCGCCATGGCGATCCCGCCCGCCCGCCAGCGTCGCCACCTCTCCCCTGCGTCCCTCGGCGCCGCCGGACCCCTCGTCGTCGTCGCCCCCCGCTGGGCACTGGCGCCGCCAGCAGGTCGTCCCGACCCCCGCCGCCTCACCGGAGCTTCCTTGGCGCGGTCGGCCGCCTCCTCGCCCTCCTCCTCACCGGACGACCGCGACCTTCCCGAGCCGCCCTCATAGACCCCACGGTCCCCCTGTGAGCTCCGCCCTCACCCCCCCTCCCGAGCGTCGCCGTCGCCCGGACCTCCCGTCGCGGCTCGGCCGCCCCTCCTCATGGTCGCGCAGCCACGCCCGCCAGCCACGCCAAATCCCGCCTCCCTCTCCCTCCTCCTCGCCCGGCGCTTCCCCCCTCTCGCGCATCCGGGCGCCGCGCCCCATGAGCTCAACGCCAGCGCCCCGGTGACAAGCAGTCACGGGCCGAGCCCGTGTGGCTCGGCGCGCCCCTGACCCCTCCCGACCCCGTGCGCGCCCCGAGCGGAGACCGACCCCCCTCGCCGCCTCCGCCCTTCGCTCGGCGCCGTTCGGCAGGTCCGCCAGCCCCTGCCCCCATCGAGCCGCCGTCCTCCAGACGCTTCGTCTGCGCCGAGCAGCGCCCGTTTGCCACCGGGCGCAAAGTCCGTGAACTCCGGCGCCCTCCGCCGCGAATGATTACGAGCCCGCTCGGCTCCCCTACCGGCGTGGCCACACAGGGCCCCTTTGCTGTGGCATCGATGGGCGATGGGCCCCCCTCGCTCTGTTGACTCGGTCGTGGTGACCGATCAACCCCCCCCCCAGCGACATGGGGCCCGCCCATAGAGCGTTTTAAAAAATATATATAAAAAAGAAAAGGAATAATGAAATTTAAATAAATAATAAATAAAAGTGAATAAAACTAATTAATTAATTAATTAATCTAATTAATCTGATTAATTAAACACGATAACTAATTAACCTAATTAACTCATTAATTAAACTTAATTAGGTTAGTTAGTTAACGAGAGGAGGATGTGAGCGGGTCCCACATGTCGGGGTTGACTTAGTCAACCTGTTGACTCTTGACGTCGGCATGACATCATCTTGACGTCATAAATACATTTTCGAATTAATTAATTAATTAATTAAATTCCGAAATTATTAAAATCTTTTAAAATCATATCTTTTAATCCGTAACTTCGGTTAAAATATTTTCAACATGAAAGTTGCTCGAGCGGCGAGGCGAATCCGGATCGCGACGTTCGTCCGCCACACACCCTAACCTATCGAACCTGCAACTTTTCCCCTCGGCTCCTTTGCTGAAAACCCAAAACAGGATTACTTTCCGGATGTTCTTCCCTAACGATACCCCTCATACCACGTTAGGGCACGCCTAGCATCGCTTCTTGGCATGTCATGCATCGATATGCATCTGTTTACTTGGTATTCATTGTTTCTTCCCCTCTTCTCTCCGGTAGACTACGAGACCGATCTTTGCTGCTGGCGATTCGACTACGGTGTTGGCGACCCCTCTCTCTTGCGAGCAACCAGGCAAGCCCCCCTTGATCACGGATATCGCCTACTCTTATCTACTTTGCTTGCATTAGAGTAGTGTAACATATTCTTGTTTTCGGATACTCCTATCTTCTTTGCATAGCTTGTCCTTGTAACCATTGTTACCTTACGCAATCCTATATGCTTAGTATAGGATGCTAGTACATTCATCTGAGGCCCTACATACTTGTCCGTCTGCGTGCTATACTATCGGGCCGTTATCACTCGGGAGTTGATCACGGTATATACTATATACTTATCGTGATACATGTGGAGACTAAAGTCGGGTTGGTGATGGAGCACCATGAGTGGATCTTTGAGGCGGGCGGCGGGCAGGTTGAGACCGCCTAGAGAGAGGTGGGCTGGCCTGTTCGGCGTTCAGCGGTTACTTAACAACTTAACGAGGTCTTGGTATTTGATCTGAGTTGGCTCTGAGCTTATCGCACTAACCATCTCGCGGGAGTAGTTATGGGTATCCGCGTCGTGGTATCACCAAGCACTTCAGACGTCGATGTGGGCGGCGGCGCGCGGATTGGGCTGGAACGCCTGCTAGGCTAGAGTGCGCTTCCGGCCGCCCGCCGCAACATGCAGGTGTGCTTTCGAGGCGATGGGCCCGGACCCTGGCGCTTAGGTTTAGACCGGCGTCTGGCCTCTCTGTTGTGCCTAGGTGGGGCTGCGGCGTGTTGATCTTCCGCGGCGGGCATGACCCGGAAAGTGTGTCCGGCCAAATGGGATCAAGCGTCTTTGGGTAAGATGGTGCACCCTGCGGAAGTTAATCTATTGAATAGCCGTGATCTTGATAGCAGGGCGACTTGGAGTTGTACCTTGAGCTTATGACAACTAGAACCGGATACTTGATAAAACACACCCTTCCAAGTGCGGATACAACGGTGGTCGCTCTCGCTCGGGGATATGAGCAGGGATTGCGGGTAGGATTATTGCTATATGATGTTACTTGGAGGACTTCCGTTGTCCTCTTACATGCATTGCAAGACCGGTGTCGAGCGTAGTCTTCGTTACGACTAGCTATCCCCTCTTATTACGGCATTCTGCGATTCGGTCCACGATATGGCCCTTTACACATATATCCATGCATATGTAGTGTAGCTCCTTGCTTGCAGTACTTTGGATGAGTACTCACGGTTTCCTTGTTCCCCTTTTCCCCTACCTCTACTCGATTGCTGCAACAGACGATGGAGCCAGGAGCGACGCCACCGCCTATGGCGACTACTACTGGAGGTGCCTACTACTACGTGCAGCCGGCGGCGGCGACCGGGAGTAGCTAGGAGGATCCGAGCGAGGAGGCTGTTCCTCTTCGATCTGTATCCCGTTTGTGCTAGCCTTCTTAAGGCAAACTTGTTTAACTTATGTACGTACTCGAGATATTGTTGCTTCCGCTGACTTCGTCTATGATCGAGCACTTGTATTCGAGCCCTCGAGGCCCTGGCTTGTATTATGATGCTTGTATGACTATTTTATTTGTAGAGTTGTGTTGTGATATCTTCCGTGAGTCCTTGATCTTGATCGTACACATTTGCATGCATGATTAGTGTACGATTGAATCGAGGGCGTCTGAAGTTGGTATCGAGCCATTGCTGTAGGAATCCCCTTCCACACTCCTTGGCGAAGTCGAGTCTAGACATTGCAAAACTTTTACTAACTTGGCTGTGTGCCTTACGGGCCCACGTCGCCATCGGGTGGTACTAGGATCTTTTACTCCTCGACCTTTACTCGGGACTCGAACTCTCTTCTACTCGGGTTAAGCGATTTTACTAACTAACACTAGGATCCGAGACCACATTCACCCCAAAGTTGGATAAAGCCATAGTTGTTCTTGGAATTGTATTTGATCAATTTCCACCTTGTCATTTGACTCTGAAGCGTCTTTGATTTCAGATGGAACCCACGAGGCAGGTTATGCGCCACACGGCGGCCATTGGTGCCTCGGGATCACTGCGGTGCTAGCGAGATGATGACCTATCTGGGTTATCGGCGGCACCACGAGTACACCGTCTATGAGGAGTACCGGGACTATAACCGGGGGAGCGATACCGCGCCATCGTCCACCTCTACTCTCGGGAGTACGAGTCCACTCTTGTCTTTGCACACGCACATGGTGTTGGAGTGACTATCGATATGGCAGTCCACGATGCTGCTTATGCTGCTCGACACGTCTTCGTCGCGAGTATCGAGAGTTGGACACCTCCCCTTGAGCACATTGCTATCGCGTCGATGTTGGTGAGGAGGTTACTACACTGCTGCCTACTCCCTTTGTCACCAGAGAGCCCTTCTACCATCGAACTTTGTTACGCATCGCGATGGGCTGGATCGAGCTAACCGAGCTCTTCGCCACGAGTTGTACATCACCGTCGGCACCTCTACCGTGCTCGACGGCTGATGCACCCTTTGTCCGATCCGGAGAGCTGCGCGTTCTGCGATCTACCCAGCCGGGACCGTGATGCCCCGGGGTGTCGGTTGGCGGGCGTGGGAGGCTACTCTCCGCGACTTGGCCCTTTACGCCACACGGGCGTCGGATTCAGCACCGAGTATCCGCGGCCCCAGTCAGCGGCGTGGAGGACTATCGCTGCCGCACTATCGACTTTCGGGCTCTGACTACCTCCATGATGCAGCGTGGGACTGATGTAGACTTGCTTGTTAGTGTTTAATGTATTCGCCATGAACTGCGTGCCGCCTATGATGTAGTAGTCTATGTCTTGGACTCTATGTATCAAACTCTATGCATGATTCCTTTTGTAAGATATGCCAACTACTATGTAGTTCCCATCATCTTGCTTTCATTATGCATGTTTCATCATGAATGATTCACATCTCTTGCTTAATTTCTCAAATCTGAACTACCTGTTATATAATAGCGGGATGGTTAGGCCAGCAGGTCGTGGTCGTGGTGCCAACTTCCCACCACCGCTGAGTACATGGCTGGTATGGTCCAACAGACTTGAGATGAATCGCCAGTTCATGGAGAACATGATGGCTCAGTTTCCTCGCCCCAATATGAACCAGCACCCAAAGCGGAACAACTCTGCGAGATTTCATCGCTGAACCCAGCGTGTACCGCAGCTCAACCCAGCCTTTGGATCTTGATGGTGGCTCCGTGACATCACCTATGAGATGGAGTCTGCTGATGTAGCCCTGCCAGCTATGTCACCTTTGCTTCCTTCTTCTGAAGGGACCCAGACTCAATGGTGGGACAGCCACAGGCGTACTCTGCCAGTTGGAACACTCATCACTGGCGGACTTCCAAGCTGCTTTCGTGCCGCTTCATCCCTCAAGGGTCATGGACGGAAGAAGCGTGAATTCATAACCTCACCCAAGGCAACAAGACTGTTGAAGCTTATCGGCGAGAGTTCTTGGACTTGTCTCGCTATCTTGAAGAGGATATTGCAAGCGATGCCTTGAGACGGGAGAAGTTCGTGGCGGCCTTCAAGGCGACATCATGCTCGCACTTCTAGTGCACGACTTTGCTGATTTCGCCACCTTGGTGAACAAAGCTATCAATGTCGAAACTGGTCTGCAGGAATACGAGCTCTAACAGCGCAGCCGTGACACGGGCTCATCTTGAGTCCGTCCTTGCGAAGCGCAAGATATGGATTCCCAACGGTATGTACCGGCCGAATGCACTGCTTCAAGGCGAACTATGCTACACCTCGTGCGCCTACAACTAAGCAGCCAAGCTTCCAGCTCCACCACCCCAAGCTCTGTTCCCACCCCCAATAATGGTTTGTGCTTGGTGCGGACAACAGGCACCGTGCTAGAGAATGCAACGAACCGAATCGGTTGGCCCTTCCGACAGCTGGCGGTGGAAACACCCAGCCCGCAACAACACCGCCAAGCCTTATGGTGAGTTCAGGCCAACCACATTGATCTGAGCGAAGCTCAAGACCAACCTGCTCTTGTGATGGGTACACTTCTCGTAAATTCATTACCGACATGCGTTTTATTTGATCTGAGGGCATCGCATTCATTCATGTCGAAGATTTTGCATTCATGCATGGCATTAAAAGTGAAGACATGAATGCTTCACTATTAGTACACACCCTGCGGGCCAATGTCGAACCTCCATGATTTGCAATGGCGTCCCGTTGAAATCGAAGGACTGGAATTCCTTGTCTCTCCCATCGTCTTTGAAGTCTTGTAGCATTGACCTCATGCAGGAATGAATTGGTTAAAAGCGCATCTTGCTTCCATAGTTTGCGCCACGAAGACCGTCCATCTGCTACACCCTTGGATGAAATAGTCACTTACCAAGCTCATCGGTGCAAAATGCGAGGCAAGGCTCTATGCATTGAATGCATTGAGCGCCGCACCACTCGAGGGTATTGAAAACATTCTGTCGTTTGCGATTTCCAAGGCGTCTTTCTGAAGAACTTCGAGGATTCCCCACCGCTAGAGCTGTCGAATTCGTCATCGACTTAAAACCAGCACCACTCCTATAATAGCGACCCTACAAGATGCCGCCGCATGAACTCCTTGAGCTAAAGGAGGAAATCGACAAATCTCTTCAAAGTGGTTTCATTCGCCCAAGTTGCTCTCCTTGGGGAGCCCTTCTCTCTTTGTCAAGAAGAAGGATGGGACAAACCGATTGGTCCAAGACTACCGTCCCATAAATCAAGCTACCATTCAGAATAAGTATCCTCTTCCTCGGATCAATGATCTTTATGATCAAGCTGGCTGGTTCGTCGGTGTTCTCGAAACTTCGACTTGAGGTTGGGTTACCACCAGATCCGTGTTCGCGAGGAGGATATCCCCAAGACCGCATTTGTGACTCGTTATGGTTCATACGAGTACACCGTCATGTCTTCGGCTTAACCAATGCTCCAGCTACCTTCTCTACTTTGATGAACTATATATTCATGGATCACCTCGACAAGTTCGTCATGGTTTATCTGGATGATATCTGATCTTTTCCAAGAATGAAGAAGAACATCTTGAACATCTTCGTCTTGTCTTTGGAAAAGCTACGAGAGCATCAACTCTATGCCAAGTTCTCCAAATGTGAATTCGGCTGCCGAAGTAACCTATCTTGGGCATGTCATTTCTAAGGATGGTATTGCCGTCAACCCTGAAAGAGTTCAGGCTATTCTCGATTGGACTCCTCCGAAGAACGTTAAGCAAGTCAGAAGTTTTCTCGGTCTCGCCAGCTATTGCCGTCGATTCGTCGAGAACTTCTCCAAGATTGCCAGGCCTCTAACTAACCTGTTGCATAAGGGCGTCAAATTCCAATGGACAAATAAGTGTCAGGAAAGTTTCCAGGCACTTAAAGACAAGTTGACTTCTGCCCCAGTGCTAGCTCCTCCTGATACTAAGAAGGACTTTGTTATTTACTGCGACGCTTCCCGTCAAGGATTAGGCGGTGTCCTAATGCAAGAGCGCAAAGTGGTTGCTTATGCCTCTCGGCAATTGCGCCCTCACGAAGAGAACTACCAGTTCACGACCTCGAGCTTCTCTTGCTGTCATTCATGCGCTAAAGCGATGGCGACATTACCTTCTCGTGTCGTTGCGAGATCTTCACCGACCACCAAAGTCTGAAGTATCTGTTTACTCAGCCAGACCTGAACCTCCGTCGTGAGAGATGGATGGAGGCATTGCAGACTTTGATTTGGGTATTTCCTATCGCGCCGAGCAAGGCTAATGTAATGGCTGATGCCTTGAGCCGCAAGTCTTCTGCAACCACCTTGAGTTCACAAAGTTCAGCCCCACTTGTTGAAGAATTCAGGAAGCTGAACCTCCATATTGTCCCTCGGTGATTTTTCGCTCCCCTCCTCCGGAGTTTCGCAAGATGAATCTCCGTGTTGTTCCCCTCGTGGTTCCCTCTATACCCGGCTGTTGAACCCGATCTCGTGGGCACCATAAAGACAATGCAGGATTTGACTCTGAAGTCTACAAGATTAAGCAAGACATCAAAAAGGAAATCCCTCGTCCTTCACTATTCTTGATGATGGCGCCTTGTACTTCAAAGGCCGCCTAGTGGTGCCATGTAAGAAGGAAAACCTGAATATGACCCGAAGGTTATGAAAGAAGCTCATGATCGCCTCTATGTATCCATCCTGGCGGTACAAAGATGTATCAAGACATTAAATCCGAGATTACCGTGGTCTAATATGAAGCAAGACATTGCTCGCTATGTTCTTTGAGTGTGACGTTTGCCGTCGTATCAAAGCGAGAACATCAAAGGCCTCTTTGGAACTCTGCAACCTATCTCTATTCGGAATGGAAATGGGACCATGTTGAAATGGACTTAATCCTTTGGATTTCCCAAATCGCAGAAAGGTAATGATGCTATTCTTGTCGGCATTGACCGGCTTTCTAAAGTTGCTCATTTTACGGCGGTCAAAGAGGCGATCACGCTAGCCGACTTGCAGCGCTCTATATGTCGAAATTGTTTCACTTCACGGTATTCCTTTGGTTATCGATTCGGACCGTGGCAGCTTATTACTTCAAGATTACGGGCAAGTTTTCAAGAAGCTACGGGACTCATTTATCTTTCGATCTGCGTTTCATCCATGATCTCAAGGGCAAGTTGAGCGTGTCAACCAAATTCTCGAAGACATGCTTGAGCTTGTGTCGTTCCTTGGCAAGAAATGGGAGGAATCTCTCCCGTATGCTGAGTTCTCTTATAATAATAGCTATCAAGCTAGTGCGAAGATGGCCCCTTGAAGTGTTATATGGACGAAAGTGCGAACCCCTCGAACTGGTCGAAGCGGGAAGCGTCCACTATTCGGTCCGGATATTATCCAACATGCCGAAGAACAAGTCCGCGTTATTCGCGAGAATCTCAAGACTGCTCAGTCACGTCAAAAGAGTAATTATGACCGTCATCACAAAGACATGGTATATCAACCAGGCGAAAAAGCCTATCTTCGCGTTACACCAATGAAGGGTGCTCACCGCTTCGGGATCAAGGGCAAGCTAGCTCCTCGCTATATTGGCCCATTCACTATTCGGAAAGGCGTGGAAAAGTGGCATATCAAGCTGGAGCTTCCGTCGAACCTTTCTCGGAGTTCACGATGTGTTCCACGTGTCACAACTCCGGCGCTGCTTCAAGGACCCAATCCGAGCGATGAGACCATGAAGTGCTCGAATTGCAGCAGGACCTCTCCTATAAAGAGCATCCGGTCCGCATTCTCGACCAAGCTGAACGCCGCACACGTCGAAGGCGATCAAGTTCCTCAAAGTCCGATGGTGAATCACTCGAAGGCGAAGCCACACAGGAGCGAGGATCGTCTTGAGATGAATACCCGCACTCTTTCCTGCTACCTCCTAAATCTCGGGACGAGATTTCTTGTAGTGGAGGAGATTTGTAACACCCGGATGATTAAGCAACAGTGATCACCTCGGTTACTGTGACTAAACTCACGTTGATTGAACCGGTCTAAAACAAATTCAAAACAAAAGCAAGCGATAAAAAGTTTCAAAAACTAAAACTAAAATGTTAGGGGTTGTCTAAAATAACAAACCTAATTATGGTGGGGTGCACAAAATTTTGTAAAGTGTTTTGTTATTTTAAATAAGCTAAAACAGAAAAGAAGAAAAAGAAAAAAAAATTAAAATAAAACAAAAGAGTGGGGGGAGGAAACCCCACTGGCCCAATTGGGCCAGCCCCTCCCCACCTGGCCCAGCCCCCTCCCCTGGCCCGGCCCAGCCGGCCACCTTATCCCCCCCTCCCCCCCGGGTCGGCTAACCCTAGCCGCCCCCGCGCCTCACTCGCCCCCTCCCCCCGATCCCCTTTCTCTCTCCCCCCCGCCCCGATCCAGATCAGGCGCCGACACAGCGCCACTGTCCCCTGCGCCTCGACGCCGCCGGACCCCCTCGTCACCGTCGCCCCCCCGCTGGGCACTCGCCGCTGAGGTCGTCCCCGACCCCACGCCGCCTCACCGGAGCTTCCCGGCGCCCGGTCGGCCGCCTCCTCGCCCTCCTCCTCACCGAACGACCGCGACCTTCCCCGAGCCGCCCTCATAGACCCCACGGTCCCCCCCGTGAGCTTCGCCCTCACCCCCCTCGCTCCTCTCCCCCCTCCCGAACGTCGCCGTCGCCCCGGACCTCCCCGTCGCCGGCTCCGGCCGCCCCCTCCTCGCGGTCACAGCAGCCACGCCCGCCAGCCCGCCGCCCCCGCCTCCCTCTCCCTCCTCCTCGCCCAGCGGCGCTCCCCCCCTCCGCAGATCCGGGCGCCCCAGCGCCATGAGCTCAACGCTGGCGCCCCGGTGACTAAGCGGTCACGGGCCGAGCCCGTGTGGCTCGGCGCGCCTCCTAACCCCTCCCGACCCGTGCGCGCCCCGAACGGAGACCGAACCCCCTCGCCGCCTCCGCCGCTGCGCGGCGCCGTTCGGCTGGTCCGGCCCCCTGCCCCATCCAGAGCCGCCGTCCTCCGTGACGCTCGTCTGCGCTTGAGCGCGCCCGTTGTGCCGGGCGCAAAAGTCCGTGGGCTCCGCGCCCTCCGCCGCGAATGATTACGGAGCCGCTCCGGCTCCCCTCGCCGGCGTGGCCACAGGGCCCCTTTGGCCATCGCCCGATGGGCCCGAGGCCGCCCTCGCTCTGTTGACTCGGTCACAGTGACAATCAACCCCCACCGCCAGCGACATGGGGCCCCGCCTACGAGCGCTTTTAAAAAATATATAAAAAAGAAAAGGAATAATGAAATTTAAATAAATAATAAATAAAAGTGAATAAAACTAATTAATTAATTAATTAATTAAGTAATTAATTAATCTAATTAATCCTGATTAATTAAACTTGATAACTAATTAACCTAATTAACTACTATTAATTAAACTTAATTAGGTTAGTTAGTTAACAGAGGATGACGAACGGGTCCCACATGTCAGGGTTGACTTAGTCAACCCTGTTGATCTTGACGTCAAGCATGACATCATCTTGACGTCATAAATACATTTTGAATTAATTAATTAATTAATTAAATTCGAGAAATTATTAAAATCTTTTAAAAATCATATCTTTTAATCCGTAACTTCGGTTAAAATATTTTCAACATGAAAGTTGCTCGAGCAGCGAGGCGAATCCGGATCGCTTGATCCGTTCGTCCGCCACACACCCCTAACCTATCAGACCTGCAACTTTTCCCCTCGGCTCCTCTGCTGAAAACCCAAAACAAGGATTACTTTCCGAATGTTCTTCCCCTAACAGTACCCCTCATACCACGTTAGAACACGCCTAGCATCGCTTCTTGGCATGTCATGCATCGATATGCATCTGTTTACTTAGTATTCATTGTTTCTTCCCCTCTTCTCTCCGGTAGACTACTGAGACCGACAGCTGCTGCTTGGCGGTTCGACTATGGTGTTGTGACCCTCTCTCTTGCCGAGCAACCAGGCAAGCCCCCCTTGATCACCAGATATCACCTACTCTTATCTACACTGCTTGCATTAGAGTAGTGTAACATATTCTTGTTTTCAGATACTCCTATCTTTCTTTGCATAGCTTTGTCCTTGTAACCATTGTTACCTTACGCAATCCTATATGCTTAGTATAGGATGCTAGTACATTCATCTGTGGCCCTACATACTTGTCCGTCTGCCGTGCTATACTATCGGGCCGTGATCACTCGGGAGTTGATCACGGGTATATAGAGCAAAATAAGAGTGAAAATCAGATTGTGGCAAAAGAATTTGAACAACAAATGAAGCCTAATAACAAAACCATCTAGTGTTGCTTCTGAAATTAAATTGAAAAATGCATGTTTACTTGCTACCAAATCTGATATTGATGATATAGATTTTAGCAAGTCTATTTGCTATGCTTTTGTGTGCAAAGAGGCATTATTTTCATTCGAGGACGTGCCTTTCTCTTTGCCCCCTGTTGTCACTAACATTTTGCAGGAGTTCGCTGACATCTTTCCACAAGATGTGCGACCGGGATTACCACCTATTCGAGGGATTGAGCATCAAATTGACATAATTCCCGGTGCACCGCCACCCAACCGTGCACCATACAGTACCAATCCAGAGGAGACGAAAGAGATTATGTGTCAAGTACAGGAGCTGCTCGACAAAGGTTACATACGCGAATCTCTTAGTCCTTGTGCTGTTCCTATTATACTAGTGCCTAAAAAGGATGGTACGTCGCGTATGTGTGTTGATTATAGAGGCATTAATAATATTAATATTCGTTATCGTCATCCTATTCCTAGGCTAGATGATATGCTTGATGAATTGAGTGGCTCTACAATTTTCTCCAAAGTTGATTTGCGTAGTGGATACCATAAAATTCGTATGAAATTGGGAGATGAATGGAAAATAGCATTTAAAACTAAGTTTGGTTTATATGAGTGGTTAGTCATGCCTTTTGGGTTAACTAATGCACCTAGTACTTTCATGAGACTAATGAACGAAGTTTTACGTGCTTTCACTGGACGATTTGTGGTAGTCTATTTTGATGATATACTGATTTATAGCAGATCTTTGGAGGTACATTTGGAACATTTATGTGCTATTTTTATTGCTCTACGTGATGCATGTTTGTTTGGTAACCTTGGGAAGTGCACCTTCTGCACCGACCGAGTATCTTTTCTTGGCTATGTTGTTACTCCACAGGAATTGAAGTTGATAAAGCCAAGATTGAAGCTATTGAGAGTTGGCGCAGCCCAAAGCGGTCACACAAGTGAGGAGTTTTCTTGGCCTCGCTGGATTCTATAGGCGTTTTGTGAGAGATTTCAGCACCATTGCTGCACCTCTCAATGAGCTTACAAAGAAGGATGTGCCTTTTGTTTGGGGTACCGCACATGAAGAAGCCTTCACGGTATTGAAAGATAAGTTGACACATGCTCCTTTACTCCAACTTCCTGATTTTAATAAGACTTTTGAGCTTGAATGTGATGCTAGTGGAATTGGATTAGGAGGTGTGTTATTACAAGATGGCAAACCTGTTGCATACTTTTCTGAAAAATTGAGCGGGCCTAATCTGAATTATTCTACTTATGATAAAGAAACATGGCAACATTATTTATGGCCCAAAGAATTTGTTATACATTCTGATCATAAATCTTTGAAACATATTAAAAGTCAAGCTAAACTGAACCATAGACATGCTAAATGGGTTGAGTTCATTGAGACTTTCCCTTATATCATTAAACACAAGAAGGGTAAAGAAAATGTTATTGCATATGCATTGTCTCGTCGTTATACTATGCTTTCACAACTTGACTTTAAAATATTTGGTTTGGAGACCATCAAAGATCAATATGTGGATGATGCTGAATTTAAAGATGTATTGCAGAATTGTAAAGAAGGTAGAACATGGAACGAGTTCGTCGTTAATGATGGATTTGTGATTCGTGCTAACAAGCTATGCATTCCAGCTAGCTTCGTTCGTCTTTTGTTGTTGCAGGAGGCGCGTGGAGGAGGACTAATGGGACACTTTGGCATGAAGAAGACGGAGGATATACTTCCTACACATTTCTTTTGGCCAAAGATGAGACGGAATGTTGAGCGTTTTGTTGCTCGCTGCACTACATGTCAAAAAGCTAAGTCACGCCTCAATCCTCATGGTTTATATATGCCTTTGCCTGTACCTAGTGTTCCTTGGGAGGATATATCTATGGACTTTGTTTTAGGTTTACCTCGAACAAAGAAGGGGAGGGATAGCATATTTGTTGTCGTGGATAGGTTCTCGAAAATGGCACACTTTATACCATGTCATAAAAGCGATGATGCTGTTAATGTTGCTGATTTGTTCTTTCGTGAAATTATACGCTTGCATGGTGTACCAAATACTATTGTTTCAGATCGTGATACTAAATTTCTTAGCCACTTTTGGAGATTTTTATGGGCTAAGTTGGGGACTAAACTGCTTTTTAGTACTACTTGTCACCCCAAAACTGATGGTCAAACTGAAGTAGTCAATAGAACATTGTCTACTATGCTTAGGGCTGTTTTGAAGAATAATAAGAAAATGTGGGAAGAATGCTTGCCTCATATTGAATTTTCTTATAATCGTTCATTGCATTCTACTACTAAGATGTGCCCTTTTGAAATTGTGTATGGTTTCCTACCTCGTGCACCTATTGATTTGTTGCCTCTTCTATATTCGGAGAAGGTTAATTTTGATGCTAAAGAACATGTTGAATTGATTTTAAAAATGCATGAGTTAAATAAGGAAAACATTGAGCGTATGAATGCTAAATATAAACTTGCTGGAGATAAGGGTAGAAAACATGTTGTGTTTGCACCTAGAGATCTTGTTTGGTTACATTTGCGTAAGGATAGATTTCCTAATTTGCGCAAATCAAAGTTAATGCCACGTGCTGATGGTCCTTTTAAGGTGTTAGAGAAAATAAATGATAATGCATATAAACTTGAGCTGCCTGCAGATTTTGGGGTTAGTCCCACTTTTAACATTGCAGATGTGAAGCCTTATTTGGGAGAGTAAGATGAGCTTTTGTCGAGGACGACTTCATTTCAAGAAGGGGAGGATGACGAGGACATCAATACCATTGTTACACCCACAACCCCTGCTGCTATACATACTGGACCAATTAATAGAGCTCGCGCACGCCAATTAAATTATTAGGTACTTTCGTTTCTTGGTAATGATTCTAACTTTCATGAGAATATGATGCTGCCTAAATTGGATACATTTGTTTTGCTTACAAATGAAGGGCCTGTCATGGATAAGAGGGATGAACACTGGAGCAAGACCAAGCATGGAGATGATGGCATGCGCGAGGGGAACAAGAACGAAGTTACATGTGATGATTTCAGGACTTTGAAGCCACCATAATGAGTGCATGAAGCCTTGGACGAAATATTCAAGATGCCACTTCATAATATTCGTCCATAAGCTATTCTAGGTGCTGCGTCACCTTATTATTGGGCCAGGCCCATGTAATTTCGAAATACATAAGTATAGGCTGTTTTTAGAGTCCATAAGTATAGACCCCTTCCCAAAGGGCCACGAAATTCCCCCCTCTTCCTCCATATATACAGCCCTTAGGGCACCGTTTAGACTTTGGGTTTTGTTTAGATTAAAAGTTTACCATAGCTGCAACTTTGTGTACTTAGTTTGTGTTCAACGACCAGACAAAGGCGTCACAGAACCCCACCTTCATTAATAAAGCTTTCCTATTTTATTCGCAATATCTAGATTGCAATCTCAGTTTCTTGCTTGTTCTTTGTTTGCTCGCAGGAAATAGACCCTCGTGGTCAGGTTGATCGTGCTCTGGCGTGGTCAATAACCCCTCGGAAGTTTGTTTAGCGATTGCTAAGGCGCGACGTCTTCACACGTTCGTAGTCGGATCGTCAAAGTCGACTCCCACAGGAAACGATTGCTACCTCATCGAAACATCGGGACACCTTCGCCTCTATCAGGTGTTTGTTTTAAGTTTGAACAACCCTATATAATACTAAACTAAGCTCCCATACGCGCGCTCATCAATATGCCGCCGCCGTTGCGCATGCCGTTGCTCGCCTGCTCCGGCCGACCATTTCTCGCCCATCACTGCCGTGTCCCCGCCATCCCTGTGCCATGAAGCCGAAGGCTCGCCCGCTCACATCGTCTGCAGTCCCTCCTCGCGATGCCACCGTGCTGCCAAGCACGCGAGCAGCTGGTGGAGCCGCGTCTATGCCTGCAGTGTACGAAGAGGAGGACGAGCGCATACTCTAGCACGCCGGCGAGGAGGATCTAGCGTGTCATTGTCGTCTCCGCCTGCGTGGAGGAGGCACGCATGGTGGCTGTCGCGGCGGAAGCCGGTCGCACCCACATCGAGCCCACAAACCAGGTGCGGACACAGAATCTACCTTCGAGACCTTGAATGCCATGAGGATCCTACTATCTGAAGGAACAATTTGGGTCAGTCGACTCTTGTGAGCCGTTGGATGTAACATGGACGGCCAGAAGGGCTTCATCAACCTCCGAAATTGATGCATTGTTCATCTTCTCTCTCAGGCATCGAGCCGCCAGCCCGCCACACGCCTAACCACCTACCACCTTCGCCCCGCCCTCCCCTGAACTGCCTACCACCTCCATGCTCCCCCACCCCCGCCATGCATTTGACCCCGGGCATGATCCATTTTGTTGGCGAACTGCATTCCACACCCAACACTCATAATATAGATCATGGGCACCCTGCCATCCTAATATAGATACTAGGGTAGCTTCTCTGCCGTCTTCTTCCTTCGCTCTGTCGAAGTTCTTTCACAAATCGCAATGATACGAGCAGTAGTACCAACTACAAGAAGAACAGTAGTAAGACATACTAGTACTATTGTACGTACTAAAGAGTTCAAATAACGAGAAAGAACATAAACATAGTTCTGCTGGGGGCTCAGCACAACCAGGGGCGAATCTGGAGCTAATGTTACCCTGATGCACAACTTAACCATGCCGTAAAAATTTCAAGCAATAATGCACTAATAAACATGTGTGTCACAACTTGTAACATGAATTACCAAATATAATAGACGTCAATTTATAAAAGAAAAGGCAATAGTCAAACTATTTAATGTAGTGACAAAATTACTTGAAAAGGATGTCATGGATACCTAATTGCAAATGTGATGGTGCCTTTCTTTTGAGAAGAAACTTGTCCATATTATCTGCATTTAACAATTAAAATTACAAATGAGAAATCAAAATTGTGAAGCCAGTGAAGTATACCTAATTACAACTTAAAACAATAGCTAATGCCCCATATTTTGCCAAAACACATACTCCCTCGGTCCCAAAATAAGTGACTCGACTTTGTATTAACATTGTACTAAAGCTAGTATGAAGTCGAGTCACTTATTTTGAGACGGAGGGAATACATTTTAATATATTTTTAATAAGGTTTAACTTACTAGCGCCAATTTTATACATACAATTGCTGCGACTGCCTGTTGCCGCTGCTTCAGGTACACGTTTGCCGGCCGCCCACCTATCAGGGATGGATCGATTCGATCGATCGATCGATCGCCCGCCGCCGCTGCGCATCGATTTGCTCGGGACACAATACATGAGACGAGGAGATGGATTGAGATCTCTTTTTTTAGTGAATAAAAATATGGGATTGGAAAGATTGATCGACTTACAGGAGATTAGGAGAAGGGAGATGGATCAATTCATCTAACGCTAATCGCGTGTGCCGGTGTGCGCGTGAAGGGATCGAGCGTATACCGGTGTGCGTACGTATACCGGTGTGCGTACGTGATGTGGGTAGTGGGATGTTGGAAGCCTAAGCCACGAGCCTCCTGCGGCCGCGCGGGCTGGTCTCATCGGACCTGTGGCACACTTGCTGGGCCACCCTGTTGCCTTGGGCCGAATGACTGTTAATTAGCACTAAAAAATTTCTTGGACCCTGTAGCTTGTGCCACAGGGTTGGCCCATTGGGCTCCGCCCCTGAGCACAAGAACACCCCTGAAATAAAACTAAGCAACTAGTCCGCTTGACACTGCAGTAGAACCAGCATGAGCGACGGCACTGCCACCTTACTCGGAGTCCGAGTCCATGTCCTCGACTTCGTCCCCGTCCCTCTTCCTCTTCCTCTTCGCCGACACTTCTTTGCTTGAACCGGACACTGGGCTCTGCTTCTTCATCCAACCCTTGTATATATTTAAACAAAGGTAGGCATCCGTTGTTGTGTACAAGATGTGATCTTCATCTATTGTCTTTGACTGCCATGCACGATGAAACTCCTGGTGAGGTTTCTTCAGTTGAGCGTACGAAGGATCAATCATGGCTGCTGCCAGGGTCAACATTGAAGGCTGAGAGGAGGACACCAGGCTTGCCTTTTGGAGATCGAAGGGCTGGCCTACAATGAGGCCTATCCGACCCACTCATCCTTTGAACTTTGGAACATGCGTAGGAAGCGAGCAAGGCATGCTTCGACCGTCGTGGATCTACGGGTGTAGATGACGATGAACTCATCGTCGATGATGGTTCTAATCTGGTACTCAGCGGTGATCATGGAGATTTGGGAGGCCATGGATTTTGGAGGCTGGTTAGGAGAAGTTGAACTGGTGTAACATGAAAGGACGTGACGACTGGGAGCGAACTGTTGTAATGTAGAAGACGGGGGCGAGTAGGGCGTGCGAACGGCATGGGGTGGTTGGCTTGCGGGATGTTAACAAAGAGTTCTCGAGTACTATGCGGGACCCACTAGATGTCATGTCTACTAGACCCATATCATAGGCCTGACGGTATAGCTTCTGCGTGTTCGCATGCCATGCCAGCGCGTGCATGTAACTTCACTTAATTCCGTCAACCGTCGCGCCTCCCACGACCTTCGCTTCCCTCGTGCGGTCGCGCCCTTTGAGACTTCGGACGGCTATAATGAGCAATTTTTTTTGCCTACTCCGCATGCATGATACTCCCTCTGGTCATTTTTACTCCGTGTAAGATTTGTGTCAAGTCAAAGTTTGCAAAGTTTTTGACCAAATTTATACTAAAAATATCAATACCTACAATACCAAATATATACTTTATGAAACTACATTTCATAATGAGTATAAAAATATTGATTTGACATTGTGATTGTTGATACATTTTTTATAAGTTTGGTCAAAGTAGAGGTACATTGACTTCAGACAAAACTTATATGCACAATGCAGACTAGTTCCTACGTCCAGGTGCGTGCCATGTCCTATCTAGTCATCACAACAAGGTTAGCTATTAGACTACTACTACCTCCCTTCTAGTTTAAAGGGCTCGATTCAAAATTTTCACCTATTCTTACCAAGATAGAGGCGGTGGAATAGTTTTTGTAGTCTGCAAAAGTACTCAACTAATGCTCTCGTTCTTCACAAAAAAATGCGTTTACCAATGCATTATCGCATTGCATGCATGCATGAACACTAGCAAATGACAGATTTTAACATGCACTAGCAATATGCTCGTGCGTTGCACGAGACATCAAGATGCATTTGTATGAGTAGTTTATCTTGTGGGAGAAAAGGATGAACGAGGGCAGGCTGATAACCCACAAGTATAGTAGATCGCAACATTTTTCAAGGGTAGAGTATTCAACCCAAATTTATTGATTCAACACAAGGGGAGCCAAAGAATATTCTCAAGTAGTAGCAGTTGAGTTGTCAATTCAACCACACCTGGATAACTTAGTATCTGCAGCAAAGTATTTAGTAGCAATGTAATATGGAAGTAATAGTAACGGTAGCAAAAGTAATATTTTTGGGTTTTGTAGTGATTGTAATAGTAGCAACGGAAAATTAAATAAGCGAAGAACAATATGTAAAAAGCTCGTAGGCATTGGATCGGTGATGGAGAATTATGCCGGATGCAGTTCATCATGTAACAGTCATAACATAGGGTGACACAGAACTAGCTCCAATTCATCAATGTAATGTAGGCATGTATTCCGAATATAGTCATACGTGCTTATGGAAAAGAACTTGCATGACATCTTTTGTCCTACCCTCCAGTGGCAGCGGGGTCCTAACGGAAACTAAGGGATATTAAGGCCTCCTTTTAATAGAGTACCGGGCCAAAGCATTAACACATAGTGAATACATGAACTCCTCAAACTACGGTCATCATCGGGAGTGGTCCCGATTATTGTCACTTCGGGGTTGCCGGATCATAACACATAGTAGGTGACTATAGACTTGCAAGATAGGATCAAGAACTCACATATATTCATGAAAACATAATAGGTTCAGATCTGAAATCATGGCACTCGGGCCCTAGTGACAAGCATTAAGCATAGCAAAGTCATAGCAACATCAATCTTAGAACATAGTGGATACTAGGGATCAAACCCTAACAAAACTAACTCGATTACATGATAAATCTCATCCAACCCATCACCGTCCAGCAAGCCTACGACGGAATTACTCACGCACAACGGTGAGCATCATGAAATTGGTGATGGAGGATGGTTGATGATGACGACAGCGGCGGATTCCCCTATCCGGAACCCCGAACGGACTCCAGATCAGCCCTCCTGAGAGAGTTTAGGGCTTGGCGGCGGCTCCGTATCGTAAAACGCGATGAATCCTTCTCTCTGATTTTTTCTCCCCGAACACGAATATATGGAGTTGGAGTTGAGGTCGGTGGAGCTCCAGGGGGCCCATGAGGCAGGGGGGCACGCCCCCACCCTCGTGGACAGGTGGTGGGCCCCTTGGCCTTGATTCTTTCGCCAATATTTTTAATATTTTCCAAAAATAAATTCCGTGGAGTTTCTGGTCATTCCGAGAACACTTGTTTCTGCACATAAATAACATCATGGCAATTCTGCTGAAAACAGCGTCAGTCCGGGTTAGTTCCATTCAAATCATGCAAGCTAGAGTCCAAAACAAGGGAAAACGTGTTTGGAAAAGTAGATACGACAGAGACGTATCATAGGCCTTATCTTCAAATGTGGAGAGGAGTGTGGGTAAATTGTCATAGTTTCCTTCCTATCCGTTAGATATAGATCGGACGACCTATATTGCAGGATGGCAGTCACACCATCATCACCAACTCTGCTTTTTATAAGAGTAGAGAGTAGAGATTAGTTAATATTCTCTCTAGGCTACTCAAAGTGGAAAGTATCATATACTAGAATCATGTTCATGATACAAGTGTATGATATGGGACTACCTTTATAGTGCCATGCATGACACAAAGTAGCATAGTATTTAACATGATACAATATCTACCTATGTTACTCTAACCCCCACTCTTCTTTAATTCTTTGCCACATCAACATGTTTGATATTCCCGTGTGCATGATTCCAGCTAAGATACCACATTACCACCACTACGACCAGCCTTAATAATCACATGCAATAATTTAGTGCACCTTGAAATCTGAACATGTGTGGGGCGTGTACGTTTTTAATGACTTGGGACTATACCTAGCCCGGCATGCAAGATGACTTATTATGCACCGTTCCCCATAGCTGTAGGAAGCCCGTTCGTCTCCAAATCTTTTCCTCTCCATGTGTGAAAACAATCTGCCTACTTGACTCTCCTTCTCCCTCCGGCAGCCCCACCACTCCACCCCGTGTGGAAAAAATCTGCATGCATGACTCTCCTACCCCCACGCTCGTCCAATCCGTCGTGACCAGCAATATTTCCACCCCTTCCCTCCCTCGTAATTTACTCCAACAAATATGCCCACGTAGCTGTTACGTTAATCACGCACCATATCTTACGGGACGCTGCTTCAGTTACTTAACTGCAGGTGCATTGGGTCACTGAGATGTGGGCCCAACAGGCATCTGGCCCACATGTCAGTGATGCAACTACACCTGCAGTTAAGTCACTGAAGCTCAGTCCATATCTTACATAGGTGTGCCATTTCTTGCTATAAATACTGCGCCTCCCACGGCATCGGAAGAGCGCTCATGTTCATCGCTATCTCCTCCCCCTCCCTCTCACGTCGACCACCATGGCATCGCCCTCCCAAGCCCTAGGCGCCCCTCGCTGCACCACGTAGATGGTCACGCGTCACCATTCTGTTCCTCGCCGCCACTAGTTGAGGAGGACGCGTCGGTGTTCCGCTCCTCGTCGTGATGCATCAAGGTGGACGCATCAGCGTTCCCAGTCTCGCCAGCATGCGCGTCGGAGGACGCGTCGGCTCCCTGCTACGAGGAGAATGTCGCGCTGCCCGCCGAACCCCCCAGCCTTAAGGAGCTTTGGAAAGAAATGGAGGTCGCCTTGTGGGAGGCTTTGCCTCCGGCAGAGCGTGCCAAAATAGAGGCGGAGAAGAAGGCTGAGGAAGAGAAGCGCATCGCGAGGCATGCTGCCTGGCAGGCCTATGTCACGTCCAAGAGAGTCAGGCAATTGGCTCTTTTGGAGAAGGCTCGTGCGAGGGCCGTGAGGGTGGCGGAGGATGCCCGTGCCAACGCCCTGAGTGCAGTCAGGCCCAAGCGCCTCATCTACGCTTGGCTGTACGTGGACCGGGTGCACGCTTCCAGCGAGGAGGAGTACCTGTTGGCGCCGGATCACCACACCGGTCAGATCGCGCTTGCCCGCCGGCAAGCCGCCAATCAGCACCTCGTGAGTTGTGAGGCTGAGAAAGAGGCGTTGTGTCAGCGCGCTGGGAAACAGCCGCACACCAGGGCACTCGTGGCGCGCCGTAAGTGCTCCCGTGAGCGCCGTGGCTTTTATTAGGAATAATTTAGTTTCGTAAGGCGATCTCATTAGTTCTGGGATGCAAATGATAAATTCCGAACGTTCGAGAATTATTAGCGTCCTTAATTAATAAGTATGTAAAAGGAAAAGTTTGGAAACCTTATGTATCCATACACATTTTGTAAGTACGTGCATATAGCACAAACGTAACTATATATCGCACTACACGTTTCTATCTATATATGCTTGCAGACTGTGCTACTACTATTACTTATGTACGTGCAAATGCACGTTTTAACATTAGGATGTGGTTTTTGTAAAAGTAGAAAAAACGGCACTAGTCAAGCTTGTGAAACGATTCAATGCAAAAGAAATGCAAAAATGCTGGTTTGATTGTTTACTTTTAGCTTCCTTCTCTGTGGTTATTTCTCTATTGTACTTTGTATGGAGTATCTCACTGATCGGGAAGGCATGCAAATTCCCAAACCGCTTCCTACACCCTGTATCAAATTTTTTGCCAAACAAGTTGTGTCGTGCAATTGGAATTCCAACTTAATTAATAACTACTACTAGGGGTACCAGGGGGCAGTTCTTTTAGGCTTCTAGATTAGTAATCCCATAACTACTACCTCCGTCCTGGTTTATTGGTCCCCATTGTAATCTGTGTCAAATTTTGACCATAAATTTAACTAATGAAATGTTTATGCATGTCACCCAAAATTATATAACTTTTGTTGACATGCACTAACATTTTATCAGTTAAATATTTGGTTAAAATTTAGCAAAAATTACAATGGTGACTAATAAACCAGGACGGAGGTAGTAGTTTAGAAGCCCAAATGAATGAGTGAGGCGCCTTATGTTACTCTCCACTGTGACTAGTCTTATGGGAAAAGCTGGGGAAGAGACGACTTATTTTTTAAGCCGCCAAAAGAACTGGCCCTAGGAGTAGTAGGAGTAGTAGCTAGGGATACTAGGAGTAGTAGCTAGGGATCGAGTGTGCGAGATGAACCGGACAAAGTAAATCCAGAGAGATGAAATGCAAAAAATACGGAGGGATGTGATGGTTGCTTGTCCGTTTATTTTACCAGGCCACTTATTACTGGGAGTGGTGGGGTTTTGTCATATGACAGCTTTATTACCACGCCACGAACGAGGTGAGACTCTCGTGCTGCGCTGCCCTCTACACTAGTACTACCTCGGTCGTGGTTTATTAGTCCCCCATTGAATTTGACTGAAGATTTAACTGACAAAATGTTAGTGCATGTCAACAAAAACTATATCGTTGGATTCGTATTTGAACATAATTTTCAATGATATAATTTTTGGTGACATGCATGAGTACTTATCGTACTATATATAATGTTAGTTAAATTTATGTTCGTACTAATATATAGTAAGGTGCCGGTGTGTTGCACGGAACAGTGAAATGCATTGATCGGGGAGTTGTTTATTTTGACAAAGTATGTGGGGGTCATCTCATGTGTAACGAGTATCGATAGGTTTCTTCAGAAATTATTTATTCTCTAGAGCTCACAAAGATCCGGTTGAAATAGATAAAAGTTATCTTTTGCAAACAAAAGTGTTCAACTGTTCAGCCTGCATGCAAAACTTGTGAAGAAATAACACTTATTGTGCTTTGCGAGAAATGATCTTTAAGAATTAGTTTTTGAGCATCGATTTTGTTTATTTTTTCTAGACCACCATGAATGTACTCCCTCCGTATGGGTGAATAAGTCATCTTAAGTTGTGCGCCGTGACCAAGAATGAGGGGAAAATGAGAGAACTTAATGTTTACTTGCTAATTAATAGCATTGCCCCACATCTCTTATTGGTTGATATGTCAAGAAACTAGAAACAAGGTCAGAGTTAATGCACCACGCCTAAGTGTTTTGGGATTATTTGGTTTTCGTAAGGTGACTTAGAGTGAGTACACTAAGGTACAGTCAGCAGGCTGTAAGAAGTAAAGTAATATTTCTAATGCTTAGTTGGGGGAGAGAGGGTAGGAGAGAGAATGCAAGCGGGCTCTCATGCAAGAGCCAGCTGCAGCACGTGCTCCTAGGCACTATTTGAGAGTGGAAAGTGGGCCATGTATTAATAAAGTAGCACATACTTATAGCTAATTGTTATACATGTTGGCTATAAGTTGGCTATAGATGACATGGCACTTTCTTACAGTCAACAGTTGGCTATACTATTAAGTATTAACCATGCTCTTATACACCTAGATAGAGGGATTAAATCAGGATGACTTGGAAAAGGGCAGAGGAGATGTAAGAAATGGTTCATCACAAGTCTTTCACCATTACTATAGTAAAAATTCTCAATTAATCTCATAAATGGCAAGCGAGAACTCTAATGGAGAAAAAGCATACATGGAAGATTCTAGACTAAACCATAAATGGGTACACTTTTATTCAAATATGATACTCCAATAGAGCAAGATCATGCATGGAAGGTTCTATACTATATAAATAAGAAGTCTCCACATGCTTAGACAGCGGATTACATTGAGCGAAGACTAATGATGAACTTTTGACTTGTTAATGCATATGACCAAGTGAACCTCCTTGGAGTTCCGGTGCACCATCTTGGGGTGAAAATCATACCAGGCATCTTCCATGTCCACATTGCCGAGAACGGAGCAGCTCGGCATAGTCCCAGTCAGCATGATGGAGGCAGTGTGGGCGCCCTCGTACCTCCAAGGGGCAGTAACAGTGAGCACGCACCCGTACACCAGCCTCGTGTCAGCGTCAGCGGCTTTGCCCCTAAGGCACACTACAGAGACGGGGTGGTAGCCTGCGCGGGCCTTGCTGGTACCCACAACCAAGAGGAAGACGCTGCCGTCCTCCTCCGCGACTAGCCGGCGGCGGTGATCCTCCAGCGACTCCGGCACGGCGAACAGGTAACACGTCTTGTACTTGATGTTCACCGCCGCGGGCCAGTAGTGATCGACGGACAGTGCTGTGGGGTGATGCACGATGTTCGTCGGTGAGCCCTCAAATGGCGGCGTGCACTCATAGCAGTAGCAGGGCGCGTGCGCGCATCTCGAACTATGATCCGCCAGCGAGTGCTGGTCGACGTACCTCTCGCAGCCGAAACTCTTGTAGACGCAAGGCACCTTGCAGGCATCGACCAAGCCGTCCATGAAACGGGAGTGGTTGTAGGGGATGTTGCGCCCACCGAATGGAGCGTAGGAGGGAGTGACTGTAGGGGATGTTGCACCCGCTGAATGGAGCACAGGAGTAGCACACGAAGCAGTAGATGGTGCTCCTCCCTAGTCTCTACTCTTATCAAAAAGAGAGTTGGTGATGATGGTGTGCCTGCCATCTTGTAATATAGACTGCCCATCTATATCTGACGCATAGAAAGCAAACTATGACAATTTTACAAAAGATACCCGCACCTCTCTCCACATTTACAGATAAGGCCTTGCCTTGTTCATCCGTATCTCCCACAACCTCATTGCAGAGCAATTAAAAAAGGAAGTCTTTGGAACAATCTGGCATGGTGGCCGCTGCCGGCGCCGTCCATCCCCATGCCTCCGCCCAGTCCGACCACCAGTCACCACCACGCCCCACTCCTCCTCGCCTTATCTCTCATCTTTCTCGAGATATCATTTTTTCGATGAAATTCTAGAGATACCATTTTTCCGATAAAATTCTCGAGATATCATTAGTTTTTACACATGGGATTACTCCTGCATGGGTCAATCACAACAGGTGTTTTGTAAAAAAAACGCATCTTCATGTTTCATGCAATGCATGGGCATCTTGCTAGTTTGCATATAATTCCAAACACCACGTAGACACGGTCTTTGACCATTTTACAACTATGTTAGTATCATTGTTAGTGGTCAGTCGGTGCAAGTTATAGCCCCGGGTGTTTTAACCTTTTTTTAGTAATGATATCTAGTGATTGTTGACCGCGAGCTCAATCCTAGCGAATCCCATGTAACCGTCAGATTTCCGTCTGACGGTGGCCTGTTTTTAAGCCATAGTATTTGACAAAATTGCCAACCTTACACACGTACTATAACTTTGTCTCGGGCGTTTGCAACTGCCATGTCTTCCAGCGAAAGTTTGCTGGGGATTGGAGTTAGCACCAATGGCGGTTCGTAGTCGTTCCACACTCAGGCATTGAAGTTTGTAACTATTTTAGATTAGAATATACTACTCCTCTGGTGCTAGTAGTAGAGCAGAGTCCTACTCCATTATATGCAAACTAGGGCATAGTAGTAGGTATTGTAGGGAGTACTAGTACTATGATCACTCAAGCAAGTTGTCTGGCATCGATATGACCCTACGCTGTTGGGATGTGTCTTGTAAGTCAAGTGGCGTGTTGTTGTCATCATCACCTGTGCACTTTCCGCAGCACATATTCGCTTCACCATCTTCGTCCGCACATAATCGTCCAATCCTCCATCCCCGCTAAGGCGTTTGGACAATCTCAGTAACATGCCGCTCACCGCATGCTCGTCAGGGTTGCACTGTTTACTCAAAGCCCTCAGGCCGGAGCTTTTTAAGCCAACTCCTTGCTTGCTGATGTCACCTGATATTCAGAAACGGCATGTCACGCAGTACAATGATCATAGGCTGGCGAGCATCAACCCCCTTGACTGTAATCCGCTCCCCGTCACCCTTAACTACATTAACGGTATGTACTGGGTCGGCATGAACACGTCTTGGATGGTGCTCGTCGACGGTCGCGGCAGCTTGATGCTCGTGGAGGTCTACACCCGGCAATTGATCCCCCTTCCTTCGATTAACACTGCACTGCTTTGGCACCGCGGCCCCGAATAATCGGAATCATACATTAGCCAATATGATACCAAGTTTGATTTGCTCAAGGTTATAATCTGCCAAGTGCCCACAAGATCTGCGAATTATAAAAACTTCAGCCTAATTGCGTTCTTCAACCGCGATCTTGCCTATCTGACAGCTCACTGTGGTAAGTGGATAAATCTGCACGTCCGTCGTAGGATCATACATCCTCCATGGTTCTCTGATGCCATTGAACACGAAGGCTTCATTTACGACGTGGACTCCTTCTATGGCTGGACGTATTGCTGGCCTACTCCAGTCATCGCTGCAAACGGCTGTTACAGCAGTATGTTACTTTCCTATGTTATCATGATGGCTTGCTTATATTACTGTCAACATTTACTGAAAAAATATTCAGGCTCATAACATGTTGTTCTTACGGCAGACTACAGTACGAGCCCTTTTTTATTTGACTCCAACTTGAGATGATGTTGTAGGACGCCTGGTGTCCCTACCCTTCCTAATCCCATAACCTTTCAAAGAAAAGCGGCATGGAAGTTGCAGGTGGTTCCTGGCTCAATCAGACGACGGTGAACGCTTGATGATCATGCGCACATACCGGACGTGTTGTTTCGCGCAGTACAATCACAGTCACTTCAAGGTCTTTGAGCAGGATCCCAGCTTCTCTGGGCCTTCAGGAATTTTTGACTGGAGGCTGGTAAGTAGCCTTGGTACACGCTCTCTATTTCTCGGACTGAATTATTCGATTAACCAGGAGATAAACAACGGCAAGGATCATGATGGCAGCGCGGTTTCGTTCATCAGACAAAACTGTGTGTACGCAGCGTACCATCGTCTCTCCATGCACCATACCCTGATATGTGCGGCCATGCTCTACAGCCTAAAGTAGGAGATAGGGTCGCAAGCATCAGACTTTGACCTGCTGGATGGAGTTTCCCCCGTCAGCCACCCATCTGGTTCAAGTCGTCAGCCAATCTGCACAGCTTAATAAATAGTAACGTCTAACTGAGCCAGTTAGTTAAATGCGTACACTTGGTGTAGTAGGATCTTTATTTAGTTTGATGCATACACTTGTTCTTTTTTGGTATCCCTTTTGTAATGATAGCCGATGTTTGGTTTGGAAGAGAGAGTTGTGTCTTTACTCTTCTGGCCAGCTTACTGCTTCTGTTGCACCCCCAGCCCTGGTTGCTGCTGCTACTATTTTCAATGTACAATCAGTAGTATATTTCGTCTGTTGGTTGAATAAATGTGTTGTTAGAATGACAAACACAATGTTTTGGAAGTCGTTGCACGGTCCGATCCTTTAGCGAGTACTATTTTTGGTACGGAACACATTTTTCACTTGTCGATAACATGCAACCCATTGATGAAGGCCCAATAGAGGAGCCCATTATTAACTGGAAGGGAGGCTCTCACATGAATCCGGCCCAGGTACATGCTCATGGTCCCCTAAACTTAAATAAGTAAATAAATAAATAAAGCTAAATGCTCATGCACCAGTTCTATAAATTCACGATTTGAAAAGTCAAATTTTACCAGAAGGATATTATTTCCTATGACTGTCGTTACATTCAATCGATATTATTCTTAGGCAAAGATAGCAACCAATCTTCTTTCTCCCACCATTTTCTTCCTGCAACCAGGGGACCCATGCAAATCATAGTCAACATCGTAAATAGTTCTGGTCCATTTTCATTTTTTGATAAGAATTTTTGACACATTGGCAACACCACTTTATCCTCAGCCTTGGTGCGCCATTGCCGGTGTCAAACCGCGAATCTCGGTAGGGGGTCCCAACGTGTGCCTAGGCGGATGGTAACAGGAGACAAGGGACACGATGTTTTTACCAGGTTCGGGCCCTCTCGATGGAGGTAATACCCTACTCCCGCTTGATTAATATTGATGATATGGGTAGTACAAGAGTAGATCTACCACGAGATCAAGGAGGCTAAACCCTAGAAGCTAGCCTATGGTATGATTGTTGTTCGCCCCACGGACTAAAACCCTCCGGTTTATATAGACACCGGATAGGTTAGGGTTACACAGTAGTCGGTTACAATGGTAGGATATCTACATATCCGATTGCCAAGCTTGCCTTCCACACCAAGGAAAGTCCCATCCCACACGGACGAAGTCTTCAATCTTGTATCTTCATAGTCTTGGAGTCCGGCAAGGACGATAGTCCGCTATCCGGACACCCCTAGTCCGGACTCCTCAAGAGCTCCCTGAACCAGGCTTCAATGACGCACGAGTCCAGCGTTGATTGTCTTCGCATTGCGAGGTGGGTTCCTCCTTCAATACTTCATAGAAGGTTTTGAACACAAGGATAGTGTCCGCCCGCAAAACAAGTTCCACATAACACCGTAGAGAGAATAATTTTGCACAGATCCGCCGACGTATTCCGCGGCGTGACATCACACCACGGCCAGCCTTCATATGAATCGCTTTTACTGCTCCACCTCAGCGCTTAGCGAGGCGGTTTCTTGGCACGCCTTATCAAAGCATAGATCGTGCCCCTTATTCCGGGATTCTCATCAATACGGACGTAGTAACCCATCCGCGCCATTGATTATGGCGCTTTGGGAAATAAGTTTAGTTTTACCAGGCTGGTGGGGGACACATAGCTTCGTCTGCTCATATAAGGGATAAGGATCCACCTTTTCACCCATGCCTTCTTCCTCCTTTGCTTATTCATTTCACAAGACTCGAGCTCCAGCGCCTAAGTTCGCACATCCCACCTCAACCTTCTCCAACCATGTCGAGCGGAGGCAGGTGGATGGCCTCCGCCACGGAGGGGCACATCAAAGATCTGGAGGCCGGATACTTGTCCGGCGACATTATGCAAAGCTGCCCGGCGGGGCAGCTTATTCCAACCCCGGCCCCATGAGAGGGTAGCGTTTTCCCCACTTCCTCCGCTGGACTAGGTTTTCCTTCACCCATTTGTCCGGGGCTCATGTTCTACTACGGCCGGACTTCCACGACCTGGCCCCAATTTCATCCTCAACATCTCGGCGCTTATCGTCAGGTGCGAGGCTTTCCTTCTGATCCATCCCCACTTCGCTTATGGCTGAAGATCTTCAACGTCCGATCAAGGTAGTGGGCGGCCATCAAGCCGGGCGCGGAGGCGCCATGGTTGGAAAGATGGCCAAGGTCCTATGGATCGAGGGCGCCTTTGTGGAGACCATAAAGGTGGCAATCGGGTGGTTCTACATCACCGAGCCACGCGACCGAATGGGTGGCGGCCCCGACCAGATCTGGCTCCCCACACGGCTCTCGCCATGGAAGGAGACGGCCCGACGTGGGGGATTCAGAAGAGCTATCCGGACTCCAAACATGTGTCCAAACCGTGGACTAGAATCTCAGGCTTGTCGACGTAATCTGTGTGATGCTCATCCGCTGGATTCTCCCATGCCAACAACGGGCCTTTAACTTGTGGAGTTCGATCCGCACAGCACCGAATTTGAGCCGGCTCTTCGACACTACGCATTTAAGATGCCTCGGAAGGTGCTGTTCAAGGGCGCCAAGCCCCAACATCCGCTAACAAGGATTGTAGATACAGCTCGCGCGCCCAGCCGGCGAGGTAAGTTATTTTACCTTTACGGGACTCTTTTTTCATAGATTGACTCTACGTGGGATCTAAAATTCTAATCTTTGACAGATGGCTGAAGACGCTCGACAGATTAACTATCCGCTCCTTTGCCGGAAGACCGGAGGACGCCTGATTGACGGGCTGCTGGCTCGCGCCGCACGTGGTGCCGGGAAGAAGGCTAAGAAGGAGGCCACGGAACTCAAGGAGCTCCCGACGCCAGTGCCGCCGATTTCGAGGCGAATCTTCTCCTCAAGACGAGGAGGAAGAAGAAGAAGCTCCACCCCAGCCGGGGAGGAGAAGAAAAGGAAGGCCGCCTAACCGGGAGGCCGGAGGGTCAAAGAAGGAAGAACCTTCCTCCGGACTTCTCCACCAACGCCGCCGACGACGAGGAGGATTGGCCTACAAGGGCCAAGCCTCTGGCGAGATCGTAAGTGTCCGGATACCCATGGTTTTTATTATTGCAGAGTGTTCTCTAATGTCGAACAATCAGGCAGCCCGCCCAAGGGCGTAGTTCACCGATTCATCGAAGGGTCCTCGGCTCGCCGGAAATGGAGAGTACTGCCCGACCGCCTCTCGCCTCACACCGCGGATGACGCCATGGTGGGGCCCCAAGGGGCTTGGTCAAGAGGAGGTAGCGCTGGAGGTGCCACAAGGCAACCTCCCGGACTCAGCGCTGGGGCAAGACCCCTGTGGGCTCTAAGTCCGACCTCAGACGGACTCCATGCCGGAACCGTCAGCAGTTTCAAGTCCGCCAGCGGATCCTTCGCAAGAAGGTAAGACGCCGTGTCCTCCATCCAACCGGAGGCACCGGATAGCTTACAGGAGGCGCTTAGCAGCTTCCATCAGGAGGAGCACCGACTGTTATGAGTGCGGTGATCCGACAGTTCAGTCCGCCAAGAGCGGATCGACTCAAGCCTGCATCAGCCTTCTAACAGGCTTTGAGGTAAGTTTAGAATATATAAAAATGTTACCGATAGACAAGAGTCTCTGATGCTTAGTTCGTGTTCGTAAAGAAAAGCCGGACTAAGGATCTAAAAAGATATACGCAGGAGTCTAACATAAGTATGTCAATATGGGAATGCAGCTACAGGCTTGCCGACCTCCGCCCAGACCGATCATGGAGGTCAATGCATTGAAGCGTAACCTCGAGCGGTCCGAGAACGAGCTCGGACAAGCCAAGAAGCAGCTCGAGGACAAAGAAGGTAAGTAATACCTTATTAAAGAAATACCTTATAGAAAAGGTTTTGCTGAAAAAATAACAGGATAACTTGGGTACTACAGGCCACGAACGCAGGTGGCGATTCTCAAGGAGGCGGTGTCCGTGGGTCGAACAAAGGACAAGGAGCGGACCGAGCGAGAGAAGGGGGAGGCGCAGCTGGCCAAGGTACGACAAGAGCTCCAAGCTCTCGTGGAAAAACATGAGGGTTTGGAGCGTGACTCGAAGACTCGAGAGTCCGATCTCGCCTCGGCTCTTGAAAGTGCCAAAGCTGCTAAGGCCGAGGCCCAAAAAGCCCTCCAAGAAATTGAGTCGTTGAAGAAGATAGTGGCGGGTAAGTGAATTACCTATTACTTACCCGGATTCGGAGCTCTCCAGGAGCATTCGCAGATTTGCCCCGTAGTGTGTCTGATGCTGCCGCATTCTAGCGCGCCAAGGAGGGAGCTTGACGGAAAAGGTGTTCGGTCTCAAGATGTCGAGGCCGAACATCGGTGCTCTCGAGCGACCAGTGAAGCAGCTGGTCGAGCTCCACAAGGTCGCCAACAGGCCATGAAGGGCCTTTTATAGCGCGGCTATGGCCATTGGAGGCCATGCCCGGAGCTACTTCGCTTGGTGCATGGTGGTGGATGCCTCGTCCGCTGCTTGAAGTCATCAAGCGCCTGCCTGCATTGAAGGTGTCCGTTGGCCCTTGCCCGTGCTAAAGTGCACTGGGCAAGCTGGATGCGGAGAGGCTCGTGACGGACAAGCCACCAAGGGTCATGAGCATCGCACGCCTCAAATGTACTATGAGGGCCTCTCAAGGGTGCCCGCCGAATAGCGGATGAGTGCTCCAAAGATGTAATTTTGAATAAACTCGCATTTGTTATCCTGTACGCTGAAAACTTGTTCATATGCGCTAAGCAACGCTTATTAATTTAAAATATTACCTTCATGCGGCCGCTTATCAAATTTGAGAGATGGCAAGTCGTTATTTCAGCCCCATGCCACGAAAGTGCTGGGGTGTTCGGATAAACTTGAGCACTCTTGTTCCCATTCTGGGTCCATCTAGGAGGCGCCAACACAACGTAACAAGGCAACCGGACTTATAATGCTTGAACACTCTCACTTAGCCATAGAATTCTATAATTTTAAATTTCGCAAAGCCCTTGTATTCGAAGACCGAGTTCGGGCGCTTATCCACGCCTTTGGCGGACAATTCCGTTCCTCGCTCTAAGCGCATAAGTCTTCGTGGACTCGAAAAACCTCTTGAACAGCGATCGCTCTCGCCTCTATCATGACGGTCAGTTTTAGCTTTCCACCGAGGTGCTCGACCCAGCTCAACTGGGCACAATCGCAGTGGTTCTCCGGTGCTACCTTAGCCGATATAGTGGAACGTAAGGTACCAAAACACGGGAGCCGGGCAAACCCAACTATTGACCCAAGACATGATTCAGAGCCAATTCATATAATGCTACAAGTTCGGGGTGCCGCACTTGTGTAAGTGTTCGGACTTATCACACCATAATTTTGGGATACTTAAGCCCCTGGTGTATCGGCCGTACCAAAGTGTACGGTTGCAACATGTCGTGAAATGAACATATGTATATATAAATGAAGTAGAGCAATAATAAGCAAAAGCTATGTATTGTTTATTCAAAAAGGTAATGCAATGGAAGCAGAGCGATACAAATAGTGCGATAAGCAAGGGATGGGACTATCTAACATGTCCCCCTCCAGGGGTAAGCTGCGGGATGGTTTGTAAAACAGGTATAATGCTCGTAATAGAGACCACCTGAACACTTGACGTGGCTTTCTGCTTCCCTGGCTGTTGCATCGGGAGTTCGGCGACTCTAGTGCCGGACAGGACTGATGAAAGAAGGAGTCCTAAAAGTAAGCAAAAGGAAGAAAAAGGGAAAAAAGAAAAAGAATGACACAATCGGGAGCCCCTGGTGCGGTCGAGCCGCATTCTTGGCGTGCCGTGGTCTTGCCCCTCCCCATATGCCCATGGTATCTCCAGAGCGTAATTATGTACGCGTAATACTAGCTTCGCAATTTTGCGAGGGCGGGGGTTGGGGCCGGATTGCTATGCGTGCTTGAATCGTTCCAGGCGGTCTTGTTGTAGGTTACTCCGGGCGCGCTTGACAGTGTCCGGACGCTTAGTGGCCGGACTCAAGAATTGCTGTGAGAGGCTGCTTTGTACCTCCGCCGCTAGGGCCGCCGTGTGCTCCTCCGTTCGGAGAGAGCGTTTGGTGTTTCCATTGACCATGATTACTCCTCGAGGGCCTGACATCTTGAGCTTGAGGTATGCGTGGTGCGGCACCGCATTGAACTTTGCAAATGCGGTTCGTCCGAAAGCAAAGGCATGATAGCCGCTGTGGAATGGGAAGATGTCAAGATTAACTCTTCGCTCGGAAGTTATCCGGGATCCAAGACCACTTCGAGTGTAACCGAGCCCGCATAACTGGCCTCTACACCGGTATGACGCCTTTAAAGGTCGCCTTTGTAGGTTTAATCCTTGAGGGTCTATGCCCATTTTGCGCGACCGTATCCCGATAAAGCAGGTTCAGTTGCTACCGCCGGCCCATCGTGACTCTAGTGAGGTGAAATCCACGATAATTGGGTCAAGAACCAATGCGCGAAGCCACCGTGATCGATGCTAGTGGGTGGTCCTTCGATCAAGGTGATCGGGCAGGAAGACCATGGGTTGAACTGGGCGATCGCTCCATCACATATATGTCCTTTAGTGCACGCTTCCGCCCCTTTTGGGTATGTGGGTTGCGATATCATGTTCACCGCCCGCACTTGCGTGGAAAACCCTTCGCCCTCTATTGTTTACGTCCGGGCTCTTCCTCGCCATCACTATGCAACCCTTGTCATTGAGTTCGCGCTTAACTTTCTCGCTTGTTGAACACCCAACAGTCTCTGTTGGTGTGATTGGCTGAGTTTTGGGTGCCATGTATCCGCACAAGCGATCGAGTATTCGGTCCAAGTTGACGGGCCCGGTATTTCTTTTGAATGGCTTCTTCCGCTGACCGGGTTTAGAGCCTCTCAATCCGCATTGACGGTTGTATCTTCATGTTGTCGCCGCACGCGGCGCTTTGTTTTGACGGCCGAACTATCGGGATGTTTGGCCAAGTTGTTGCTTCGAGCTAGCCAGCTTGTCCTCTCCCGCACAAAAGCGGTCATGAGTGTTGTGAGGGCTGCCATGGATTTTGGCTTTTCCCGTCCTAGGTGTTGGGCAAGCCGCTTCGTCGCGGATGTTATGTTTGAAGGCTGCAAGGGCCTCTCGATCCGGACAAATAACGATTTGATTTTTCTTTATTAGGAACCGTGTCCGTAATTGTCCGCCGATTCTTCTGGCTGCTGTATTATGTGGCTAAGGTCATCGGCGCCGGTGGTCGCACATATGTGCCCCGGAAGTTATCAAGGAATGCGGCTTCCGTGTCCTCCCAACAACCAATTGATTCTGGCGGCAAGCTGTTGAGCCAATGCCGAGACGGTCCTTTAAGCTTGAGTGGGAGGTATTTGATGGCATGTAGATCATCACCGCGGGCCATGTGGATATGGAGGAGATAGTCCTCGATCCGCACCGCAGGATCTGTGGTGCCATCGATGATTCGATGTTTACGGGCTTGAAGCCCTTGGGGATTTGATGATCCATTACTTCATCCGTGAAGCATAGTGGGTGTCTTGGCGCCTCAGATATTATATCACGACATAGCTCATATGAGCTTTGTTCATCGTGGTTCGCCCGGCCGGGTTTGTTCAGATCCGCGCGACGGTAATCATCCCGTCGTTATGCCCACGCGATCCGTGAGATTGATCATGTATGTTTTGCCTTATCCTCCAATATATCTCGCAAGTCCGACGCGCTTTCCCTGTCTTGGTACTTTTTGAGCGGCGCCGGGTGTGGCTTGAGCGGAGGGCCGAGAGGCTTCTCTGTCATGGCCATGGGGTGGCCGGTCTGCCATGTCGCAAGGCGCCGGTGACTTGGGTGCTTCCTCCTCTAGTCGAGGCCACGGCCTGCGCTTGGGGTAGCTTTTGGAGGGCGCTCGAGTTCATACTCTTCGCCGCAAGGACTTCATCCATCCGCTCGCCTAATGTGTCTTGATCAGCTCTAAGTTGTTGTTGCTTTTTCTTGAGGCTGCTTGCCGTGGCTATAAGCCCGCGCTTGAAACGCCCTGTTCGGGCGGGATCCTCAGCACGCACAAATTGTCGCCCTCGAGGCTTGCCTCATCTTCGAGGGAGGCGATAATTATCGCCCTCGACCTCTCTTCTTCTCGCCAGACCGTCAGGCGGACTTGCTTCTCCTCCTCCCGTGCCGAGTCCCGCCGAGGGGTTCTCTTCGCACCGTCCGGGTGTTATTACCTCCCGCGCGTAATCACCGCTTTTATTGTGGCGGATTTAGAGCGCCGCGACGCCGACGCTCGCTATTTCTTGAAGGGGTCATCCTCCGCTGTTCCATCGCTGTTCCTATCTTTTGGGATGTCCACCATGTATATGTCATATGACGAGGTGGCCTTCCAGCGCCCTCGTAGGCGCTGGTCTTGGTCGCCTCCGCATCGCCGCCCATACCGCCGATGTCTTCGAGTCGTAGTTCAGCATGTCGGTTAAATCATCGGCAGTGGCTACTAAGTGGGTGGTGGGTGGGCCTTGAATTTCTTCGTCGTCCGCATCCCAACCTTCCCGTCCGTAGTCCGCCAGGCTCTCCGGATAAAGAGAGAGACTTTAGTGAATTCAGGATGTCGCCAAAGGGCGAAAAGGAAAGATGTCCGCGCAGTGAACTCCATGACCGCGCCCAATCGGATTCGATTGGCAGGGGCACGGAGGGTTCGAGTCCGCACCGGAGTCGAGATCTTCGCAGCGACAGGATGGAGTTCGCTTGATCGCCGCAGAGATTGTTGTTCCGAGGCGGTGTCCAACCACTTGTCCTCGATCGGGGAATCCGCCCAATTAAGGGTCGAGCGGATACCGTGCGCCTCCGTGGCACTGCTCGGCAGCAGAGCTAGATCATGCCCATCGAGACAAGGCGCACGTTATTGCGGCTCAATCCGTCAAGATCAAGTCTCCGCGGATATCGGCCGATAGTTCAAACTTCCAAATCTGACTCGATGGCAGGGGCGAAGCTCGATCCGCTCCAGATGGCCAAGAGAATTGGCCCACAAGGTAAAGCCGCCGAACACGAAGATCTGTCCGGGAGAAAAGTCTCACCCGACGCGCCGTTGTTGATGATCGAAGGAGCCATCGGGCCTATCGGTGACGCACACGAGGAACTCTCAATGAAAGCACCAATGTTAGTGTCAAACCGCGGATCTCGAGGGGGTCCCGAACTGTGCGTCTAGGCGGATGGTAACAGGAGACAAGGGACACGATGTTTTACCTGGTTCGGGCCCTCTCGATGGAGGTAATACCCTACCCCGCTTGATTAATATTGATGATATGGGTAGTACAAGAGTAGATCTACCACGAGATCAAGGAGGCTAAACCTAGAAGCTAGCCTATGGTATGATTGTTGTTCGTCCCTATGGACTAAAACCCTCCGGTTTATATAGACACCGGATAGGTTAGGGTTACATGAGTCGGTTACAATGGTAGGAGATCTACATATCCGTATCACCAAGCTTGCCTTCCACGCCAAGGAAAGTCCCATCCGGACACGGGACAAAGTCTTCAATCTTGTATCTTCATAGTCTTGGAGTCCGGCCGTGACGATAGTCCGGTTATCCGGACACCCCCTAGTCCGGGACTGCCTCACTCGCCGCGGCACCGCCGTTCGGCCCTGTCAACTTAGTGAATTGGGAGAGGACTGTAGTTGTGAGTATGACAGTACGGACCCACCAGGTCCACTCCCGAACACACGCAAGCGCCTCTTTTACTACTCAGATGCACCCCTCTTTTTTTACTCTAATCCACCCTGCTGATATCTGGGATCCACATCATTGTCAACGTATAGTCAATTAACGATAGAATTGCACAACTTTTTTTTGAGGATTTGTTTGGAGGAGCAAGCTATAAACTAGGTTGTGCGGTCTCTGTGGCCCGTCTAACAACATGACCAGCCGAACAGTTTTTTCTTTGGGAAAATAGGTAGCCCACTATTTCGTTTTGAAGAATACCCAAGCTAGGCCTATTTGTTTTCTCCGACTTACTGGGGTGCAAATCTTTCATGACGAGGAGGGATGCATTCCGGCCTGGCCAAAGAGTATGGGCAGTATATCTTAAAAGAACATCAAAGGGGTTGCAAATTCCAAAAAAATTATAGCAAATGAATTAGTTTTATTTTTTGTTTTTGTTCTTCCCTGATATTTTATATTACATTGGATTTTAACATGACATAGTACTAATTTATTTTTAAATTTGTTTTAGTATGGCTACTAATTTTTGGATTAAGAATATTTTGTTCCCCAGCAAAAATATGCAAATTTTAAAATTTTGCACATTTGTAGTTCGGTTTTTTAACCCTGGCACTGACCAGAAAATGGGCAGCAATTCTAAAAATGGAAAATGGGCTGCAATAAATTCCACATCAATTAGCAAATGGGCAGTAAATTCTAAAAATATTAGCAAGTGGGATGTAGACGCCACAGATTTCGAGGCTAACTTGTTTATGCAAGGCTTTGTCAGTCAACACACGATTCTAGCAGCAGTAAATGTTGGATGTTCATCCAACGGCCGACGTGCTTCTTCAATCTCCTGATCTTCCTGCTCCAGCCGCCTAGACCAGCGCCGGCGGGACTGCCTGCTCCCTCCTCTTGTGGCCGGCTGTGATGTGGCGCAGGCTTCATCGGCCCACCCTACTTCCTCCGTTGGCCTGGCCATCCTTCTACCCACCCGCACCTCCTGTTATTCTCCGGTGACGGCAACCTCGCACCACAGCCGAACCAGTCAACCGTCATACTCTCGTCAGCGTGGGTATCCACTGCTGTGTCTTCGCCGACTCCGGGTCGTTCCGTTCCTAGGCCTCACAGTCGTCCACCACATTGGTGCTCTAGGCGCGGCGTGCTCAACATTCAACAAACGACAACCATCGGAATAGGGATGCATGTGGAGAGGCTGACAGTAGGAACCCCCATGGTCCATGGTCGCACGCAAGCAACTGCCTACTTATTACGCGAAAAAAAATGATTCCTCCCACTGATATCTGGGGCGCACCGGTTTTGACCTGCGTGCCTACTGATGAGGACATGACTATCTTGGATACGACCAAAAATATTGCATACATGCATATTTGTCAGGTGATTTCTAGTGCAAACTATTCAATAATTATTTATGTTATCCAGAACAAAAATACTTCACACACTTTTGTGTTTTGTCTAATTGCAGGTGTATGAGACATTTGTACAATCCACATATGAAAATAAGGGAAAAGGAGAAGTTTAGGTTTTGTTCAAAAACTCCTCTCACGTCACTTTTGGACCAAGAGAAGATAGAGTCCAAGTCTCTCATGTTTTGGATTCAGATTCGGACTGCACATACATACCTGACTCAATACGCCAACAACTTTTTCATACAGACTCCGAATTGGGTGATTCTTTTTTTGTTGGAAAGTAGATTTCGTCCTCTTTACAACCCAATTGGATTCACCTTCAAATTTTGATTGGAGCGTTGAGATATCAACGAAACAATCTGACGCTGCAGCAGAATCCGAGTCAAACAACAAGTCCAAAGGTGTTGCATCACCTCCACTTGGGCCCATGAGCATTGTACGACCTAGGGTTAGTTTTAGGCTGCCTTGGGACGTCCTTCCACCTCCTTGGCCGCCACCCCTTGCTCCTATATAAGTAGATCCATCTAGTAGCTTTTTGCTTAGGATTTGTTTAGTTAAAAGTTAGCCATTGCAACTTCGTGTACTTCGTTTGTGCCCAACGACCAGACCAAGACCGCTTACGGATCCCAACCATTATCAATACTTCATATATATTTGCAATATTCATACTGCTTTATCATATTCTTGCTCGTTCTTCGATTTCTTGCAGGAATAGACCTTTGTGGTCAGGCTGACCGTGCTTCCGGCATCGTCAGTAACCTCAGGAGATAGGTTTAACGATTGCCAAGGCGCAACGTCGTGCATGTTTGTAGTCGGATCGTCAAAGTCGGCTCCACCAAATCGATAGTTACCATCTCATTGAAAGATCAGGACACCCTCGCTTCTATCACCTACTAAGTTGACGCGTACGCAGGGCTTTGTCAACTTAGTCAACAAACGATTCTAGCAGTAGTGACGTTGGATTTTAATCGAACGGTCCTGCTGCTTCTTCAACTGCTGCTCTTCTTGCATCAGCCGTCCAAACTAGCATCGTCGAGACCGCCTGCTCCTGCCTCCAGTGGTCGTCTATGCTGCCGCACAGGCCTCATCGCCCCAACCTACTCCCACCGCTGGCCAGCCATCCCTCTACTGTCTACTCACCCGCAACTCGTGTTATTCTGCGGCGACGGGAGCCTCATATCACAGCCGAACCAGTCAACCCTCATACTCCTCTCCACCTGGGCATCCACTGCCGCGTCTTCCCCGGCTCTTCCAGGCCTCGCTGTTGTCCATTGCCTTGGTGCTCCCGACGCGGCATGGTCAACATGGTCAAGGAACGACTTCCATTGGAAGAGGACTGGACGTGGAGAGGCTGATAGCTGGGTCCACGGCCGCAGCAAGGAAGTGCAACCTTATTACGCGTAAAATAATTATTCCTCCACCTGACAGGGGGACCCACCGAAAGGGACTGTATTTTGCAAAAAAAAAACATTTCCCCCTAACATCTGGGACCTACCAGCTACATCTTCACACGCAAGGATGTGCGTCCATATTACGGGCAAAAAAATGATTCTTCCCCCTGACCACTGGGACCCACCATCAATAACTTCACACGCAAGGAAGAGCCTCCTTATCCTCCCTGACAGTCGGGACCCACTTGGTCGAAGTGTACGTAGCGTTGTCATTCTGATCGCGAACCTATACGTACATATTGGTCGATCGGTCTCTCTGCAACGATGAACCGTGGCCGAGCAAGCAGCGGCACATGTAGTAGTAGAGCCCCCGATGTAGCAGTTCAGGTAGTCCAGTCAAAACCGTGTACACGTACCTACAGCCACATGCCAAAAAATACGACCACGTACGTACACACGAGCGGGGTCTCGAACGCGTACTCGCACATTTGTACGACCAGGGCTCGTGTACATGGTGAGGTAACTACATCCTGTTCATCGGAAGCCAACCTACTGGGTCAGAACGGAGAAACCGCGTCGTGTTCCTGGGGAGGCAACGGAATGCGTCGTGTTCATCAGGAGGCAACGAAATACGTCGTGTTCATCGGGAGCCAATCGGCTTGGACAGAACAGCCAAAGCGATGTCTGGCATACCGTAGAACAGAGGAAGCGGGCCTTCTGTTCGACCCGTATGGTTGAAATGGGGTCCTGTTCATCGGGAAGGGTCTGGCGTACCACAAAACTGAGGAAACGGGGTTGTGTTTGACCGCATATGGTCGAAACAGGGTCCTGTTGATCAGGACGGGTGTGGCGTACCGCAAAATGGAGGAAAGGGACTTGTGTTGGAGCACCTACGGTCGAAATGGGGTCCTGTTGATCGGGAGGGGTGTGGCATACCGCAAAATGGGACTGCACAGGCTACTATTCATCCAGCCCTCCACGGGGTCCTGTTCATCCAGCCTCCACTGGCTACTGTTCAACCAGCCCTCCACGGGGTCCTGTTCAACCAGGCCCTCCACAGGGTCCTATTTAACCAGCCCTCCACGTACGGGGTCCCTCCACGGCCATCGCTCATCCAGCCTCCACGGGTCCCTGCTCATCTAGCCTCCACTGCTACTGTTCAACCAGCCCTCCACGGGGTCCTGTTCAACCAGGCCCTCCACAGGGTCCTGTTCAACCAGCCCTCCACGTACAGGGTCCCTCCATCGGCTACTGTTCATCCACCCCCTCCTCCTCGATCGGGTTCATGTTCATCTAGCGGCAATGGCCTCTACTACCACGGGATAGTGTTCATCTAACCCCCACCAGGAACTGTTCATCAAGAGGCAGCTTTGATCGGCTTCAGTTAGCAGCAGTTACGAAGGAATCACTCGAGTTTAGTTAGCAGCAAGGGATCGATCGGGGTTCAGTAACGTAGCTAGTGCAATCGCTCAGGTTCAGTGCGAGCCCAACGCCTCGCTCAGGTTCAGTTAGAGCGCAACGCCTCGCACACATGTGCGTACGTGTACGAGAGAAACATGCAAACCTCCGTGCATCGCTCGGCCCCGACCACCCATCGTAACTGGGAACTCCCCAATATTTTCCTCGCCCTCGCTTCTACCACGTTCTTTCCATCATGGACGGCCATCCATTCGACAGAATCTTGGAAAAATTGCACACGGCAAATGGATTGATGAAATGATCCAAAACTTGGTGGAGAGAGTTAATATATATAGGTGAATGTCCTGGTAAATTTTCAGCTTAAATGAAGCAATATAAAATATGGTTGCTTCACAAACTGAAAATCTGACCAGAAACCAAGATTTGGAGCTGGGCTCACATAGATGAGTTACATGAGCTCAAATTTGGTGGAGAGTGATTATTTGATCATATGAAGGACCTTGAGAATTTTAACTCAATTGGATTATCCTAGCTAGTACTTCCTTCACAATGACTTCCCTTAGACAGGAACTTTGAAAAATTCCTGAGGAATATTCACTAGGAAAATTAAGTATAATTTTGGCATGGGGCAATTATATGGACATGAAAAGGTGTCCAAAAAGTTTGGGGTTAATCAAGCAAAGATAAAATGACACTTCCTTCTCAAAAAGCCACTTATGGCAGAATGAGAAAAGAAATACTTGTGAATTATCTTTGATGATGCCAAGGAAGGATTTTGACATGTTTGTGGAATATATGACCCAAACAATTTATGAGAATTATTTGGGAATTTTGGGAGTGATAGAAATATAGGTTGTTTCACAACCTAGGGAAAAAAGGATTATTCCTTCAATAGAAAAAGGAATATTCCCAATAAAAAGATTAGGTCAAGGATGAACATGACATGATCTTGGGATAATGATGAGGATGACAAGCCACTATAAACCCTAGGAAGACATGATCTTCCCAATTTTCAGAACCACATAGCCATAGAAAAGCAAATCAAAACAATAAATCCAGGATAATCATCAGGAAAAGAAAAGGGCAAAAATCCTGGGTGTTATAAACCTTCACCCCTTAAAGAAATCTTGTCCTTGATATTTGGTTGCTTAGGGAACAAGTAAATATTTCAACTGAACAAACCACTTACAACTTGGGTTTCTCCTATTTGCTCTCATATAATGTTCCCACTGAATTGGATCTGACTGACTGTCTTAATCTGTGGTGGTTCGCTTCACCGTACCTGACATTCTGACAGGACTTACCTCATATGTTCCTGCTCATACTGACTCAAATTTTCTTTCATATTTGTTGGCTTAGCTGGGGTCCGAAAGATTATCTTTACTGACATAGGTGTCCTTCTCGATATTGATCCTTGCTGGAGATGTTATTCTCGTATCGAGTACCGAGGATATTCCATGGAGTTGGGAACACATCTTCTCATGGAACTAAGAATACCGTCGATCCAGGCATCGGACTGCTTGAATATATGCATGCCTTCTGGGATCAAAACAGTGATGTGAATCATACCTGTTCTTCTAACGGATTCTAAAATCTTGGAGGGGTTTCTAACTTATCTTGACTGGCTTCACAATCTTGAGTATCTAATCTGTACCCAAGGTTTGACTGTCGCTTGACGTGACTGATAGAAAAATGCACCATCTCCTGATGATAACATTTGCAGACTTGACTGGCGGTGATCTTGGCAAAGAATCCCGTTCACGCCAGGCTATTCTTTAATATATTCCCATATGTGAGAGCACGTGCTTTGTGATTTAAAACTTTGATTCTTCATTTTGCCGGTATTCTCATGTGGATAGTAGGTCGTGCAATACTTTAGCACGGTTACTGAGGTCAATATATTGAGTTGTCCTTGGGTCGGACTTGACAGACTCGGGTATTCAATGCTTACAGTTCTGAGCATACAGTGGACTGACCTGGTTGCCTTGCTATCAGGTCCTTACCACAAATGGAGTAGTCCTCCTAGGCGTATCTTCACTTGGGTTTGGTGTGGAATAAGACTGTCTTGGGCATACATACCACATTTTTCACACAATAACCGACATACCTGTATTGTCGGTCTTGCTCTTTCATTATTATTTTCTTTGTCTGGATCTTTTTGCCAACAGAACTTGGCCACATATACCCTTGATTATTTTTGTGACCTTGAGTGCTGTCATATGCAATATTTTGCAATCATACCTTGGCCTTGTTTATGTCTTGAGTCTCGGGATATTTATGCGGTTCACGTTCGATTGTATGGATCTCATTACTGTTGTTGACTATGCCGGACAGTGACCGGATTAATAACATCACCTTGTCGGATGTGCGGGGCTGATCTTGATATTTACTGCCAAGCTGGTGTCTCGATGTTGTCTTTCTTCAAGACTTGTCGATTCTTGCATCACCCACTGGTTTTCCTTCACTTGCATATCCAGTGAGGTTGTCGAAGGCTTACTGTGAATTCTTCCTTGTGCGAGGTACTTGCATGAACTTGACATCATACTCACTGTATGAAGAAATATCTAATTCTCGAGGCATACCTTTGTTCTAACTGATACTTGTTCTGACCCAACTATTGCAGATCTGACTCTTGGGAAACACTGTCATATGCTGACAACTCATTGGTTAATATCTTGTACCAGTGTCGTACTGAAGAAGATTGGGCAGCTTGCGTTGGAAGCCACCGGAAGTATCTTGCTGAGGAAGACTGGATGGCTTGTGCTCGAAGCCTTCGGTGGATAGCTTGCTGAGGAAGGTTGGATAGCGTACCTCAGAAGCTTCCCCTCTTAAAGACTTGTTGGGGAAGACTCGGTACCTTATGCCAGAAGCTTTTGCAGTACCTCATCAAAGAAGACTGAATATCTTGCACGGGAAATCATTCATACCTTACTGATGCAGACTGGGGAATCGTGTCTTGTACGCTTTGTTGTTAAGTTGTGGAGAAGGACTAGACTGTTGTTCTTTGTGAACTAAATAATATATATATATTCTTGTCATTCCGGCTGCTGATTACTTGTATGACAAGAATTGTCTGACCATTCTTCTTGCTGAATTCATTGCATATCCGGACTAACTTCTAGGTGTCGCATGTTTTAAATCTGACTTAGAGCAGTATCAATCATTGTGTACAAACCATACCTTTGACTTGAAATGCATGTTGGACTTGGATCCAATTTTGTTCTCCTGCTGGTTTAATCATTGCTGCAATAAAGGTGTATCTCTGACGGGTACTTGTTGTTGAAAGTCTGAGCAGAATATACTTTGTATTCAGACCGGATGTCTACAATGCAATGTTGTCAGCTGAAAATCTCATTGCTTTTAACTGAGTTCCTTGGTGTATATCTTTACTTCTCATGGCTTCTTCTGATCAGGTGTCGATTGATGAGCAATTTCCATAAGGGGGTAACACCAAAGATTCAAACCAAGAAGCACAAGAAAACGATTTATTGCAACAAAGCACACATCAAACAAGCTACAAAACAACTCCACATAGGCACCCAGAAGCATGATACTACAGCAGATGCACATGCACTACACGAAGGACTACACCGAACTGATGAAGAAGACAAGGGAGTAGTGAGTGGAACTGATGACTCCGAAACTCTAGAGGGATGAGGCAGAGGGGTTGGAGAAGTTGGCGGAGATTGAGGTAGGGAGGCACCAACCAATCTCCTGGCTCGAATGGCATCTCGAACTAACTCAGAAATAAGAAGACACTCGGCCGTCATGTAATGGGACATGGCGTGGATAGCTGGGTCATCTTGAGGGTTGACAGACAGGAACTAGATCCGCTTAGGATTCTCGACAATGGTGGGATAGTATTGATAGGCACGGTTCTCTTGCACCATGCTCTCTTGATGATGAAGACCGGTGATTCCTACCATTGCGACAAGCTGAATGGCACGCTTGGGAGTAGCTCTGTAACCACCGTGAAAACTGTAGGTGCGCTTACCAATAGTAATCAAGGCTGACAGATGAACATGAGCAACATACTCCAGGATTCTTCCTCCGGCAGAAAACTGGTATACTTGATAATGAGGTGGATCTCCGCGGGGATAAATGCTGCGCCACATGTTGCCAAGGAGGGAGGCAAAGCTGAGAGGTGCAGGAGTGGGACTGGACGTAATAGCAACAACACCGGTAGCTCTGGGGAGGGCATCAAACTCATGGAAGCTGACTGCCATCTACGCACGAAACAAGGGTTAGGGGTAACCGAAATAAGACTATATGCAGCAAACAAATGCAACAACCAAATGCAGCAAGCAAGGGCAACAAGCAGACCCTACACTACCATTTTCTAACGTTCCAGCGGACGTTTACAGCCAAACCTGCTCTGATACCAAGCCCTCTGGCACCCCGGCTCAGAGAAACCAGAACGCCCCGTATTCCAGCCCAGAGATCGAGGTGAAGTCTTCTGGAATACGACACTGCTAGCATAGAACAAACCAAGTCTCTATTACAACACGAATACAAATACAAGGTCTCCGATATTACAATGAATAACATCGGCACGGTGATGCTACGCCAACCACAGTTGCTCTATGCAAGCAGCATAACAGCTCAAGGCAGCGAAACCTCTACTGGCAACCGAACAACAAACGATGATGATGGACTCCAATCCATAGGGACTCTTGCTCGAACGTTTATCCTAGCTCACGAACACAGGAACCACACCAAACAAGCAAGCGAACCAGGCACGACCTGCAAACTGGCATGACACGCCAGATCAGTACATCGAATATACTTGCAAGCTCACAATAACCAAAAGTAGTCAAGACAAACAACAACATGGCATTAGCAGGTTAAAGCAATCATGAACATGATACATGGCATGCACAAACTAAACATGATCCAGCTAGAATAACATTAGCATGGCATGAGCATATGAACATGATGATACTACATGCAACAGGTTAACATTCTCATGCACCAACTTACTCTTGCTCGGCGATTACCTCGTAGACATCTCATGCATCAACTTACCAACCTCGGTATCCACGATATCGTCGTGGTCCTCTCACGATCACATAAAAATGAACCAACTTCGGTATCCATGATGCCTCCGTGATCCTCTCTCGATCACAACCAATCTCTTTCTCATCATCGAACCAGGGTTGTTATTAAGCAAGTTAATATTATAGTTGGCTCATAGTGTGACCGACTACGAACTGGGCCCATATCCACGGGCGCGGCTATCGATAGATTAAACACACACTCTGTAGAGATTAGTACACTGTACCCACACTACAGAAACCATGGCCTCGCAATCCCATTTGGGTGGACCAATGGTGTTCTGGCAAAATTGATCTATTGCCATCACACCCTCCCAGCCACTCCGACAAACTCCCCTTTGGGCAAAGACCTGGGTGGCCCCGTGTCAACTCGTGACACCCAATGGCCACCGTCGTGGCAAAACATAAACGGTCCCAAACAGGGACAAGGATCCTTACAACAACAACGAGCACACATGATTTATGTCCTCCTACCTGATGAGGTAGCACGCGCCCATAACCTTCCCTCGTTGGAGGTACCGGCGAGAGGCATGACAATAGACCGCATTAGGGCCTTCCCATAAAAGGCAAATGTGGTTGCACTAGTCAGCTCGATTTGGTGGCATCATGACTCAGCCAACAGTTGTTCAAGTTCATTATTATCCGATTAAACTTGAATGCAATGAGCCAAGCCATAATAAAGTAAGATGCAACTATAATGCATGAGCATGATATCAACATAAGCATGGAGGTGCAACACAATCATCGAGCATGACAACAATGAAGCATTTAACCAAATGAGCATGGCATACTGACAAGCATAAGCATAACATTGCACATGAGCATAGCATGACTACAACCACCATAAGTAAATACCATGCAAGAACATAACAAGAATACTACCAAGTAAGCATGTAACCAACTAGATGCAAAGGAACATGCATAGCAACGGTCCTGGGTAACAGATGGTAAGCATGCATCAGAATGAACGTCACTACTACCATCATGTACTACTACTACCAAGCTTAACATGTGACAATAATACTAGCAAGTAGTACCAGATAACAAGATGCATCGGAACATAGCATGAAGGTGAACATGAATCCACGAGCATAACTGGAACAACGACAGTAGTAGCAAATAGCAGGGCAAACATTTATTAGATATTCGAGTGGAAACCATGGCTACTGCATGGCTATCATGCAGGTGTCTGTTGTGGCTTGCCTGGGGGTGACGGAGACTCCGGGAAGAAGTGGGGTGAAGCCGTGGAATGATTTGTCGGACGTGCTTCTCTCTCGAAGGGGGCTGATTAGAAGCAAGGGCAAAATGGTCATTTTCACTGTGGGACAACCTAGTGAAAATGTTACCAACAGAAAGGTATTGACAAGATGAAGAAGTGGGCATTGGTTTCACCTCGATCGGAGTTACACTCGTGGAGATACGAGGTGATGAAGGAGAGGGACCAATCTATGAAAAAATTATCACCAACGGGTCCCTGAGTGAAAAACAGAAAACAGATTTGAGAAAATACACTTTCTGACATACAAAACGTACTTTAGACAAAGAGGAAAGAAATACGCTTTCAGATTACGAAAGCGTATTTCAAGAAAATGTGTCCACTTACTACACTAGGCCCGGGCGATGAGGCACTAACGAGCGGGGCCCAGGGGCAAGGGAGGGGGCCGATCGGGGCGTCGTCTTCCTCCCCGCGCCCTGTTCCTCTCGTGAGGTAGAGGAAGAACAGGGGAGAGAGGCGGCGAGGGGGCCGGCCGGCTCTGGCCCTGAACGGCGGCGGTGGTTGGCGACAGGAGGAGGCAGAGGCGGGGCCGAGGTGAAGGGCTCTGGCAAAACAGGATGCTCCGGCAAGGGGCAACTGGGTGGGGCGGCTCGCCGGAAGGAGGGGGAGTTGGTGCAGGTGAATGGGTGGCGAGGAGAGGCATGTGGTGGCTGGAAACGAGCTAAGTCCAGCGACCAACATGGAGGTGAACTTCGACGAGATTTGGCGACTTCGGTGAGCAAATGAGGCGAGGAAGGGAGCGATGAGGTGCGGGAGAGCCTCGCACATGCTTAAATAGCCGCGGGAGGGCTTCGGGAGAGCTCGAGGGAGCTCTAGCTCCATGCCAATGGATGACAGGGGAGGGTTGTGGCACGGGCGCGGCGATGGCAACCACACCACATCGATGCAGGACGGTGCAATCGATCATGGGGGAGCTCCAGGACATGATTTGGACGCGAGAGATAGAGGAGGGCCACAGAAACAGTGACGACAACGTGCCAGAGCACGAGTTTTAGCTGGTGTGGCCTGTGGTCACTGCGTGAACTGGCATACGCAGTGCCAGGTGTTCGGCCACATCATGTCTGGGAGGTAGACCATTCAACACTGAGTGCCAAGGAGGAGAAACAATCACAGTGGCCATGGATGTGATCCCAGCTACCAGATGATCAGATGGGCAGCAAGGTGTTTGATGCATGCTGTGGTTCGCATGTCTGGAGTTAGACTCAGAGCTTTGGCACAGCTTGATCAATCACTAAGATGATTGTGATGACCAAAAATTAGCTTAAGAGGAGGGGTTTAGCTGGTACTTGCTGTAGAAAACACCATAAGGGCCAGATTAAGAAATGATGAAGTAGCACTCACTTAAGTGCATGAAATGAGCTGAAAATGGGCATGGCCCAATGATTTGAAGATATGAAGATACCCAAAAAGTTTCATTCCATTTGGATTAGCCAAACTAGCACTTGCTTCATATAGCATCTCTCTCGACAGAATCTTGGAAAAATTGCATAGGGCAAATGAATTGATGAAATGAGCCAAAACTTGGTGGAGAGAGTGAATATAGATAGGAGAATGTCCTGATAAATTTTCAGCTTAAATGAAGCAATATAAAATATGGTTGCTTCACAAATTGAAATCTAACCAAAAACCAAGATCTGGAGCTGGGCTCACATAGATGAGTTACGTGAGCTCAAATTTGGTGGAGAGTGATGATTTGATCATATGAAGGACCTTGCTAAATTTCAACTTATTTGGATTATCCTAGCTAGTACTTCCTTCACAATGACTTCCCTTAGACAAGAACTTTGAAAAATTGCTCTGGAATATTCACTAGGAAAATTAAGTTGAATTTTGGCATGGGGAAATTATATGGACATGAAAAGGTGTCCAAAAAGTTTGGGGTCAGTCAAGTAAAGATAAATGACACTTCCTTCTCAAAAAGCCACTTAGGGCAGAATGAGAAAAGGAATATTTTTGAATTATCTTCGATGATGCCAAGGAAGGATTTTGACATATTTGTGGAATATATGTCCCAAACAATTTATGAGAATTATTTGGGAATTTTGGGAGTGATAGAAATATAGGTTGTTTCACAACCTAGGGCAAAAAAAGATTATTCCTTTAATAGAAAAAGGAATATTCCCAATAAAAAGAATATTGGATTAGGTCAAGGAATAAAATGACATGATCTTGGGATGATGATGAGGATGACAAGCCACTACAAAACCTAGGAAGACATGATCTTCCCAAGTTTCAGAACCACATAGCCACAGAAAAGCAAATCAAATCAATAAATCCAAGAAAATCATCAGAAAAAGAAAAGGGCAAAAATCCTGGGTGTTACAGCAAGATCTCATTTTCCTCTGTTGCCCATCCTAGAAGAAACGAACAAGCTGAGAGGGCAAACGCTGAAGTGCTGCGAGGACTCAAGACAAGAACATTTGATAGGCTGCAGAAGTGTGGCAAATGATGGATCAACGAGCTGCCGGTGGTTCTTTGGTGCCTCCGTACGACACCAAATCGAGCTATCGGCTAGAATCCCTTCCCCCTAGTCTATGGGGCATAAGCTGTGATCCCCAAGGAACTCATATACGGATCACCTCGAGTACTTGCCTACGGTGAAGTACCACAAGAATAACACCAGCGCGATGATGCTGTGCTACTTGAGGAGAACCGGCTCCGGGCTGCTACGCGTGCTGCATGCTACCAGCAAGCCCTGCGTCGCTATCACAGCCGCAGGGTTAATGCCCAGATCTTTGAGGAAGGCGACCTTGTCTTTAGGCATGTTCGGTCCACCAAGGGTACAAACAAGTTGACGCCAAAGTGGGAAGGCCGTTACCAGGTAGTACGAGTCACCAGACCCGGCGCAGTCCGTCTGGAGACCGGATATGGCATTCAGTTGCAAAACTCATGGAACATTGAGCATCTCCGTAAGTTCTACCCGTAAGGCGCGGCTGTCGGGCCCTGCCCGGCAGCCACCCTTTTGTACAAGCCTTGCTGATGTTGCATGTAACCCTTTGTACAAAGCCAGGCGCAGACCTTGAGTATCAGATAAAGAAACGAAGCATTGGGGCCCCCAAAGAATCTTGCATGCATGCATAAGCATATCATGAACATAGCATGATCATGTAGATAAGATCATATGTAGCTCCGTTTTAGTCTGCACTAAGCTGCAGGGTTCTTGCCGTGGACTCGGTCCCGAAGAGAAGAAATGAAGACGAGCCTACAAGACAGTCCCCAGCAAGCCAAACAGATAAGTTCTCTCTTTTATCCATACTTGTTCTGTAAAGTGAAACTTGTGCATATTTAAACCTCGCCACCTTCAAAACATAGGTGCTCCCACCCTTTGACTCGAACGTTCCTTCGGTCAGGGTGGTCACAGTGGCCTTTGACGGAAAAGGTTTGGCGGGGGGGGAGTGGGCTGGTCCCTTTTTGTAGTCCTGTGCTAGGTAGGCCTAGCCCCGCGGCAACAAACTGAGGGCACCTGCGGGATAGCCTGCCGGGGAAAACTTGTTTACTTAAATGTATAGAGGCATTCCACCTCTGCATGGACATGATACATGCACAAGTACCCGGCAAGGCTTGTCTTTTTCATTAATATCCTCCTAAGCAAGTACAGATCTTACAGAACACAAACATGGATAAACAAGATTACATAATTTAGACTAAAGTTTGGCCAATGCCTACACATATTAGACTGAAAAAGATAAGTGCCCCGTAATCCTCTTTCTTGTCCCTCTCCTCCTAGGCACTGCGGTGAGAGGTGAAGAGGGTAAAAGGAGTGCCTGAGCAGAAGCCCGGCCTGATCTCGTCAGGATCTGCCGGGCAGCCTGACAAGATTGGGAGCGCGAGGCTCCGAAGGACAAGGAAGGAGGGAGCAGCTCGGCGATGCCGAGGCCACCACCCCCAAGGCTAGCAAGAAGCCCCAGCACAAGCACCGGCAGGGAGAGCCGTTGGAGCTTAGCTGGAAGACTGCTAGAGGAGGCAAAGGCACCAAGTGATGAGGACATGACTACCTTGGATACAACCAAGAATATTTCATACATTTATATTTGCGAGGTGATTTCTAACGCAAACTATGCAATAATTTATTTATGTCATGCAGGACAAAAATACTTCACAAACTTCTGTGTCATGTCTAATTGCAGGTGTATGGGACATTTGTACAATCCACATATGAAGATAAGGAAGAAAGAGACGTTTACTTACTGTTCAAAAAGTCCTTTCACGTCACTTTTGGCCCAAGAGAAGATAGAGTCCAAGTCTCTCATGTTCTGGACTTGGATTCGGACTGCACAGACATACCTGACTCAAAACGCCAATAACTCTATCACCAGGACTCCGAATTGGGTGATTATTTTTTTGTTGGAAAGTAGATTTTGTGAACATTCCAACCCAATTGGATTCACCTTCAAATTCGTCCGGAGCGTTGAGTTATTGATGAAACAATCTGACGCTGCAGCAGAATCCGAGTCAAACTACAAGTCCGAAGGTGTTACATCACCTCCACTTGGGTCCATTGGCCTTGTACGACCTAGGGTCAGTTTTAGGCTGCCTTGGGACGTCCTCCACTTCCTTGGCCACCACCCCTTGGACCTATATAAGTAGATCCATCTAGTACCTTTTCCCTTGGGATTTGTTTAGCTAAAAGTTAGCCATTGCAACTTCGTGTACTTCGTTTGTGTCCAACGACCAGACCAAGACCGCTTTCGGATCCCCACCTTTATCAATACTTCATCTATATTCGCAATATTCAGATTGAATTATCATATTTTTGCTTGTTCTTCGATTGCGTGCTGGAATAGACCTTCGTGGTCAAGCTGAACGTGCTTCCAGCAACGTCAGTAACCTCAGGAGATTGGTTTAGCGATTGCTAAGGCGCAACATCGTTGCACGTTCGTAGTTGGATCGTCAAAGTCGTCTCCACCAAATTGATAGTTATCATCTCATCGAAAGATCGGGACCCCCGCCTCTATCAAGTAGTATCAGTTTTCATGTTGATAGGTGAGAATTTCCAGTTATCCCTAGATAAGATTTATTTTCTTACTTATTGTCCAAGAAAAGGCCAAAAAAAGTTAGATCTATTAATCATTTTTCCTAGCCAGTCTGAGCCTTTGCAATTTTCTTTTCATTGTTTGCATTATTGAATTATCGGTAGCATCGTCATGTCGAGTTGCTGGTCTTAGTGTCTTGTTCGTTTAGAGTTTTGACTTCTGTTCGCAGTAGTCACGTCGCTGCTGCATCATTATCCCTTCCGTTGTCCACCACCCCATCCATCAATTTCCACCGGTGCTGCCCATCATTCATTGTCACAATAATAGTTGAGGTCATTCACATCTTCGCTTGATCCAATCTGCATCTTATCTAGTTTGTCTTGGAAAGAGGGAGAGAGAGAAAAAAGGCAGAGAGAAAAAAAGTTAAAAAAATTCAGAAAAAAAGGAGAGAACGAAAAAGAAAAAAGTGAGAGAAAAAATGAAATTTCGGATCTATCTAGAATCAATCTCGTACCTGAATTCGGATTGGAATCTGTTTTGCGTAGTGTTCAATAAAACAGGCATATCCTTTTCATACGAAGTCCGTTTTGGCTCCACAAGTAATCAAATTAAAGCTAGCGACGAGCCGCATCTGAATAGTTGCAAAAGCATGTATAATATTTGGCGTCTCAAACTCGGCTTCTAAATAGGTCTTTTTGCCCTCCGAAGTTCGCGCATACAGCTTGTTCCAGTTTTTCAGGCCAGTTTTAGAATTATTTGACTCCTCATATCAATTCGGAATTGAGTGATTCATTTTGCATTGGAAAGCTTGAGTTTGTAGCATTCTTTGAAAGAATTATCAGAAAATTGGCTCAAACTTTTCAAGAGGAAAGTTGGAGAGTGAGTTGTTGTATATCATGCTTGGCAGTTCTTTTTCATCATTATCTTTAGTGTCATTGTGATCTTCACTTATATCTTACTGTCCAGAGCTACTTCGTATCCTTTATTGATGCTAGTTGTACTACGTCGTGACCTCATTAGTGTTCTAGGCTCGCATCTCTAGTCCGGTCTAGCCTAGGACCAGCACAGTACCGTCGTTGAGCGTTTATTCAACATAACATCTCTGAATTGATTATTGTTAATCTTTTGCTACCATATATAGCCAACCCAAATCCACATATTTCTACATCGTGTATACGTATGTTCCCCTAGCAATCGCTTTACTCAATCTTCGGAGTTACTTGACACCGCTGGTTGCATGTCACCACCTGCTGCATGATAAGAACTTGTAAGATATTGATATTTGCTTTACTGTGAGTGCTTTACCACCACATCCTAGTAGTTCATAGGAACATTATTCTCGATTTTTTTGTTTCTACTAATCATGGCAGGTTTCGGAGTTGTTAGTTCTTGGGCTTCATCAATTGTGGGAGATTTTCCGCCACCTAAGAAAATACAACAACGGTCACAAGAGGAGCAACAACATCAGAATTCACATAATTACTTTATTGTTTTCATGCCACCATTTACTGGTCGTTTTAGGCCTGATTTATATATTGAATGGGAGTACGAAATAAATGCTATATTTGCTTCTCGTAATTTTGATGAGCGTAGAAAACTTAAATCTGCAGTTAGTACATTCGGTAGCTTTGCTTTAGTTTGGTGGAGCTTCTCATAATTTTGATGAGCGTAGAAAACTTAAATCTGCGGTTAGTACATTCAGTAGCTTTGCTTTAGTTTGGTGGAGCGAACATTGTCGGTTATACCCGGATTATATACCTACTACTTGGGATGATTTAAAACTTCTCATGAGAGATAGATTCGTCGATGTTTATTATACTCGTGGCATGATTAAAAACTAGAATATTTAAAACAATGTAGTGACACCGTAACAAAATATTATGATGATTTACAAACTACCCTGTTGCATACATTTTTAGAAGAAAGTGAAGAAGATTTAATGGATAAATTTTGGGGAGGATTAAACCGTGATATTCGGGAGATACTAATTCATGAAGTGCTATCCTATGGACCGTTTGTTTTGTCTTGTTTGCAAAGCCGAACAGTAAATAAAACGACGTGTTGCCCTCAAGGAGAATAAGCACACAGTGCACATTCCAAGAGTTGATATGGTTGTTCCTTCAACTACTAGTTGTACTATGACAACCACATCCGTTGTTGTGAGGACTACTTCACCTCCGCCATGTGACACATCACCCCCAAGAGTGGCTACATCAGCTGAGTTGATCATAAGAGGTAATGATAAAGGTACTGATCTTCCACCTCTACATGAGAATGAGGAATGCCTTGTCAATTTAAATGCACCATCTGATCAGCTACCCACTACTTTGATCACATCACCTGTTTTAGAGGACTATGTTCATAATTTGACTATGCCATGTGATCAAACAACTAAAAGATCAACAATTTTGAGTGGACCCATTGAATTAACTGTTAATATGAAAGAACCATGTGAATGAGGGAATAGATCAGATTTGGATCAAATACGTTTTGTTACCCACATTTCAACATGTACACCTTGTCTCTTTTGTTACCAACATTTCAGATTAAGCAACACCGAGGACGGCTTTGTTTTCAAGAAGGGGAGGATGATGAGGACATGACTACCTTGGATACGACCAAAAATATTGCATACATGTATATTTGTGAGGTGACATCTAATGCAAAGTATGCAATAATTTATTTATGTCATCCAGGACAAAAATACTTCACAAACTTCGGTGTCATGTCTAATTGCAGGTGTATGGGACATTTGTACAATCCACATATGAAGATAAGGAAGAAAGATACATTCACTTACTGTTCAAAAAGTCCTCTCACGTCACTTTTGTCTCAAGAGAATAGAGTCCAAGTCTCTCATGTTCTTGACTCAGATTCGGACTGCACCGACATACCTGACTCAAAACACCAATAACTCTTTCATCCGGACTCCGAATTGGGTGATTATTTTTTGTTGGAAAGTAGATTTTGTGCATGTTCCAACCCAATTGGATTCACCTTCAAATTCATCCGGAGCGTTGAGTTATTGACGAAACAATCTGACGCTGCAACAGAATCCGAGTCAAACTACAAGTCCAAAGGTATTACATCACATCCACTTGGGCCCATTGGCCTTGTACGACCTAGGGTTAGTTTTAGGATGCCTTGGGACGTCCTCCACCTCCTTGGCCGCCACCCCTTGCACCTATATAAGTAGATCCATCTAGTACCTTTTTCCTTGGGATTTGTTTATTTAAAAGTTAGCCATTGCAACTTTGTGTACTTCGCTTGTGTCCAACGACCAGATCAAGACCGCTTTCGGATCCCCACCTTTATCAATACTTCATTTATATTCGCAATATTCATATTGCATTATCATATTCTTTCTTCTTCTTCGAGGGTCTTGACGTGGCGCGCTGTTGTTCCCGGCAAGGGCCTTGTCGGGGGTCTGGTGGCCTTCCTCGACAAGGATCTTGCCGAGGATCGTCGTCTTCTAATCCTCATCTGATCTTCAATATGTCTTCACAAAGATCTGCGTGCCACCACAGAGGTGCCTTCCTGAGCCCTGGCCCCACGTGGATGTTGCCATTGGGGACCGTGTGCTCAAGGGTGGCTCGCTCTGTTGGTGTGGGGCGAGCTGCCCCGACAAGGGTCTTGCCGGGGGAGCCTGCTTCGTCCCTCTGCTCCTTGTGGTCTTGGCCTTGGCGTTGCTCTGATTATCTTGGGCTTCAGTGTTACCTTGGCTCACCTCCCCTATTCTGCTTGGTGTGACCGTGGGCGCGGCTCCGACTACTCGTGCACAGGTAAAGGGGTACAAAGGTGTGCCCCTCTTTTTGTACACCGACAGGAGCCCCTAGGCCTGGGCCACACATAAGCGCGACACGTTGTTGTGCCAGGCCCAAAACGGTGCGCGGGCAGGCAGAATGGTTTTTACCGCCGTAAGACTTTTCACGCGCTGCGCTTCCCACGACCCGCGCGTGCGGCGCGATGTGGAGGGGTGTGCGTGACATGGGCAGCATGCGTGGGACGGTTTCCACACGCATGCGTCATATCGCACTAAAGAGGCGGCTCGCGCCTTCCCCGTAAAAAGAGGGAGGCGTGGAGGCGCGGCTCATTTACTAAACGGGGCCGGGTCGCGGTCTTCAAAGCGTCCACTCCCCACGATCACGGGGTGGGGAGAGGTCGCTTCACCCGTCCCCTCAGTTCTGCACGTCCGTCACGCATCCTTCATGCGCCTGGGGTGGCAAGCCGTGGAGGCGGGAAACCGGGCCGTCGCTGGTTGGGGCAGCGGGTCGGTCCTGATTCTCTGCGCCTCCGGTCGCTGGATTGGCCGAGCGGGGCGGCCGACCCCCGACCCCGCCCCTTTATAAAGAGGGGGAGGGGGAATGGCGTCCCGCACTCTTCAGTCATCTATCTCCTCTCGCTTCTGCTTCTTCCTTTCACTCGCCATGGAGAAAGGGAATCCGGGTCCCTCAACGGTGGCGGCGAGGGTTGCCGCCCGACAACGCGTCCCTCCTCCTCCTGAGCCCGCAGTGGTGGAACCGGCTACGAGGGGAAGGGGGAGGGGGCGAGGCCGTGGGCAAGGCCGGGGCAGAGGTCATAGTGCTCGGGGAAGAGGAGGACGGGGCGGTGCGCGGCTTCGCCCCCGCCAATGGTGCCTTTCCCGATGGAAGGCCATGTTGGAGACCAGCCCCGTGAGTTCTTCATTAGGCTGCACCGGCCTCCGCGTCGCCGTCTCCGTCTTCTCGCCCCGTTTGCTCGAGAGATGGAGCGTGACCGGCCCCAATCCCTCAGATTGCACATGAGGGGTTGTGGGAATGGGGGCACGCGGGTCGATGTCAACTTCCCGGCTCCTCGGGTCATGTACCTCCGTCGTGGGTGGAAGATGTTCGCTCGTATCCACAGTCTGACGGCGGGGCTCGTCCTCTACTTCAAATTGATGGAGGATAGCCTGCTCTCCGTCAACGTCTTCGGAGACTTCGGGACTCGCCTGAAGTGCTGCATGGAGAGCTCCTCCGATGGAGATTCCGACGATGGAAGCTCTTCCTCGAGCGAAAGTGATGAGGAGGACAGCGGGGTAGATGACGAGGATGAGTCCGACTAGGCGTCGGACGCCCCGCGCCTGAGCGGGTGCGGCAGCAGCAGCATCTGCACCTGGCCGCTCTTCCGGCAGGGTTTTGCCGGGGGTGGGGCCAGCTCCTTGAACTTCTAGGGGCCGTCTCCTTGGGTGGCTGGCGTCGGGAGGCTGCAGAAGAGGAAGAGGGCGGGCGGCAAGGCCGCCAACTCGAAGTACGCGGGCACCGACACCTTCGACGCGTACTGCCGGTCCTGCCGCCTCGTCTTCCAGCTCCTTTCCCGGCACAGTCATCACCGGCCTACCCGTGGGCGGTCACCGAGGTGTTCTCTTGGTGCTTTCTGCTGCTCGTAGCTCGCCTAGGCGCCCCTTTTGTCCTTTCGCCTCCTTGACCTCCCTTCTGAGGAGAGGGACAAGAAAGGGATCACGGGCACCTTATCTCTTTTTTAATCTGCAAGCCTTCGGGCCTTGTTAAATTTAAAGCTTGTAATCCCCTTTGTTCATGTTTTTCATTCCATATGGACCGTACCTGTGTGGTATGCTTTTATTGAAAAAGGGATGTTTGCCGGGTTTTTCATTCGTGGGCAGACCCCGCAACAAGGAACGAATCCTTCTTATAATTTAAGATAAACGTTTTCACCCGGCAACAGGCCTTGCCGTCCCCCTACTTCGCTCGACCATTCTCGTGCCCATGGCGGAGGCAGGGATGAAGTGGGCTTAGGCTCCTTGTTCCACTTCCTTGCCACCGTGGCTACAACCAAATCCGGGCACAAGAGATAATACTTGGGTATAGAAAAGGGTAGCACGGTGGCCTAGAAATAAAATGAGGTTTCACATATCCCAGTCCCGTTCCGAAATGCGTGATAGAGGATGAAAGACTTATCTGGATCTGCAGCCCCCGGCAACCTTGTCTTGCCGCAGTTGGATCCTTGTGCTTGCAGCCCCCGGCAACTCTGGTTTGCCGGGGTCGGGATGACGGTCTGTTTCCCTTCTTCGAAGTAGCTTCGCAGAAGTGCTCATGTGCCCTGCGAACCAAAGGACGATAGAAAAGAAACAAATAGACGCGCACTCGACCTCTAGGCTAGGGGTTAGTCGCCGCTAAGCACTATCAACCCTAACCAAGGAAGAGACTCGACATAGCATGCATGCTATAACTTAGGGCGCCAATGCTTCATTTATTTATGCTCATGGTCTGCACCTGGCTTTGTACAAAGGGTTACATGCCTTGTCGGCAAAGCGTGTACAAAAGGTGGCTTGCCGGGAGGCCCGGCAAGCCGCGCCTTACGGGTAAACTTGCGAAGATTCTCGATGTTCCAGGAGTTGCTCACTGGGACAACATCTTCGGTCTCCAGGCGGACTGCTCCGGGCCTGGTGACTCGTATTACCCGATAAGTGCCTTCCCACTTTGGCGTCAACTTGTTGGAATTCTTGGCCGACTGAACGTGCCGAAGAACAAGGTCGCCTTCCTCAAAGCTTCGGGCATGAACCTTGCGGCTATGGTAGTGGCGCAAGGCTTGCTGGTAGCGCGCTGCTCTCACAGCCGCCCGAAGACGATCTTCCTCAATGAGCATTGCATCATCTTGGCGCAACTGCTCTTGCTCAAGCTCATCATAAGCGAGCACTCGTTGTGACCCGTATATGAGTTCCGTGGGGAGAACTGTTTCTGCCCCGTATACCAGGGCAAAAGGTGTCTGGCTGGTGGCTCGATTTGGCGTCGTCCTGATCGACCAAAGAACCGCCGGCAATTCATCAATCCAGCACCTTCCGCTCTTGCGCAGCTTGTCAAAAGTCTTTGTCCTTAGGCCTCGCAACACTTCAGCATTTGTCCTCTCCGCTTGGCCGTTGCTCCGTGGGTGTGCCACGGAAGCAAAACAGACCTTGCTTCCGAGGTCTTGAATGTATTGCATGAAGGTGTGGCTCGTGAACTGCGTGCCGTTGTCAGTGATGACTCTGTTTGGCACACCAAAATGGCAGACCAGTCCCTTGAAAAACTTGACAGCTGATTGAGCAGTCACCTTTCTCACTACTTCCACCTCCGGCGACTTTGTGAACTTGTCGATCGCAACGTACAAGTACTCAAATCCCCCGACAGCGCAGGGAAAGGGCCCAATATATCGAGCCCCCAGACCGAGAATTGCCAGGAGAGAGGGATTGTTTGAAGGTCTTGAGCTGGTTGATGAAGCTTCTTTGAATGGAACTGACACGCTTCACACTTGGTTACTAGTGCCGTCGCATCCTAGAGGGCGGTGGGCCAGAAGAAACCTTGACGGAACGCCTTCCTGGCAAGGGCCCTCGACCCTATGTGGAAGCCACATATGCCTCCATGTATCTCCGCCAACTGCTCCAGTCCTTCCTCCCGGGGGATGCACTTCAATTTCACACCGTTTGGCCTTCTCCTATATAGGACGTCATCGACGAACTGGTACAGGGCGGACCGACAGGCTACTTTTCTGCTTCTTCCTACTCCTCAGGAAGCTCCCCTGTTTGGAGGAATTGGACGGTATGTTGTGCCCATGCCGGAGCCTGGGGCTCGACGGCAAGGACCAAAGACATTTCTTCCGCCATGGGAGCGTTGTCTCTCTGACGAGGGCTTGACGCCTGCTGGAGCCGATTGCTCTTAGGCAGGCTCGGCGTCATGGCAAAGCACCCTTGCCGGCAGCCCTAGGGGGCTCGGTAGGAAAGTACTTCCCGGAACCTGACTTCCTCCACTTGTTCTGCTCCGCTGATGGTTTGACGGATGGTTGAGTTAACCGGATCAAAAAGGTACCTGGTTCCACAGGTAGCTTGAATGCGGCGCACTTTGATAGGTAATCGGCAATGTCGTTCTCCGCTCAGGGGACGTGCTCCGCTTGGATACCGTCAAAGCGTTCCTCCAGCCTCCTCACCTCCTCTACGTAAGCTTCCATCAATGGGCTCTGATAATCCTTGTTGACCTGTCTGACAACGAGCTGTGAGTCACCCCTGACGATGAGCTTCTTAACCCCGAGGTCTGCCGCGATCCTGAGACCGGCAAGCAATCCCTCATACTCAGCAGTGTTGTTGGTGGAGATCTCCCTGGGTAAGTGCATCTGGATCACGTACTTGAGGTGCTCTCCGGTGGTGCGACGCGCAGCACACCGGCACCGGCGCCTTGCAGCGAGAAAGCCCCATTGTCGGTGTCAAAACCGGCGGATCTCGGGTTGGGGGTCCCGAACTGTGCGTTTAGGCTGATGGTAACATGAGAAAAGGGACACGATGTTTTTACCCAGATTCGGGCCCTCTCGATGGAGGTAAAACCCTACTCCTGCTTGATTAATATTGATGATATGGGTAGTACAAGAGTAGATCTACCACGAGATCAAAGAGGCTAAACCCTAGAAGCTAGCCTATGGTATGATTGTTGTTCGTCCTACGGACTAAAACTCTCCGGTTTATATAGACACCAGAGAGGGCTAGGGTTACACAGAGTCGGTTATAATGGGAGGAGATCTACATATCCGTATCGCCAAGCTTGCCTTCCACGCCAAGGAAAGTCCCATCCGGACACGGGACGAAGTCTTCAATCTTGTATCTTCATAGTACAGGAGTCCGGCCAAAGGTTATAGTCCGGCTATCCGGACACCCCAAATCGAGACTCCCCAAGAGCCCTGAACCAGGCTTCAATGGCGATTTAGTCCGGCGCATGATTGTCTTCGGCATTGCAAGGCGGGTTCCTCCTCCGAATACTTCATAGAAGATTTTGAACACAAGGATAGTGTCCGGCTCTGCAAAACAAGTTCCACATACCACCGTAGAGAGAATAATATTTGCACAAATCCAATCTGCTGACATATTCCGCAGCGTGACATCACGCCACGGCCAAGCCTTTATTCGAATTGTTTTTACTGTGCCACCTCAGCGCACTTAGCGGGGCGGTTTCCTTGGCACGTCTTGTCGAAGCAGAGATCGTGTCCCTTTATTCCGGGATTCTCATCAATACGGGCGTGGGTAACCCAACCGTGCCATTAGTTATGGCGCTTGGGAGATAAGCGAGTTTTACCAGGCGGGTGGGGACGTGCAGTCTTGTCCGCCCATATAAGGGGATAAGGATCCACCTTTTTCATCCACGCCTTCTTCCTCCTTTGCTCATCCATTTTCGCGCACTCGAGCTCCAGCGCACAAGTCCGCATTCCCCATGTCAACCTTCTCCAGCCATGTCCGGAGCCGGAGGCAGGTGGGTGGTCTCCTCCGTCACGGAGGGACACATCAAAAAACTGAGGGCGGCCGGATACTTGTCTAACGACATCGTGCACCGGCTCCCGGAAGAGGGGCAGCTCATCCCCACCCCCAGGCCCCATGAGAGGGTGGTGTTCCTCACCCATTTCCTCCGCGGACTAGGTTTCCCACTCCACCCATTTGTCCGGGGGCTCATGTTCTACTACGGCCTGGATTTGCACGATCTGGCCCCGAACTTCATCCTCAACATCTCGGCATTTATCGTCGTGTGCGAGGCCTTCCTCTGCATCCAACTCCACTTCGGCTTATGGCTGAAGACCTTCAATGTCAAGCCGAAGGTAGTGGGTGGCCGCCAAGCGGAGTGCGGAGGTGCCATGGTGGGCAAGATGCCCAACGTCCTATGGCTTGAGGGCTCCTTCGTAGAGACCATAAAGGGGTGGCAATCGGGGTGGTTCTACATCACCGAGCCGCGTGACCCTGAATGGGCAGCGGCCCCCGAATTCCGATCTGGCATCCCCACATGGCTCACCTCCTGGAAAGAGAAGGGCCTGTTGCGGGGTAATTCAGAAGAGCTGACCGGACTCCAAACCTGCATCCAAAACCTGGTGAGCAAGAAGCTCAAACTCGTCAACGTAGTCCAGGTCATGCTCATCCGCCGGATCCTCCCATGCCAACAACGGGCTTTCAGCTTGTGGGAGTTTAATCCGGCACATCACGGAACCCAGAGCAGGCTCTTCGACACTACGTATGAAGATGCCTGGAAGGTGCTGTTCAAGGGCGCCGAGGCCCCCGCATCCACTACCGAGGATTGTGGATTCAGCGCGCAGCGTCAAGCCAACGCGGTAAGCTGTTTTTACCTTTTACAGGATATTTGTCTTTCATAGTTTGACTCTATGCGGGATCTAAACTCCCTTACCTTTGACAGGACTGGCAGAGGAAGGCTGAACAGGTCAACTGTCCGGCTCCTTTACCCGAAGATCCAGCGGACGCCCGCTTGGCGAAGCTGCTGGTTTTGGCACCTTACGTGGTGCCGGAGAAGAAGGCCAAGAAGAAAGCCACGGGAACTCGAAAGAGTTCCCGGCGCCTGGTGGTGTCGGACTCATCGTCCGATGACTCCGAGGCGGACTCCTCCCACGAAAGCGAGGAGGAGGAAAGACAGGTCTCTCCCCCAGCGGGGGGAGAGAAGAAAAGGAAGGTCGCCCCAACGGGGGAGGCCGGAGGGTCCAAGAAAGGAAGGACCCTCCTTCCGGACTACTCCACCAACCCCTTGGAGAAATCGTAAGTGTTTGGATACCAGAATGACTCATGGCGTTCCTTTATTGCACAGTATCTTCTCACGCCGAATATAATCATGCAGTCCGCCCAAGGCCCGGCTCGACGCTTCGTCGAGTGGCTCCCTGGATTCATCGGATGTGAATTCGCTTCCGACCGCTACCTCCCCTCACCCTACGGACGATGCTGAGGTGGAGTCCCAAAAGGGTCCAAGCCAGGAGGAGGTTGTCCTAGAGGCGCCGCAAGGCGACCTCCCAGACTCCAGGCGCAAAGGGGATAAAACCCCGAAGGGCCCCAAGTCCGGCCCCGGGCCGGACACCGCACCGGAACCTTCAATGGTTCCAGAGTCCGGCAGACAACCCCCTAGTAAGAAGGGCAAGCCTCGACGCGGTGACCTCCGCCCAACCGGAGGCACCGGATAATTCTTGGAGGTGCTTAACGGCGCCTCGACGAGGAGCACCACACCGTTATGAGTGCGATGATCCGTAGGTTCGATCCGCCAAGAGCGGGCTGATCAAGCATGTGCCAGCCTTCTAACAAAGCTTTGAGGTATATATTGAAGATATGTAAATATATTACCGCATAGACAAGAGTACCTCGATGCTCAGTTTGGTGTTCAGAAGAAAAGCCGAACCGAGGATCTAAAAGATATACGCATGAGTCTAACATAAGTATGTCAATATGGGAATGCAGGCTGCGCTTGCTGACCTCTGCCGCGATTGATGCGGAGGTTGGCGCGATTGAAGCAGAGCCTCGAGCGGTCCAAGAACGAGCTCGGCCTTGCCAAGAAGCTGCTCGAGGACAAGGAAGGTAAGTAATACCTTATGTAAGTATAAAAAAGATGTGGTTGCAAAAAATGACAGGACCAACGTGAGTATTACAGGGGCCACAACCCAGGTGGCAACCCTGAAGAAAGCGCTGTACAAGGCCGAAGACAATGCGGCCGGGGAGCGTATCGAGCGAGAAAAGCAGGAGGCGCAGGTGGCGGAGGTGCAGCAAGAGCTGCAGGCTCTCGTGAAAAAACAGGACAGTTTGGAGCTTGACTCAAAGACTCGAGAGTCCGAGCTCGCCTCGGCCCTTGAGAGCGCCAAATCTGCCAAGGCCGAAGCCCTCCAGGAAATTGAGGCGATGAAGAAGATAGCGGCGGGTAAGGCATTCTTTATGCAAAGCAAGCACGTGAAAGTGAATTACTTGTTACTTACCCGAGTCCGGAGCTCTCCAGAGCATTCGCAATCTGCCCTTGATGTGTCCGACGCTGCCGCCTACTACCGGGCCGAGGAGGGGAGCTTGACGGAGAAGGTGTTCGGTCTCAAGATGTTGAGGCTGGACACTGGTGCCCTTGAGCGACCAGTGAAGCTGCTGGTCGAGCTCCATAAGGTGGCGAACAGGCCATGAAGGGCCTTGTAGTCGGCTATGGCACGGGAGGTCATTCCCAGGAGCTACTTTGGGTGGTGAGGTGGTGGCGGATGGCTGTCCACGGCTTGAAGTCATCAAGCGCTCCATATGCATCGAAAGGCGCCCATAGGGCCCTTGCCCGTGTTAAAGTACACTGGGCAAGATGGATGCTAAGAAATTTGGTGATGATGGGCCAACGGAGGGCAAGGAGCATCGCAAGCCCGAGATGTATTATGAGGCGCCCTGAAGGGTGCCATTTTATGGCGGATGAATGTTCCAAGGATGTAATTTTTAGTAAACTTGCTCGTGTTATCACGGCGCTGAAAACTTGTTCATATGCGCTAAACAACGCGTTTTGAATTTAAAATATTACCTTACAGGCGGCCGTTTATTAAATCGAGAGATGGCGAGTCGTCGGCTTCTGCCCCCATGCCACGAGTGCTGGGGTGTTCGGGGAAAACCTGAGCGCTCTTGTTCCCATTCTTGGGTCCTTCGAGGGAGGCGCACAACAAAATGAACAAGGCAATCGGACTATAATGATTTATCACTCTCACTTAGCCATAGAATTCTATAATTTTAAATTTCGGCGAAGCCCCTAGTATTCGGAAGACCGAGTTCGGGGCGCTATCCACGCCTAGGCCGGAAAAAGCCGGCTCCTCGCTCTAAGCGGCATAAGTCTTTAGGGACTCGAAAACCTCTCGAACAGCGACCAGCTCTCGCCCTATCATGATGGTCAGTTTTAGCTTTCTCTACTGAGGTGCTGAACCCAGCTCAACCGGTGCACAATCGCAGAGTTCTCCTAGCGCTACCTTAGCCGATATAACGGGCGAAGGTACCAAAACATAGGGCGGGCAAACCCAACTATTGACCCAAGACATGATTCGGAGCTGATGCATATAATGCTATAAGTTCGGGGTGCCGCACTTATTAAAGTGTTCAGACTTCTCACACCGTAATATGAGGTACTTGAGCCCCTGGCGTATTTGGCCGTACCAAAGTGTACGGGTGCTAAATGTCATAACTGAACATATGTATTGAAAAAGAAATAAATCGAAAATGCGACAACAAGCTGAAGCTGAGCATTGTTTATTAAAAGGCTGCTGTGAAAGCAGAACGATACAAATAGTGCGATAAGCAAGAGATGGGACTATTTGACATGTCCCCCTCCAGGGGCAAGCTGCGAGACGGTATGTAAGATGTATTTAGCTCGTTATTGAAACCACCGGACATTCGACGTAGCTTTACGCCTCCTGGCTGTTGCATCGTGTGTTGGCGATTGTATTGCGGACAGGCCTTCCAAGAGTGGAGTCTGAAAGTAAGAAAAAGAATGACAAAATCGGAGCCCCTAGTGCGGTTGAGCGCATTTTGGGCATGCCGTGGTCGTGCCCTCCCCTATGCCCATGGTATTTCCAGAGCGTAATTATGTATGCGTAGTAATGGTTTCGCATTTCGCGAGGGCTGGGGTTGGGGCCGCATTGCTACGCTTTGCTCGGGCGTGCCAGCGGTCTTGTTGTAGGTTACTCCGGCGGCTTGACGGTGTCCGGACGTTTAATAGCCGGATCGAGAATTGCCTTGAGAGGCTACTTTGTACTTCCGCCCGAGGGTCGCCGTATGCTCCTCCGTTCGAGAGGCGCTCGTGTTTCCATTGACCGTAATGACTCCGAGAGGCCTGCATCTTGAGCTTGAGGTATGCGTGGTGCGGCACCGCATTGAACTTTGTAAATGCGGTTCGTCCGGCAAAGGCGTGATAGCCATCTGCGAACGGGACTATGTCGAAGATTAACTCCTCGCTTCGGAAATTATCCGGGGATCCGAAGACCACCTCAAGTGTAACTAAGCATGTACAGTTGGCCTCTACACCTGGTATGACGCCTTTAAAGTTCGTCTTTGCGGGTTTAATCCTTGAGGGATCTATGCCCATTTTTCGCACTGTATCTTGATAAAGCAGGTTCAGGCTGCTGCCGCCGTCCATAAGGACTCTAGTGAGGTGAAGTCCGTCAATGATTGGGTCTAGAACCAATGCGGCGAATCCGCCATGGCGGATGCTAGTGGGTGGTCCCTTCGATCAAAAGTGATCGGGCGGGAGGACCACGGGTTGAACTTTAGGGGCGGCTCCAACGCATATCGTCCACGAGTGCACGCTTCGCTCCCTTTTGGGTATGTGGGTTGCGTATATCATGTTCACCGTCCGCACTTGTGGGGAAGCCCTTCATCCCCTATTGTTCAGCGGCCTGGGCTCCTCCTCGTCATCGCTATTCAGCCCCTTGTCTCTGTTTTTGCATTTAACTTGCTCGCCTACTTGAACACCCAACAATCCTGTTGGTGTGATTGGCTGGTTTTGGGGGTGCCGTGTCCGCACGAGCGATCGAGTATTCGGTCCAAACTGGGACGGGCCCGAGTATTTCTTTTAAATGGCTTTTTCCATCGACCGGTTTAGAGCCTCGAATCCGCATTAATCGTCAGATCCTCTCGCATTATCGCCGCACGCGGCGCTTGTGCTTGTTGTGACGCGACCTGCCATTGCTGTCCTTGGTATCCGAATTACCAGGGCTCTTGGTCATGTTATTGCTACGAGCCAGCCAGATGTCTTCTCCCGCGCAAAAGCGGGTCATGAGTGTCGTGAGGGCTGCCATAGATTTTGGCTTTTCCTGTCCTAGGTGCCGGGCAAGCCACTAGTCACGGATGTTATGCTTGAAGGCTGCTAGGGCCTCTGCGTCCGGACAGTCGACGATTTGATTTTTCTTGGTTAGGAACCGTGTCCAGAATTGTCTGGCAGATTCTTCTGGCCGCTGAATTATGTGGCTTAGGTCATCGGCGTCTGGTGGTCGCACATAGGTGCCCTGGAAATTGTCGAGGAATGCAGCTTCCAGGTCCTCCCAACAACCAATTGATTCTGCTGGCAAGCTGTTAAGCCAATACCAAGCTGGTCCTTTAAGCTTGAGTGGGAGGTATTTGATGGCGTGTAGATCATCGCCACGGGCCATGTGGATATGAAGGAGATAGTCTTCGATCCATACCGCAGGATCTGTTGTGCCATCGTATGGTTCGGTATTTACAGGTTTGAAACCCTCTGGGATTTGATGATCCATTACTTCATCTGTGAAGCATAGTGGGTGTGCGGCACCTCTGTGCTGGGCTATATCACGGCGTAGCTCAAATGAGCTTTGTCTGCTGTGTTCGGCCCGGCCGGATTTACTATATCCGGCGTGACGGTTATCGTCTCGTGTCGTGGGGCGCCCGCGCGATCCGTAGATCGATCTTGTTTGCCTTGCCTTGTCCTCCAATATATCTCGCAGGTCTGGCGCATTTCCCCGTGCCTTGGTAGTTTTTGAGCGACGCCGGGGTGCGGCTTGAGTGGAGGGCCGAGAGGCCTCTCTGTCGCGGCCACGAGGTGGCCGGTCGGCCGCGTCATGCGCTGGTGATGTAGGTTTTGGTGCTTCCTCCTCTAATCGGGGTAGCGGCCTGCGCTTTGGGTAGCTCTTGGAGGGGTGTTCGAGTTCATACTCTTTGGCCGCAAGGACTTCAGTCCATCTGTCGGCTAGCGAGTCTTGGTCAGCTCTAAGCTGTTGCTATTTTTTCTTGAGGCTGCTCGCCGTGGCCATAAGCCTGCGTTTGAAACGCTCTTGTTCAACGAGATCCTTAGGCACGACAAATTCGTCGTCGTCGAGGCTTGTCTCGTCTTCGGAGGGAGGCATGTAATTATCGTCCTCTACCTCTCTCTGCCGCTTTCTCATGAGGGCTGGCTTCTCCATCCTCCGTCTTTGAATCCTGCTGGAGGGGTTGTCTTCGCACCGCCCAGTGGTGTTATTATCTCCGTGCAGTAATCGCCGCTTTTTGCTTTGGCGGGATTTAGAGCGGCGCCACTGACGCTGGCGCTTAGGCTGCTTCTTGGAGGGGTCATCCTCCGCTGTTCCATCGCCATTCCCTTCTTTTGGGGTGTCCACCATGTATATGTCATACGATGAGGTGGCCTTCCAATGCCCTATAGGCGCTGGTTCTTGGTCGTCTCCTGCATCGGCGTCCATACCTTCGATGTCTTCGGAGTCGAAGTCGAGCATGTCGGTTAAATCATCGACAGTGGCTACGAAGTGGGTGGTGGGTGGGCTTTGAATTTCTTCGTCATCCGCATCGCAACCTTGCTGACCATAGTCCAGCCAGGGCTCTCCTGATAAAGAGAGAGTTTTTAGTGAATTCAGAATGTCGCCGAAGGGCGAGTGCTGAAAGACGTCCGCGGCGGCGAACTCCATGATCGGCGCCCAATCGGATTTGATCGGCAGGAGCGCGGAAGGTTCGGAGTCCGGAGAGGAGTCCGGCACCTTGGAGTCACGAGCTTCGCAGAGGACAAGGCTGGTGTTCGGCTCGATCGCCGTAGAGATTGCAGCCCCCGAGGCGGTGTCCAGCCACCCATCCTCGATTGGCGCAGTCGGCTCGAGCTAAGGGTCGGAGCGGACATGGGTGCGGCCTCGTGGCACTGCTCGCGCGAGAGCTAGATCATGCCCATCGTATGTAAAGGCGGCGCGCGGCTGTGGCTCGAACCCGTCAAGATCAAGTCTCTGCGGACGCCGGCCTTGTAGTTCAAACTTCCAGATCGACCGATGGCGTGGGCGTAGCTTTCGATCTGCTCCGGATGGCTGCTTAATTGCCCGCAGTGCAAAGCCGCCGAATACGAAGATCTATCCGGGGAGAAAAGTCTCACCCTGGACCGCATCGTTGTTGATGATCGAAGGAGCCATCGGGCCAAAAGATGACGACACAGAGGAACTTTCAATGAAAGCACCAATGTCGGTGTCAAAACTGGCGGATCTCGGGTAGGGGGTCCCGAACTGTGCGTCTAGGCGGATGGTAACAGGAGACAAGGGACACGATGTTTTTACCCAAGTTCGGGCCCTCTAGATGGAGGTAAAACCCTACTCCTTCTTGATTAATATTGATGATATGGGTAGTACAAGAGTAGATCTACCATGAGATCAAAGAGACTAAACCCTAGAAGCTAGCCTATGGTATGATTGTTGTTCGTCCTACGGACTAAAACTCTCCGGTTTATATAGACACCGAAGAGGGCTAGGGTTACACAGAGTCGGTTACAATGCGAGGAGATCTACATATCCGTATTGCCGAGCTTGCCTTCCACGCCAAGGAAAGTCCCATCCGGACACGGGACGAAGTCTTCAATCTTGTATCTTCATAGTCCAGGAGTCCGGTCAAAGGTTATAGTCCGGCTATCCGGACACCCCCTAATCCAGGACTCCCTCACCCATCAAAGTACATGATCCAGTCGCGGTCTGCTTCCTTGTTGGGGAGAGTGGTCTCCTGGATTTCTTCGTCAGGCGTCGAGGTCCATTCTGCAATGAACTCCGCCAAGACTCTGCTCTGAATTGTCGAGGTACTTTCAAACTTTAAACCAAAGCTTGACAACTCCAAGGCCCATTCCACAATCCTTCCAGTCGCATCTGGGTAATGCAGTATCCGTTGCAATGGGAGGCGAGTGACGACAATGATCTCGTGGGCTTGGAAGTAATGACGCAGCTTCCTCGAGGCCATAAGGAGGCCGAAGAGCAATTTCTGACACCGAGTATTTCGATCTAGCTCCCCGCAAGAGGGAGTCGACAAAGTAAACCGGTGCCGATCATCTTCTTCTTCGCACCACTCACTTGATAGCGTGAGGCACCGCCTCGTGCATCAGACTTCGCGGGGGCCTCGCCTTGTCGGGCACCAGTTCTGCTTGGGAATTTTGGGCTTGCCATCCATCGGTTCCGCCACCGACAGTGCCTCCTCGTTGACCCCCCTCTGTGCCACCAGCGTGGCGCTGACCACTTGATTCGTTGCTGCCAGATACAACAGAAATGGCTCTTGTGGTTTAGGCGCAACCATTATTGGCATGGAGGAAAGGTATTTATTCAGATCCTGCAATGCTACCTCGGCTTCGGGTCCACTCCATTGGGCCTGCCTTCTTCAAGATTCGAAGAAGGGAAGAGGCGCTTCGGCGGACTTGGAGATGAATCGGCTCATGGGGGCAACGCAGCTGGTGAGCCGACGCACATCCTTGATCCGCTTGGGCGCCTCAATCTGCTCAATAGCCTTGATCTTGTCTGGGTTTGCCTCGATCCCGCGCTGCGCAAGTTGGCAAATGTCTCTTCCAGATCTTGCACAAGAGTTGGCCCGTCCTTGGTTTTGACCACTATGTCATCCATGTATGCCTCCATATTTCTATGGAGCTGAGGTTCAAAACCAATTTGGAATGCTCTTGCGAATGTTGAACCAGCACTCTTCAACCCGAAAGGCATCCGTAAAGAGCAATACATACCACATGGGGTGATGAATGTTGTCTTTTCTTTATCCTCTCTTGTCATGAAGATCTGGTGGTAGCTCGAGTAGGCATCGAGGAATGATAAAAGATCACACTCGGCTGTGGAGTCAACAATCTGGTTGATGCGCGGCAACGGGAAGGGGTCCTTAGGACAAGCCTTATTGATATCTGTGTAATCAATATACATCCTCCACTTCCCATTCGCCTTGCGCACCACTACCGGATTGGCCAAAGTCGGGTGGAGCACTCCTCTCACCAAACCCGCCGCTTCCAACTTCCTGATCCCCTCTGTGATGAACTCCTGCCTCTCCAGAGCCTGCTTCCTGACCTTCTGCTTGACGGGCTGCGCGTGGGGGCAGACAGCTAGGTGGTGCTCAATCACCTCCCTGGGAACACCGGGGATGTCGGATGCTTGCCACGCAAACACGTCGAAATTCGCCCGCAGGAAGGTGATGAGCGTGCCTTCCTATTTGCTGTCGAGGGTAGAGCCTATGTGAAGGCCCCTCCCGTGCCATCCTCCCTGATGGGCACCTTCTTGGTCCACGGCGGCTTGGCTCTGGATCTCTTGCTCTTGTCGGTAGAGCTCTCTGGCACGTCCTCGACGGTAGCACAACACTCCGAGGAAGTGCGCTTGCCAGAGTGGGTGCGAGAGGTCTTGCCAGGCTTCTCCTTCCCTCCCGGGCCTTCAGCGGCAGGAGTGGGTGCCTTGACGGCAGCTGCTGCAACTGCTTCCCGATAGAGTTGGTCGGCGCAGATCAACATGTCCTTGTCGGAGGGGACGGAGATGATGGTCAACGGCCCGGGCATCTTTAGCATGTTGTAGGCGTAGTGTGATGCCGCCACGAACTTGGCTAGTGCCGGGCGGCCGAGGATCCCGTTGTAGGGCAAGGGGATCTTGGCCACATCGAAGATGATCCTCTCCGTCCTGTAGTTCAATTCTCCTCCAAACGTCACGGGCAGTGTGACCTTCCCCTTCGGCTGGCTCCTCCCCAGATTGACCCCTTGAAATGTGCCCGTTTCCTCGAGGTCTCCATCAGGGATTTGCAATCTTTTGATCACGACAGGCGAGATCAGGTTCAGGCCGGCCCCACCGTCAACCAACATCTTGTTCACCCTGAGGTTGCGTATCGTTGGTGAGACCAACAATGGCAAACACCCGACCGCGGTAGTGCGGTCAGGGTGGCCCTCAACGTCAAATATGAGGGGCGTGCTGGACCATTTCAGCGGCTTCTGAGCGTCGAACGACGGCTCCGCTGCTGTAATCTCACGTGCCCACTGCTTGAGCTGGCGGTGAGAGGTATGCAGCGAGGCGCCGCCATCGATGCACATGGCCTCCGTAGCCTTTTGGAACCCTTGCTCACCAGACTCGTCTTCCTCGTCGTGGTCATCGTCTTCTTGTTTCTTGTCACGGCCCCAGGCGAGCCTCTCTTGTTGGTTGTCCTTGCCAGGACGGCTTCCTTGGCTGCCACGCTTCTTGCCGGATCCCTCAGCACCGTCCTGGTCCTTCTCCTTGTCCCGCCTCTCGTACTCAGCTTTTGCTTCTCAGCGAGCAGCTCGACTTGTCGGCAGTTCTGGAGGTCGTGGCCCTTGGTGCGGTGGATCTTGCAGTATTGCTTGCCGGAGCTTCCTGGCTTATCGGTAGCCGCTTAAGGTCGGCAGCGGCGCACAGCAATCTCTTGCGGGGCGTCGCTTTGACCTTCTTCTTCGGCATCGGTGTCGTCAGATCCCTCAACGGCAAGCACGGCCTTGCCTTTGCGTTTCCTGTTGCGATACCGGCCCTTCTTTGTAGGGGTAGCAGCATCTTCATCGGTATAGTCGGTTTCCGCACCGGCGTCTTCGCTGGGGTACTTCCTTCCCTCTTCAGCCCGAGCGCACCTATCAGCCAGAACGTAGAGCTCGGCCACATCCTTAACTTTGGTCATCGCCAGCTCTTCGTGCATCTTGCGGTTGCGCATGTTCTGGTGGAACGCGCTGATCACAGCGGCAGGATGAACGTCGGGGATGTTGTACTGCACCCTATTCAATCTCTGGATGTACTTGCACAGGGTTTCCCCTTCCTTCTGAGGAATGATATGTAGATCACTGGCCTGGCCATGAGCTTGGTGGCCTCCTGTGAAGGCGCCAACGAACTCATGGCACAGATCCGACCAAGAAGAAATGGAATCCACCGGCAGGTGCATCAACCAAGACATCACATTGGGCTTCAGCACCAGCGGGCAATAGTTGGCAAGCACCTTGTCGTCGCGAGCTCCAGCAGCCTGCATCATGATGGTGTAGATGCTGAGGAACTCGGACGGATGGGTCTTGCCAGTGTACTTCTCGCCGACGTCGGGCTTGTACGTGCGGTGGGACGGCCACTGGAACTGCCGCAGCTCACGGGTAAAGGCCGGGCAGCCCACCTCGTAAGGTAGGCCGCCGGGGCCCCTCGGTGTCGGGTGGTCCATAGCAGGTCCAACCCGCTTGTCCGACAGGCGGCGCGTTTCACGCCGGCGCTCGACGGTGGTTCGAGCGTCTTCGTGAGCTCGTTCCCGAAGGACCTGGCGCTAGTCGCGGAGGGTCCACGGGTCGGTCGACGCTATGGAGATGTTATCACAAGCGTCGTCACGACGGGCCGACGCCCGTGGCAGCTGGCGAGGAGGAGGAGAGTGCACCGTGGCCGCAGCTCCCCCGGTCCTCCCAGCGCTAGCATGTGGTGGCTTAGTGGAGCACCGACCCGAGGGCCCCGCCGGTTGCGGATCGTCTTTGTTGGCGACGGCGACGAGGCTCCGGATGGTGGCACTCCACTCGTCGAGCTTCTCCGCGGCAGGAGGGAAGTCAAGGAGCAGCTACGCGCGCGCCAAAGCTTCCGCTGGCCTGGGCGGCGGCGACAGCTGCTTGGATCGCGGTGCGCTTCGACTTCTAACTACGTTAGAAGGAGCTCCGTTACGAACCAGCGGCTGCGTGCCATTTTCGCCAGTGCTTCGACGAGCGTGCTGAATCCCTTCATCTTGCGGATGACGTACATGGCTCTTCCCACGGCGGTGCCCATGGTCACCAACATGGTGACGCTGCTCGGTGCGCACACCATGGGAAGAGCGCATGGTGGTCGCCGGTGTGGGCGTCTTGGAGGTTGCTGCATCGCCCGGAGGTGGCACAACGACACCCCTGGAGGGCCCCGCGCCACCTGCGGGGGGCCCAACTCCGTCTTTGGATCTGACGACGTGCGGCCGGTCGTCCGGCATGCGAACGACGCCGCCGCCGAGCTCGACTGCTCGGGCGATCTTTGGTGCTTTCGCGGACGCGGCCCGTGTCCTGTCCGCGACCGTCCATCGCCGTTCAAGCACCAAGACGGGCCGTTCGGCTCCCAACGAGCCGATCGCCGTGGCCATCTTCTTCTTAGGATCCATGGCGACGAAGAACAACTAGGCTAACTACTAGACCAGATTCTCACAATTGCGCCCCCTACCTGGCGTGCCAAAGATGTCGGGGGAAAACGACACCTATGGGATCACAAGAATCCCGACTATGGTTGCCGGGGCGCAGGGTTGCAAGTAGAGCAGAATCAGTAGCCAGCACAAGGAGCATTTACCCAGGTTCGGGCCGCGAGGATGCGTAAAACCCTAGTCCTGATTTGGTGGGTGTATTTCAGAGAGTTCTTGAGCTCTCGAACTAGCTGTGGTGAGTGCGTGGTTCGAAAGAGCCGAATCCTTCTCCAGTATGCCATGGGCCTCCTTTTATAGTTGAAAGGGGCTGCCACAATGGCACACAGGAGGTGGAAAGGCGCACAGTGCCCTGAGCTTATCGCTCGTATTACAGGACAAGACACATTTAATGCGTAGCTTAGGTGTCCCCCTGCTTTATCGGGGACAGGGGCGAGGCCCGTCCGGTCCGTCGCCACTCCTCCTAGCTTTGACACGCGCCTTGGCCAGTGATGCATGCGGCGCCATGTAGGCAGGCAGGCAGCTGAGGTGGCGCGGTGGTGGAGCCTTCACGAAGATCTGCATGACGCTACGCAGGCGCTCGATGAGTTGGCCTGGGAGCTGCATGTTGCCACGCAGGTGCCCGCCCAGCTGGTTGGGCTGGCAGCTGCATGTGAACGGCGGTGGAAGCTTGGTTGGCGTGGGCGTGGCGGTGGCCCTACTGGCGTCCTTGGTGAGGGCCTTGCCGGGTGGCACGGCAAGGGTCTTGCCGTGGCGCGCTGTTGTCCCCGGCAAGGGCCTTGCCGGTGGTCTGGTGGCCTTCCTTGGCAAGGATCTTGCCGAGGATCGTCGTCTTCTAATCCTCATCTGATCTTGAATATGTCTTCACAAAGATCTGCATGCCACCACAGAGGTGCCTTCCCGAGCCCTGGCCCCACGTGGATGATGGCGTTGGGGATCGTTGGCTCAAGGGTGGCTCGCTCTGTTGGTGTGGGGCGAGCTGCCACGGCAAGGGTATTGTCGGGGCTGCTGAGGCTGCCCCGGCAAGGGTCTTGTCGAGGGAGCCTGCTTCGTCCCTCTGCTCCTTGTGGTCTTGGCCTTGGTGTTTCTCTCATTATCTTGGGCTTCGGTCTTACCTTGGCTCACCTCCCCTGTTCTGCTTGGTGTGACCGTGGGCGCGGCTCCGACTGCCCGTGCACAGGTAAAGGGGTACAAAGGCGTGCCCCTCTTTTTGTACACCGACACACTTCCACACTGCCTAGTGCAAAACCACCACCGCATTCCGCTACCACCATTTGACATTTGTCATTTGAGATTTTGAGTTCGCGGTTTTTCCGTTTCGTAAGGTGTTTCGGCTACTTAGGGACGAGTCTCAATCATCTTGGTATCTACATCAAGAACACCACCACTCATCCTCGCAAAGGACGGTAACCTCGACGACAACATTGTACATTCCCCTTGAAATTGCATTGATAACCCCTAGCCCATTTTGCGTCACTTGCCTATCGAGACTAGCCATTTGAGTATTGCCGGCAACATTACTTGTGCACATTAGTGATCTACACCTTCCATTGCATACATAACATATCATATTGGTATCATATCATCTCGTGTGCCTCAAGTTTGTTCCCGCATATACACAATTGCTATCTTGGTTTGTGCATTGTGCAAATGTGGCCATACAAAAAAAAGAATAAGCTTTTAAGCAAAAGAGAGAAACAAAAGAGCTTGTAAGCAAGTGCCATAGCATCATACCTCATTGCACATAAGATTGTCATATCCGATCATCTTGGATCAAACACCGGGAACCATACATATATAGCATATTTGGGATAGAATGTTTATCCATTTTGCATATCATAGGTTGTGCACAAGTGTCGTATCCACCTACTGAGTAATCATGCTAGCGTCTCTCTTGAGTTGTGCAACACGAGCGTTTTCCGTGGATTCCACATTTTGTGCTCATTCCTTGGTTGCACGACCCCATTTATCTATCCATGAGTGTGTTTCTGTGTGCCACATATTGCTATTGGTCTACTTTTGTCACTTGTGAATTTGTGAATCTCTTTCAACATTATTGACTCTTGCTAACATTTTTCATCAAATTTTTGTGCCACTATCCTCACCGAGCTCCACCATAAGCCTTACTTGTGTAGGTGTGAGAAATTGACGAGATCGGTACCAAATGTGCTATTTCCTTGTTACATCATTGAGTGATCATTGATCCATTTTCAACATAGGCCAAGGTACATTTCGTATAGTTCTCTCCTTTCTTCCACTCATATTTGCTTGAGTCTTGTGATGGATAGGCAAGGCATTTCATCTCCGGTCTTTGACAACAACGACGGCGTGAACAATTACATCACCAAAGCGTCCATCTTCGAACTACAACAAGCATCGAAAGCCGCACATTATACCTTGCAAGAGCTCCTGGAGAACCTCTCCATCAACATTCGTCACTCCGAAGCAAGGAAAAGGGACTACATCGACAACAAGTTTTCCTCACAAAAGGAGGAGCAAGATGCAAGGATGGAGGAGATTCGAACCTTGTTGATCAACCGTTCTTCCCCTTCATCATCCTCAAGGCGGTGACATTCAAGTCACAAGTCTTCGATATAAAAATGATGCAAGCGCAAGTCGTCCACGTCCACATCTCCATGGCGACCACCATCACGTTCGTGATCCACATCGTCATGAAGGGAAGTCACCTCCAAGCATCATGTGCACGACGACGACGAACGACATCTACTACGAGCTCAAGTGCAACAACGACACCATCATCATGAAGATGCTCCACAAGCGCAAATGCACAAGTCCCAACAAGCCCTACTTCACGCCAAGGCCAAGATTCAAGAGAAAAAGAGAAGACTGCGAGATGAGCACCACCAAGACGGAGCTACGACTACACCAACCACTTCGGCATCTTCGCGAAGTGTTCTCAAGGCATCTTCGCCTTTGGGCGTACAACATATTTTCCCACTTTCCATGAGTTAGCCTACATCGACATCTTCAACAACGAGACGACCATCTACAAGTGAGGGAGACACTTCCATCTTCAGAAGCCCCTCAAGGATGATGGCCGAGCATGGGAAATTCCCTTCGGTCATGGAGATGAACTATGAGGTGCCACATCATATGGGCCTCCAACAACAAGACGACGGCAAGAAGTTCGAGCTAGGGCCATCCCCTTTGATCACGGCGATGAGCATGAACCTCTTCAGCAACATGAAGACGGCGCCCATATTAGACTCATACTCCGAGTCAAGCTACGCGAGCGCACATGAGACCTTATCTTTGGTCTTAGAGGAGATTGATGATGTGCCATCTTCGGCCTTCATCCACAGCTACGACTACGACATTATTGAGCATGGAGACGTTTGCACCTACACCTCTCCGACATCCACATTTGACGAGATGACCCAATTGCCATGTGAGGAGAGCCACCACCCCATGAGTGAGATGAGTGACTCCACCATATGTGACATTGAGTGCATTTCCTATGAGAGGATGAGTGTGACCACCACTAGCCCCACACTTGAGAGCATGCCACACATCCTATGTGAGGTTGAGAGCCATTTGAGTGACTCCACCAACCATATGAGTGAGAGCATCCAAGAGGGAGTGAGTGAGCCACAACACTTAGTGAGTGAGGTAGTTGAGACGGCACGTGAGGCCACTATGATTTCTAACGACTTAACCTCTACTCCTAGTGTGTTTTCTTCTTTGGTGCTAGGTCTCCTACATGACGACATGCCTACCCTCGACGAGTCCATACCTCCAATGGAGACGACGATGTCCATGGTGGACGATGATGCACCACCCACATGGTTCCATCAAGATGAAGATGACAACGAGTGGATCTTAGACACCTCACCAACAACACATGAGCGATGCTCCAAAGGTAACATAGGTGATGGTGCTTCTCTTGTCCCACTAGTGGACTATCTCACCAATGATTGTGATGCAGAGCATCCTTCCATCATCCCCATGGACCCTACACCGACACATCAAGCCCCACGTGGACCTTTGACAAGAGCTAGAGCACGTGCTTTGGAAACCGAGGTGAACTCCTTCCTACTTAACTTGCATACGGATACAAATGGAACAATGTTGCTACCTCACCAAAATACGCTATGTCTCATTAGGTACGAAGAGGAACACCACCAAGAGGCTCAGGAGCACCCCCAAGAAGAAGAGGAACCACCCCAAGGCCATGTGGACCAAGACGGAGTGCAAGGACAACAAAACTGGAAGTCACAGGTGACCTCGTGCGCACGGGCCCCCAAGACCCCGTGCCCATAGACTATCCAGAGAGCTGGCGCTGGAGCACCCCATGCGCACGGGCTTGTACCATGCACACGGGACCCCCATGCGCACGGGCCCAACTTACCCCGTGTGCACAGGCTCATCAGGGTGGACGGCTGTGACCTCCTGTTCGAGCCCCTCTCCATCTCCTTCGACCCCAAGCCTATTTAGACCGTACCTAGGGTTATGTTTAGGGTTAGCAAAGTATTTGATGAGATATTTGTGAGCTTTGCTCCTTTCTACCTTCCCTTGTGGAATCAAGACCCCCTAGGGAAGAATCTTTGTGGATTTCAAGACCTCCGCAAGGAGAAGACTATCTTCAAGCCCCCATCTCCTTTGGATTTGGGATGAACTTTGCCATTGTATCTTTCCTTTCATTGTGTTTGTGACTTGTGGATCTTGTGTTGTTACTCTAGTGGATGTGTAATCAGGAATTGTTGGAGTGGTTTCCTGTTTGTGTTCTTGTTGTTTCTCTCCTTTTCCCCCTCCAAGTGTGAAAAGATCCCTCTTAGGGTTCTACCCTACATCATCTTGGTATCATGAGCCATGTTGATTCACATCTTGGAGTCCCTACCTTCCACTTTCTAGCTTGATTTCGTTGTTTTTCGTCCTAATCCGAAAATCCCCACCAAAAATAGCCCCAAAAGTTTTCTTGCAATTTGTTTGATCTTGTGAGATTTGGTTGTTTTGATCCACGAATTTGGTGTTTGGCAAGTGGATCTACCCCCCACCATCTTCCCCACCCCACAAATCCTCGAATTTGACCTCACCTTGGATTTTCCCCACGGGATCGGAGCAGTTCGTCCGCCCTCAGAGGACCTCGTGCACACGGGCCATCGGGACCCCGTGCACACGGGCCTCATCTACCCCATGCGCACGAGCTATCCAGGGAGCTTCGGCCATTTTCTGTTTTTCCTCATTTCATTTCCCCACCACCTCTTGTGTTCTTCCGCACCATTCCACGTGTTTGTTTGAGTGTTGGATCGCGGTTTCTCTCATGTCCTAAGGTGTTTCGGCTACTTAGGCGCGAGTTGGTATCATCATCATCGCCACCAATCATCGACTCGGACAACACTTCGGCTTCGACAAGATCATCTTCATCATTACCGTAAGCAAGAACGGTAACCTCGTCGACGCTTTGTACTCCCTTGCCATTAACTTGATAGCTTCGAGCCCTTTTGCGTAGCTTTCCCATCGAGACTAGCTTGTCGAGTATTGCCGGGCCAGGCCTTACTGCACCATTAGTGTTCCGTCCATCCCGTGCATTTACTACTTGTTACCTCGTTGTGTGGCTTGTATATCAAGCTTCGTGGCATAGTAAAAAAAAGCTTTGAAGCAAAAGAGAAGAGAAGCAAAGGAGCTTATAAGCAATAGCATCGAGCCTCTTAGCATACATGCATCATCTTGGTCATCACATACATAAGCATACTTGGGATAGTGAGACGAGCGGTTTCTCTATTAGGTTGGTGCACTAGCGTATCTAGCCCATTAGTGCAATCGAGCTAGCGTCTCTCTAGTATCCGTACGACAAGAGCTTTTCCCGTGGTTCGACATCTTCAAGCTCACCCTTGGTTGTGCGGATCCCATTTATCTTCCGTGTGTGTGTCCCCCGTGTTATCTTTGGAGGTTGATCTATTTGTCTTATTTGCCATTTGTGAATCTTCTCAACCTTTTCGATATCTTGACTAACATTTGCTTGAAATTTTTGCCACCATCCTAACCGAGCTCCTCCATAGACCATTTGCATGTAGGTGTGAGAAACAATTCCCGGTACCAATTCCCCTATTGTAACATCACGTGGGATCGTACTTGTTACATCCACAATCTTCGGAAAAGGTAACTTTGGTTTTGTTCTCTCATTTTCCTACTCACCACCACTTTCATATGATGGATAGGCCAAGTACCTCTACCAACCCACTCTTCATCGAGCAAGACGACGACATGTCATCATTCGTCACCAAGAGCCACCTCTTTGGTGCACAACGAGCGCTACATCAAGAGCACCAAGCAATGAACGACCGCATCGATAACCTCGCCACCGACTTGTGACTCTCCGAGCAACGTACACGGGACTACTTCGACAACAAGCTCGACGCGCACAAGCAAGAGAACGATGCTAGAATGGACGAGATCCGTGCTTTGTTGGTCAACCGGCCTCCTTCAACTTCTTCCTACTCAAGACGGAGCCACTCAAGTCGACACTCCGACGACACCTTCTCCGGCTCAAGTACACCGTCATCGAACACTCTTTGACGAGCCGCGCGTCAAGACCGTCATGCATCTCGAAACCCGCTACACGTCAAGCACTCACAAGAGCAAGTCGATGAGCAAGTCCCTCGTCCTCAATCAAACAAAGACGCTTTTGCTCAAGCTCAAGAACGACAACGACTACGACGCCAAGAGGAAGAACGAGCGCGTCTACACCAAGAAGAACAAGACGCCGAGGCTCAATGTCTTCAACAACAACAACAAGAAGCGCAAGCTCTTGAAGCGGAACACGCCCTCAAAGACTCAAGTCGAGCCATCGCCAACCAAAATCGCGAACGGCGCAATCAAGAGGAAGCCCTTTGAGAAGAAATCCACGAGAGGAACTACCAACCCCGTGTGCAACGTCAAGTCCCTCAAGCTCCACCTCAACCTCAAGTTCAACAAGAGCAAGTGGATCATGGGCTTACTCCATGCCAAGAGCGACATCTCGAGGAACGAGCATTTGAGGATCTTCCCCGATGGCAAGAGCGACATCACAACCGCTACTTCGACGAAGAACTTCGCTATGGCAAGCTAAAGTTCACCATGCCCAAGTTCAATGGAAGCAATGACCCAGAAGAGTGCCTCTCATGGGCATTGAAGGTTGACAAAATCTTCCATTTGCACAACTACGATGAAGTGAAGAAGATCGCAATGGCCTCACTCGAGTTCCAAGACTACGTTCTTATTTGGTGGGAACAAGTGATTGAGCGACGACGTACAAGAGGTGAACCACCAATCACAACTTGGACGACAATGAAGGAGGTCATGAGAGCTCGTTTCGTGCCTACACACTACAATCGTGATCTCTTCAAGAAGTTGCAACTTCTCAAACAAGGCACGAAGACGGTGGAAGAATACTACCAAGAAATGGAGATTGCCATGATCCGAGCCAATGTCAAGGAAGACGACGAGCAAACAATGGCACGCTTCTTGAACGGACTCAACCATCCAATCAAGCGGATTGCCGACTTCCAACCATAATCAAACCTCCTCGAACTAGTTCATCAAGCGACCAAGGCCGAGCAACAAGTCCAAGACGACTTCAAAATGCCAAGTACTTGTCCAAGACCTATGGCTCCTCTTATCAAGCTCCCGCGACTCCGGCAACTCCTACATCAACTAGATCCTCACCAAATACGGGCAACAAGTCCAGTTACAAGAAAATTTCGACAAGTTCAAGTCGTCCTCCTCCTACTACAAGCAACTTCAAGCCGCGTGCTTCGTCATCTACTCCGACCGATGAGACAGTCAAGACAAGCTCCTTCAATTGTTTCACTTGCGGCGGCCGAGGCCACAAGTCCTATGAATGCACCAACAAGCGCACCATGATCCTCAACGACGATGGCACCTACGACTCCATGGGTGATGAGGAGATGGAAGCTCTTGAGCAAGTGGCCATGCACCGGCAAGTGAACGAGGATGAAGATGATAGAGTCTTTTGTGATGAGGTTTCGAGCCCCGCTCTCGTTGTCTCCAAGGTCTTGGCTCCTCAACATCAACAAGAAGAAGACCAACGATGCCACATCTTCCACACAAAGGTCGGAGTCAATGGAAGGTCCGTCAAGGTCATCATCGATGGAGGTAGTTGCCATAACTTAGCAAGTGAAGAACTATGTTCCAAGCTTCAATTGGTCAAGAGGAAGCACCCGCACCCCTACAAGGTTCAATGGCTAGCGACTCAAGACTATATCTGAATCGAGCATACGGTCCAAGTCTCCTTCAAAATTGGTGTATATGAGGACACTTTGGAGTGTGATGTGGTCCCAATGACCGTTTGCCACCTCCTTCTTGGTCGACCATGGCAATTCGACCGTGGTGTCATCCACAATGGGCGTACCAATCACTATAGCTTCAAGATGAAAGGGAAGGAGTATGTGCTACAACCTATGTCTCCTAGTCAAGTGATAGCCGACAAGCAAGCCACCCACCACGGAGAGAAGAGTGAGAAAGTGATCCACCACAAAGCGAGTGAGAGCCACAAGCCAAACTCGAGCGCCTCTTCGCCTAGAGAGAAAAACCTCATACTATTTGCCACAAAAAGTGAGATGAGAGAAGTGTGTGAGAACCCATCGAGTGTGGTGCACTTTGTCCTTGTGTGCAAGGATGGAGAACCTAAAACTAACAACTCTCACGAGCTACCTTTAGTGTTTCAATCTCTTTTGCAGGAATTCCAAGATGTTTTCCCCGATGAGCTACCTCCGGGTCTACCTCCTCTACGAGGCATTGAGCATCGAATCGACCTCATCCCCGGAGCGCCACTTCCAAACAAAGCTCCATACCGTGTCAACCCCGAAGAAACTAAGGAGATTCAACGACAAGTACAACAACTCATCGACAACGGTCATGTACATGAAAGCTTAAGCCCTTGTGCCGTTCTGGTTATTCTTGTGCCTAAATCCGATGGAAGTTTCCGCTTGTGTTCCGATTGTAGACCCATAAACGCTATTACCGTTCACTATAGGCATCCCATTCCTCGCTTAGATGATATGCTTGATGAACTTAGTGGAGACAACTTTTTCTCAAAAATTGATCTTAAAAGTGGCTATTATCAAATCTGCATACAAGAGGGTGATGAATGGAAAACTGCTTTCAAAACCAAATTTGGCTTATATGAGTGGTTAGTGATGCCTATGGGTCTATCGGAGGCTCCCGGTACTTTCGTGCGCCTTATGCATTATGTGCTTCGCCCTTATATTGGAGTCTTTGTTGTGGTTTACTTCGACGATATTCTTGTGTTTAGCAAAACCATGAAAGAGCATCTTAATCATGTTAGGGCTTTTTGCAAACCCTTCAAGGAACGCCTTTATGCCAACATGAAAAAATGCACGTTTGGTGTTGACAAAGTGGTTTTCTTGGGTTTTGTTGTATCCTCAAAGGGTGTCCATGTTGATGAATCTAAAATTTAAGCAATTAAAACTTGGCCCCAACCCACCAATTTGCAACAAGTGCATAGCTTTCTTGGTCTTGCGGGTTTTTATCGTTGCTTTGTGAAAGATTTTAGCACTATTGCCGCTCCTTTGCATGCTTTGAGTAAGAAGAATGCTCCTTTTGTTTGGGGATCTTTGCAATCCACCGCTTTTGATGAGCTCAAGTCTTTGCTTACTCATGCTCCGATTCTTGCTTTGCCCAATTTTTACAAAACTTTTGAGGTTCATTGTGATGCAAGTGGTACCGGAATTGGCGGAGTTTTGATGCAAGAAAAACGAGCAATTGCATATTTTAGTGAAAAACTCTCCGGTGCTCAACTTAACTACCCCATATATGACAAAGAATTGTATGCTTTAGTACGTGTGCTACATGTTTGGGAACATTATCTTAGACCTCATGAGTTTGCCATACATACCGACCACGAAACGCTTAAGTGCTTAAAAGGTCAAACTAAGTTGAACAAGCGTCATGCCAAATGGAGTGAATTTATTGGATCTTTCCCCTATGTGATCAAGCACATTAAGGGTAAGGAAAATGTAGTTGCAGATGCACATCAAAGACTTGTATGCTAATGATCCATCTTTTGCTATTCCTTATGCTAAGTGTTTGACGCATACTTCTTGGGAAAAATATTATATCAAGGATGCTTATCTTATGAAAGCTAACAAACTATGCATTCCCGAGTCTTCTCTTCGTTTGCTACTTTTGCAAGAGGCTCATGCAGGCGACTCATGGGACATTTTGGGCGAGATAAGACATTCGCCATGCTTTCCAAGAACTACTTTTGGCCCAAAATGTTTCGAGACGTCTCACGCTTCACCAACCGATGCTATACATGTCGCAAAGCTAAGTCTAAAGCTCAATCTCATGGTCTTTACATGCCTCTTCCTATTCCCTATCAACCTTGGGAAGACATTAGCATGGATTTTGTACTTGGTTTTCCTACAACTCAAAATGGAAAGGATTCCGGATTTGTTGTTGTGGATTAGATTTTCTAAGATGGCACATTTCATTCCTTGCAACAAGATAGACGATGCTTCATATGTTGCAAATCTCTTTTGTAGGGAAATCTTGCGACTCCATGGAGTACCAAAGACAATTGTCTCCGATCGTGACGTCAAGTTCTTGAGTTACTTTTGGAAGACCCTATGCGCCAAGCTCGGAATCAAGCTCTTGTTCTCATCCGCATACCATCCTCAAACCGATGGCCAAACGGAGGTGACGAACCGGACACTCTCCACTCTACTTTGCGTGTTGATCAAGAAGAACATCAAGGAGTGGGAGGAGTGTCTACCCATCGCCGAGTACGCCTACAACCATGCAAGACATTCGACTACCGGCAAGTCCCCCTTCGAGGTCGTCTATGGCTTCAACCCGTTGTCCCCATTGGACATTCTACCTCTTCCTCTACAAGAGCGCACCAACATGGATGCGAGTGCTCGGGCAAGCTACATCAAGAAGATGCATGAGGATACAAGGCACACCATCGATCGCCAAGTACAACGACTAGCGACCAAGCTCAACGTCGACAAGCAACCCATGGTCTTCAACATTGGTGATCTAGTGTGTCTACACCTTCGCAAGAACCGCTTCCCCAACGAATGCAAGTCCAAGCTTCTCCCTCGAGCCGATGGACCTTTCAAGGTGCTAGCACGCTACAACGACAACGCCTACAAGATCGACCTACCACGAGACAAGTTCAATGTGAGCGACATCTTCAACATCAAGGACCTCGCGCCATACCATGGAGATGAAGCTTTTGATCCGAGGCCGGATCTCTCCCAAGGGGCGGGGGGAGATGATGCAGAGCATCCTTCCATCATCCCCATGGACCCTACACCGACACATCAAGCCCCACGTGGACCTTTGACAAGAGCTAGAGCACGTGCTTTGGAAACCGAGGTGAACTCCTTCCTACTTAACTTGCATACGGATACAAATGGAACAATGTAGCTACCTCACCAAAATACGCTATGTCTCATTAGGTACGAATAGAAACACCACCAAGAGGCTCAGGAGCACCCCCAAGAAGAAGAGGAACCACCCCAAGGCCACGCGGACCAAGACAGAGTGCAAGGACAACAAAACTGGAAGTCCCAGGTGACCCCGTGCGCACGGGCCCCCGAGACCCCGTGCCCACGGGCTATCCAGCGAGTTGGCGCTGGAGCACCCCGTGCGCACGGGCCCAACTTACCCCGTGCGCACGGGCTCATCAGGGTGGACGGCTGTGACCTCCTGTTCGAGCCCCTCTCCATCTCCTTTGACCCCAAGCCTATTTAGACTGTACCTAGGGTTATGTTTAGGGTTAGCAAAGTATTAGATGAGATATTTGTGAGCTTTGCTCCTTTCTACCTTCCCTTGTGGAATCAAGACCCCCTAGGGAAGAATCCTTGTGGATTTCAAGACCTCCGCAAGGAGAAGACTACCTTCAAGCCCCCATCTCCTTTGGATTTGGGATGAACTTTGCCATTGTATCTTTCCTTTGATTGTGTTTGTGACTTGTGGATCTTGTGTTGTTACTCTAGTGGATGTGTAATCGGGAATTGTTGGAGTGATTTCCTCTTTGTGTTCTTGTTGTTTCTCTCCTTTCCCCCCTCCAAGTGTGAAAAGATCCCTCTTAGGGTTCTACCCTACATCAGATTGCTTGCATGATGTTGATCCACCTATTGCCATGCTTCCTTTACGTGATTTGCGCAATTCATCTACTATGCCATGCCATTATCACATTGTTCCAAATATGCATTGTTTTGGATGTTGTCCATATTCTCCATGTGTTCCACTAATGATAATGAGGAGACCCCCATAGTTTCCTCATACATATTAGGAGATTTTGATGCATTCCATAATTTACATGATTCCTATAATTTCTTGCACCATATGCACCATGAATAACAATGCTCTAGATATTTCACATGATGCATTACACAATTTGAGTCTCCATTATGCTATACATAACAACAAACCTTTCATGATGGATGACATGTTTCTATATCACGCATCTCATTTATTTGAGCATTGGCTATTTTGTGCTAACGAACACATGCACGTGCTCATCATGATGGATGATGTGTACATATACCACGCACACACAATTTTCCCCTTGTCTTTGTTTTGTGTAGGTACTCATGTATACTCGTCAACCTCTCAATCCCAAGAGTTGATGAAACGAGCTCTTCAGAGCAATGATGACTTGGGATCCCGTGGACTATCCTTACCACCGTTCACTTTGCGCAATGACTACACGCATCTTTTCTACTTGGCTCTCACACGGCTTTGGGCTATATATCACTTGTTACATTATGCCCATTCTATCGTGTTCACTTTGCATGATATGCTTGCTTCTATGTCTTTTCCATGCAATTGTGACCCTTGTTTGCATTTACCCATGCTTCACCATTATAATACTCCTATGTGTATTTGCATGCTGGTGGAGATCCTTGTTGCTATTTCCATGTTTATCATGTGCCTCATACTATTGATGCTTGTTGTGTTGGGAGAGGCATGATGATCCATTGCTATTTACATAGGACTTCTTGCCAACAACATGAACCTACTTTGCTCATATCTTGTTTTCATGCTTGTGCTATGTCATGTGAATTATTCATGCACACTATTTGCACCCATGACATGTTTGCCATGATTCCTTTTAGTATGTTGCATCTTTGCACTACTAGCTTGCTTTACTTGATCACTATGATTGCTTGATTTGTCGCATCACCCATGTTCCACTATTACTCGCTTTCTTGGGTTGATGACATATATGTTCATGCCTCTCACATTATACATCTTATTCATTGTCGCTTGCCTCCAATTGTTGCATCTATGCTAATTGCTCGTGGAGACTTGGACATATTACATGTGATGCATGCTTGTTTGATTGAGCCTATTATATTTGGTTGTTATCGCATCATATGCCTCCATACTATGAAATGTTCCCTTGTGTAACATCCCAAAATTCTAAATTTTGGAATGTTATATTAGATAAATAACTATGCTTGTTGTCTGATTGTTGGTTTGATTGATTGAGTGAAACTGAGTGGAATTTTAAAACTTTTGAAAGTTGAATGAGAGGGAATGAAATGACTTTCCCAAACTTTCCCCTTTGCCTTTTTGGATCTCAATGAATTCAAGTTCATTCCAACACCAAACCCTAGAGTGAAGATGACATGACTTCTTCCATTTGGAATGAAAAGGGTTTTGGAAAGATTTGAATTTCAACTGAGAATATTTCAAATTCAAAGCTTTATGCAACTCTATGATTTTCATGAGAGGAGGTAAAATGACTTCTTCAATTATATGAAATATGAGTTGAGGTTAAAAAGAATCAAATTGAAAGTCATTTGAAAGTATCTTGAAAACCCTTTTAAATTTGAGTTTCATTTGAATTTGGAAAAAATGAATTTTTATAAAGTTTGGATTTTGCCCTGGAAAATGTTCAAATGATAGGAATATTCCCTGATCATTTTGATATATATATGTCCTATATAAAATATTTATATTTTATATTTTATAACTCTGTTTTTATTTTCAGAAAAATTAAAATAGAAAAAAGAGAAAAAAAGACCTCAGCGCCACCAGCCGACCGCCCGGCCAAAGACTGGGCTGGGCGCTCACTCATCAAGGCCATTGGCAGCCCACCTGGGCAAATGACCCACCAGCCGCCAATGAGCCAGCCCATCTCCCCCCGCCGAAACCTCTCGCGTCGGCCAACCGATCACACCAAGCCCTCTCTCTCTCTGCCAAAGGGCCCCCACCTCCTTCAACCCCTCGCACGCCACCTCGCCGCCGTCACGGATCTCAAGGATCCGGATTCGATCCCGATTGCCCCTTTGCGCAAGCCGTCGCCCGCCTATATAAACCCTCCCCGCACCCCATTCCCCCCTCGCCCCTCGCGGACCTCTCCTCCTCCTCACGCGCCGGATTAACCCGAACGCCGCCGCCATTTGCCTCGCCGCCGTCGCCCTAGCCCACCCCGAGCTCCACCGACTCCACTGAACCCCCCTCGTCGCCCCAAGCACCACGGGACCACTCCCGACGCCCCGACCACCGGAGACGCGGGACACTCGCCGCCGAGCCTCCGCCGCCGAACGCCGGTAAGCCGTCGAGCTCCTTCTCCTGTCCGATCCCGATCCTACGGTTAGGATTAGGACCCCAAGAATGTACGCTTTAAATAAAACCGGGTTTTCACCGGTTCGTTCTTGGTTTAGTTTAGTTAGGTTTTTTTATTTAGTACCGGCCCGTTTCGTTTAAACCGTAGGCCGTTTTAGTTATATTACGCGCAGTGCGTTAGTTAGGCCCATTTAGCCATTTTTCTTTAATTTTCATTTTTCTGTTTTAACAGAATAGTTCCAGATTTGAAAAATTCATAACTTTTATTCTACTTAATATTTTTAAGTGATTCTTTTTTTGTTGGTTTGCAAATTTCTTATAGTTTCTGGAGAATATATAATTAGCTATGTTAAGCTTATTTATAATAGCTTTATTTTAGTTTTAGACAGAATAGTAAATCTGTTATAAAATGAGTTAGGAAAATTATTTTTATCTGATTCTTTTGTCCCAATTTTGTTTTGACATTACCTAACCGTAGGAATTAATTTGAGCATTTTAGGATTAATAAAAAATAGTTTCTAGCAGAATCTTGTTATTCTTAATTAATTAACTAGCTACTATTTTCCTATTATTTTAATTAGTAAATAAATTTATTTTTCACATGTGATTGATTATTCTAGGTTAGTTTCTGTCACTTTAGAGCATGAACTTTTATTTATAATAAATAAAAGTTTTATTTTATTTTTCTTACTAAAATTTGAATTAGGCCTAATAGGAGTTTTATAATAGCTTTTAAATTGATTCTTTTTGCTCCTAGTTGCTTAATGCATTCTTTTCTGTTAAGTTAACATAAATCCATGCTTAGGTTATGTTAAGAAAAATTTTGTTATGAAAAACTATTTTTAGTTGTTGCTTGAAGTAGGAAAAACTTTGAGTTGGAGTTCTTTGATTTTCCTTTGGGTTTTGATTCGTTTGTTTTGGTGTGTTATGTTGCTATGCTATTGTGTTAAGTGATCATATGCTATGTGCTTATTATGGTTATTGTTTGCCTCGGTAGAATTTCCGGAGTGCGAAGTTTGCTACCACGAGCCCCTAGTTTTCGAAGATCGTCAGCAAGGCAAGTTCACTTTGACCATGCTTTCATACCTATGTTTTATTGCACTTAGTGGCATCTTTGCAACCACCTCCAGTAGTGTTATTGATTCTTGAAGTTGAGTAGTATGCATGAGGTAAGCACCCATCACCTGTTACCAAGCCCGGATGTTATTTAGTTTTATGCTACGCTATAGTAGACGGGTTGGTATGAGTGCTCGAGAGTGGTGTGAAGAAGGAGGACTCTCGTCAATGACGATAACTCCATGATGGCATCTGCAAGGACTGCATTTTCAAGGCCTCAAGACTTCAAGACTCAAGACAAGAATTCAATACACACTCTTTGGGTGAAGGGCGGTTGTGGGCACCTGGAGAAACCAGTGGTTGGCGGGATGCATGGAGAAGCGCCATGACATCTTGCGGAAAGCTTCACCCAGACTCATAGAGACGGAAGAATACTTCATGCCGGAAGCTTACCTATGCAACCGCAAGTCATTATGGGCTCTGGCTTGGTTGACCTTAGTTGTGACTGGCTGGGGACGGTGCTAGCAGATGTAGAACTACGGTAGGATGGGATGAGTACCGGACGGTGGTCGAGGAACTCTTCGAAGACCATGTTTGATCGTCTTGTTCTCAAACACCACGAAGTGCGAGAACGTAAAAGAGGGATCGAATCTTGCGGGTAAAGTGTACAAACCTCTGCAGAGGGTTTAAACCTAATCGATTAGCCGTGTCCCCGGTTACGGACAATTTGAGCATCTGGACCTGGATCTATCTCGGAACTCTCAACACCGGACTGATAACTTAAATGTGGGCAACTTATGATGAATTTGGGCTATGAGACATCGGTTGGCGGAACCATGTCATGATAGAAAACTCTAATGTGCAGACTTCATTTATTCCTTTGATGTAGGGAAAATAAAACCAGCTTTTACGCAAACAAAACTCAGATACAGAGCCACAAAGCCAATCTGCATATAGTATAGTTTATCATCTGTTTTCTCTTATTGTGTTCTTGCCGGTACATTCAATGTACTGACCAACACGGCTGCAACATATCATGTTGCAGATATTTCCTCGACGAGTAAGAGATACGATACAGGGTTACAGTCTACACTCAACCTGCCGATGGCGTTGATGGGATTCCACACCCGATTGTTTGTTTCCGCTGAGACTTATGAGGTATATATCAGTTTTACGTTATTTATACATGTGATTGCACTATGATATATACATTGATGTACCGTGTGTGCCAGCATACTGATCCAGGGATGGCACAGACACACAGAGACTTGACCGTCTGAGGTCGGGTCGCTACACCTTGTCCTTTCTTATGATGAGCATGATGCATACACTTGTTGGGTAGTTCACCACACGAATGCTAGGTTTTGCATTTTTGTAAGTGCATCTAGTGCCCCTTAGTGATTTTGGTGTATTGAAGACTTATAGGTTAAGTAACTAATGCGTTTGTGAGTGTACACAGGTCTATAGGTCTATGAGGAGTTTGATATTTACAGAGAAAGTCGACCCTAAAATGAATTTCTTCAATCAAGAATTTGATATTCGAAGACTTTTCAAGACTTTGAAAGTGAAGAAATTGGTGTGATTCTCAAGACTTGGTAATCGCTGAGGAATATGAAGCGTGAAGACTTTTGTTTTCGTAGTTTCATTTCTCTTTCTTGAGTCATAGGAAACACCGTGATTGTTAAAGGGGTCGAGGAAATACTAAGGAGAAATTTCCATTTGATGCTCAACTCAAAATCCTCACCTACCAATCCCTTGAGTGAAGCCTTTGAAATCTCATACAGATTCAGTCAATTTCTTGAAGGATGAGACGAAGCTCTTCCGATCACCGAGGAATTTGTTTCGACTGAGGAGTTAGGAATTCGCCAGTCTGAATTGCCTACACGATGAGGAACATGATAGCCCCGAGGAATTTGATATTCAAATTTTCGACCGTTCTGTCGTGTCTTGCTTGTTGTCCCCAAAATATCTCCACCTAACGGTCATATCATTTAAGGGCATTTATGTCTTATCATGTCGGGCTGCTCCTAGGCTATAAATAGCCGCCCCTACAACCACTAGTTGGTTGGCTGCTCCGAGAGAACTTGACACTTGTCATTTGAGAGCAACCCATCCTCCGAGGACTTTGAGCGAAAATCATCAAGTGAGGAAAACCCAAAGAGAGGAAAATCCCAAAAACCAAACCCCAACAAACCCAAAGTGATTGAGCATCATGAAGAAATTGATCAGCGTGGATCCGACGCTTTTACCTTTGAAGACTGTGCTTCTTCCAGACGGTTAGGCGTCACGGTCTAGAGCATCCAAGAGGAATTGTGGATCGCCGAGTGACCAAGTATGTGAAGGTTTGGAAGTCGCTCAAGACTTACCACGAGTGATTGGACGAGGTCTGCGTGACCTTAGTTCAAGGAGAATACGGTGAGGACTTGGTGTCCTGAGCTGCGTGCTCGATGATCGGGTGTCCGGACTGCGTGTCCTCGAGTTTAAATACTCAGCCGCTCCAACCAGACGTATAACCGAGACAGCAGTTGGAACTGGTCTACCAAATCATTGTCTTCACCAACCTAACTGGTTCTATTTCCTCAATCCTTTCATTTCCTCATTCTTGTGTTGAGTGTTTGTCATATCTGTGTTTGAAGACTTTGATCAAGACTTTCTCAATTTCCTCGTTCAATTTCTTCATCTGTTTGTCTTCATCTTGTGTTATCCTGTGATTACGCTTTTAGACTCTGTGATTGTCTTCATTTCATCATGATGACTATGCTTGTAATCTGCTATGTTTATTTCTGAGTACTTATTCCGCTGCATGTATTTCTTCGCTAAGGAATTTCTCACCGCAAATTCCTCAAGTGAAGAATTTGTTACATTCTCTAAAAATCGCCTATTCACCCCCCCTCTAGTCGATATAACGCACTTTCAATTGGTATCAGAGCAAGGTACTCCCTTGTTCTGTGTGATTTTGGTTTAACCACCTGGAGTTTTAGTTATGTCGACCGCAGGTATGATCAAGGTCTCAGCAGGTGTCCTACCTTGATGGGACGGACTACCCTCATGGAAGAACAAAATGCGAATGCATCTTGAAGCAATTGACAACGATCTACGGTATGTTGTGACAAAGGTGTTTCCTCGGTCACACCCTCTACGAATGATGCTGATGTGAAGAGATTCAAGCAACTCGATTCTCAAGCGAAGAATATCATATGTGGCCATCGAGCAAAGGTCAATATGGAAGAGTGAGTGCTTTGGAATCGCTAAACTCATCCGGGACAGGCTGTCCAAAGTAAATGAAGGTGTTTCAACTCAGCGTGACTCTCGAGTTGATGTTCTTGGAATCTCTTCAACCGCTTCAAAAGACTCGACAACGAAAATGTTCAACAAACCTTCGATCGCCTCACCGACATCTCAAATGAGCTTCAAGCACTGGTGCCACCGACATCACCGACCATGAGGTGGTGAAGAAATTGCTAAGATCGCTTGATTCCTCATTTGACACTGCACCGATGATACAAGAACGAGCTGACTACAAGTCTCTTGATCCTGCTGATATCCTCGAAGGCTAAATACTCACGAGTTCCACTTGCTGAAAAGAGAGATCTCTATGGTTACGGCTATGGAAGAACACGTGCCTCAAGGCCAAGGCTGAATCTGAATCGAGAGTGAAGACTCGCTAGTAGCCTTGGAGACCTCAAGAATTTGGCCAGAGCTAGCACCGCTCGTGAAGAAATTCCAGAAATTCACAAGGCGTGGTCGTTTTGGAAAATCCTCAAGAAGCAGTGATTCCTCATCTAGTGACTATAAGCGAAGACTTTGCCACAAATGCAAGAAACCTGGTCACTATATCCAAGATTGTCCTCGATGGGAAAAGGAATTGAAGAAGAAGAAACACAAGGATTACAGATTACGATGACGTGAAGAAGAAGAAGAAATCATCAAAATCTTCATCATCAAAATCCTCAAAGCCTTCTCCTCACAAGAAGAGCAGCTCCAAAAGGCTCGGGCATTCATTGGCAAGGAAATGGACTCGAAGCTGAATCGAGGAAAATGAGGAAGAGGAGGTGTCGAAGAATCCGAATCTGTGTGGCTAGTCCGGCTCTTGCTATCGCTTACGTCAGCAAATCCATCTTCAACATCAAGAAAATGACTCGCCAACAAACACGATGAGGAAAATGATGACTACGCCCCACCTATTGCTTCATGGCAAAAGGTGCCAAGGTACTCAATTACACCTCCTCTGAATCTAGTGAAAATGAATCTGATGAGGATCTCAAGCCCAGCTACTCTAAACTTGCTAAGATTGCTATAAAACAACAAAGGGCTTTTGAAAAGGTTCAAATCATGCTAGATAAAAGTGATGATATGTTAGGTGAAGAAATGGATCGCACTCAAGCCCTAATCGAAAATCTTGAGAAAGTTCGGTCTAGGCTTGACAGCCTTCAAGGTCATCATAACACTCTCTTATCGATCATGAGAAACTTTCTTATGAATTTCTTCAAAGAAAGCAAGATCTTGAGAAGCTAAGAGCGAGTTATGAAGATCTTCGTAAGGAGCGCGATTCATTACTTGCTCAACAAATCAGCGCTTCTCAAGAAGAATTTGTTCCTCCATGCTTAAAGTGCATTGAGCGTGAATCGCTAATTCTTCACCTGAATGTTCAAATGCTTCAACTGTTACAAATTCTTCACCTGCCTCTACTATCACTAATTCCTCATCCGAGGACATTGCTAGTATCCTTGACGATGCAGATTGAAGGAATTGTACATGACAGCATGTACAAAAGCCTCAAAGGGCATCGACCCTTTGTGATGTGCTTAAAAGCAGATCCTCAACAGAACCCTAGGAAAGAGGGTATTGCCTTTGAGAGGAAACTCAATCTTGATGGAGCGTCTTTGGAAGCCCGAGCAAGATCCCAAAACCTCATGGGTTCTTTGCAAAGGGACCTCCATTGATCCATCTACCTTATCTGGTTTTACATGTGAATTTCCTCATTCGATGATGAGTCATTTGACTCAAACTATAAACTGTTCAAAAATCAGAATGGTGAAGTATTTGCTAGATATGTTGGCACTAAGCTGCAGAGCGGTCCCCTATGAAGAAAATCTGGGTTCCCAAGAAATGTCTTGAAAGTCTTCAGGTGAATGTCCTCATGACACCACCTGTGAAGAAAAGGAACCCCAGATCAAATTCTTCATATGGACAAAATTCTTCATATAGATCCAAGTCCTCATACGGACCAAATTCCTCACATGGATCAAATTCCTCAAAAGGATCAAAGTCCTCATATGATTATCATCGTGCTAACAACTCTGTTTCGCAGGGTAGAGCTAAGGGCTATGAATATGTGCATTATTCTTCAAACCATTATGTTCATAAGTCCTCGAAGAATTTCTCTGCTTATTCATATGCTTACCCTAACCCCTCTTATGTGAAACGAAATGGTTTGGCCTCTATGCCACCATTCTCATATGGTGCTCATGAATGATGAACTCTTTGCCACCCCTTGAGATGTGGGTGGTGAAGAAAAGAACTAATCTCTTCTGCAGGGTCAGGTCTCGGGCGTGCCTCAAGCGTCTCAAGAATTTCTTTGGGGGCCCGACGAAATTGCTCGAAAGGACGCAGCTAATCATGATGAAATGAACTTTCATTTCACACGTCCTCATCTTGCTTATCTAAATCTTCGGTGATGAAATTCATCGATGAACTTGACATCATATTCTTCACCGATGAAGTATATGAGATCGTAAGTTGTACTAATTCATCTGCAGGATGATCAACCCAAAGCCACCGAGTGGGTTCTCGATAGTGGATGTACAAATCACATGATTGGTGACAAGAATCTATTGATGGATGCTCCTTATCACCGTCACATCCGAAGCATATCATCTTTCTTGACAAAGGCAAAAGTCGTATTGGGACTTGGTAAGGTTGCTATCTCTAAGGACATGCACATGGACAAAGTCATGCTTGTTGAGTCTTTAGGATATAACCTCATGTCGATCTCAATGCTTTGTGATCTTGATATGGTTGTTATCTTTGGCAAGTATCGTTGTGTTGTGCTTATGGAAGTCGACAATTCCAAAGTCTTGAAGGCTTTAGGAGAGGAGACTTGTATATTGTTGATTTTTCCACGGACCACAACCAGCCGTGTGCCTACTTGCAAAAGCTTGAAGGCTGGCTATGGCATCGACGACTTGGTCACATGAGCATGAGGAATTTGCTGCACTTGCGAAGAAGAAGCATGTCATTGGCATTGAGAATGTCAAATTCCTCAAGGATCACCTATGCGAACTGTGAAGCGGAAAAATGACCAAGGCCAAGCATCCAATGAAGACTATCATGACCACTACTCGTCCCTTGAATTGCTTCACATGGACCTCTTTGGTCCCAATCATTACTCATTTGTCACTAATGATGCATCTCTTTATGGCTTTGTTATTGTTGATGATTACTCTCGTTACACTTGGGTACACATTGTTACTTACAAAAATCAAGTGCAGGAAATCTTCAAACGATTTTCCTCGAGGGCTTCAACCAACTTTGGTGTGAAGATCAAGCACATCGAAGTGACAATGGAACTGAGTTCAAGAATTCGGTCTTGATGACTATCTTGATGAACTTGGTATTACTCATGAGTTATCTGCTCCCTATACTCCTCGGCAAAATGGCGTCGTGGGCGCAAGAACAGAACTCTTGTTGAGATGGCTCGCACTATGCTTGATGAATACAAAACGCCTAGTCGTTTCGGATTGAAGCAATTGACACTGCGTGCCACATCATCAACAGTATATCTTCACAAATTCTTCAAGAAGACTGCCTATGAACTCCTCAACGACAAGAAACCCAATGTAAGTTATTTCAAAGTCTTGATTGCTAAATGCTGGATTAGAGATCCTCACCACCACTCTAAATTTGCACCGAAAGCACATGAAGGTTTTATGCTTGGTTACGGAAAGGACTCGCACACCTCTGAGTCTTCAACATCACACTTCACAAGATTGTTGACCTTGTAGATGTGCGGTTCGATGAAACTAATGGCTCGCAAAGAGAGCACCTACCTTCGTGTTAGGCGAACCAGCACCGAGGATTCTATCAGATTCAAGGCAACCGAGGATGTCATTCCTCATCAAGAAACTGCTGAAGAATTCATTCCTCAGACGTGAAGAACGTCGAGTGATGCACTGAAGATAATTTGAAGAAAATGGTCTTTGAGGAAAATGATCAAATTCCTCAAGACAACCAGCTCATCCTCGCGTTGCAAAAGAAGTGCAAGTTGACAAGATCATTGATGACATTGAAGCGCCAGTCCTCTCACTCGCTCAAAAGCTTCACACTTATCTAACTTTTGTGGGCACTATGCTTTTGTCTCTATCACAGAGCCCACTAAGGTAGATGAAGCATTTGGAGCGGAGTGGATTCAGGCCATGCAAGAAGAATTACATCGATTCGAGCTCAACAACGTGTGGGAACTGGTCAAACGTCCAGATCCTCGCAAGCATAATATCATTGGCACAAAGTGGATCTACCGCAACAAGCAAGATGAAAATGGTCTTGTGGTGAGGAATAAGGCTCGACTAGTAGCTCAAGGCTACACACGAGTTGAAGGAATTGATTTCGATGAAACTTTTGCACTGTTGCTAGACTTGAGTCTATTAGCATATTACTCGCCTATGCTAACCATCACAATATCACTTTATATCAAATGGATGTGAAAAGTGCATTCCTCAATGGTAAGCTTGAGGAAGAAGTATATGTTGCTCAACCCCGTGTTTTGAAGATCCAAAGAATCGACAAAGTCTTCAGACTCAATAAGGCCCTCTATGGCCTCAAGCAAGCCCTCGGGCGTGGTATGATACATTGAAGGAATTCTTCGTGAAGAATGGCTTCACACCGTTCACTCGACCCTACTCTCTTTACTAAATCATATGATGGTGAACTGTTTGTGTGCCAAATATATGTTGATGATATTATCTTTGGCTGTCTTGACCAACGTTATAGTGATGAATTTGCTTATATGATGAGTGAAGAATATCAAATGTCTATGATGGGAGAGTTGAAATTCTTCTTAGGTCTTCAAATTAAATCAACAACACAATGGCATATTCATATCTCAGAGAAATACCTCAAAGATGTCCTGAAGAAATTGGCATGCAAGATTGCAAAGGCGTCAAAATTCCTATGCCCACATGGCCATCTATGCATCGATGAAAATGGTATTGACTTGATCACAAGGTATACCGCTCCATGATTGGTTCTTTATTGTACTTATGTGCATCTAGGCCAGATATAATGCTTAGTGTTTGCATGTGTGCCCGATTTCAAGCTACACGAAGGAATCACACCATAAGGCTGTGAAGCATATTCTTCGATATCTAGCTCACACACCAACACTAGGATTATGGTACCCCAAGGGCTCTACTTTTGATCTCATTGGATATTCTGACTCTGACTATGCTGGTGATCGTGTGGATCGCAAGTCAACTTCTGGTACTTGTCATTTCCTCGGACGATCTTTGGTCTGTTGGTCCTCGAAGAAAGCAGAAGCGTGTATCACCATCCCATCGCGGAAGCTGAATACATTGCTGCTGGCTCGTGTTGTGCTCAATTACTATGGATGAAGCAAACCCTCAAGGACTACGGCATCAACGTGAAGAATGTGCCTCTCTCTTGTGACAATGAGAGTGCCATCAAGATTGCTCACAACCCAGTTCAGCACTCAAGACAAAGCACATTCAAATTCGTCATCATTTTCTTCGTGATCATGTGTTGAAGGCGACATCTCCATCGAGCATGTGAAGGCGAAGAACAGCTAGCTGATATCTTCACTAAGCCCTTGGATGAGAAGAGATTTAGCAAGTTGCGGTGTGAGCTAAATATCTTAGAATCTTGAATGTTCTTTGAAAAAGACACACATCCTAACACTTATGCAAGATTGATGACTTAGATGTGCAACACATGAAGAAACGTTTTTCTTCAATCAATGAAGAATAACACTCTAAATGTGAAGAAATTAATGAAGAATTTGATTCTCGTAACCCTCGACAATTGTGCGCTGTGTCTGAAATCATCATTCTTATACGGTGGGTCACGCCACCACCAAAGTTGAAATTCTTCAATTTGAGATTTTTCCTCAGTCTTTGAAATTCCTCAGTTTTTGAAATTCTTCAGGTTTTCAAATCCTTCAGTTTTTCAAATTCTTCAACTTTGCAAATTCTTCACTGTTTCCGTCGTCTTTCTTCATTGGCTATATATATATATATGGATTTATGTCCTCTACAGCATTCACTTATGGCTATTTCTTCAAGTCGCTTTTTCTGCTAAGTGAATGTGATCGGACCCTTCCCCCTCTATGCTATACTCAACCCAATCCATTCACAAATTCTTCATGTGCGTTCTACTTTGAAACTCGTTCAAATTCTTCACTGTGTCCTTGACAGCTGAAGAAATTGCGAACGGAACTTTTAAAACGAATCTTATCCAAACCTCTATTTTACCGCTCAAACCGTTCCGCATCCCACGATGCATTATTATATCCACCCACGATCGCACACGATCTCCACTACACTGTACGTGGGTGACACATGTCGTGAGAAGGGAAGCGGTCAGGGGCAAGTTCGTCCTAAATCTTCGGACGAGCCGTTTTCACCGTGGCTATAAATACCCCTCTCTCCCTTCCTCACTCTTTTACCTCGCTCGATCTCTCTCCCGCTCGAGCTCCTCGAAACCCTAGCGCCGCCGCTACTCCATCGTCGCCGGTGAGGAAAAGCTTCACTGCCTTGACCTCTTCGCCGACGTACTCGCGCCGACCGTGGAATTTCTTCACTCCGCCGTCGCCGTAGCTGATTTCCTCTGCCAAGTTAGGGCGGAGAAGATCTGAACGGACGAACTTCTAAACTGTTCATCTCAGTTCGTCGTATTCTTCACTTCGGGTAAATTAAAAGTTACTTTTATTTACTCGCTTTGATTCTCAAATTTTCTTCAAAATCCTCAAAGGTGTTTATTTCAAATTCTTCACATATGAACACCTCAAATCTCTTGACTCATTTCTCTAAGCAATGATTTTCTTCAAGATTCCTCAATTGTGTGGATCTTCGATCTATACAACTCTGGAACCTAAGATAAAGAACGCTTATTGAAATTCTTCAAGGCTCATCTGGTCAAAATCCTCAAACTTGTTCTTTTGAAAACCCTCCGAGAGCATATGACCTCTTCAAATTCCTCGCACCTATACTCATTCACGGTACAAATGTCTCGCTGCTGAATCCCTAGGTTCTCATCAACTTAACTCATTTGCAGCGTTCCTCGAAGAAAAACTGCACACTTCTTGAGAGAACTCAATTGTTCAATTTCCTCACCAAGAAAATGGCAGATGGTAAGAAGCCGCAGAAGGAGGAAAGAAACCTGAGGTCATGACTGCTTTCGAAATCCCTGAGGAAATATACCCTGACTATTGCACACCAGATGAGGAAAGCAAAACTCAGCGCAAGGTGCGTCTTCAGAAAATTGAACGGAGATGGGCACGGGAATGGAAGGAATACCGCTATGTTACACCCAAGTACATGAAGAAATTCGCGTTAAATCCTCCTTGCCCAAGAGCTCCTTTGGCACCAGGCCAAGTAGCTGATCCCACTAGCGTCAAACGCGGTGAGGACTTTCCTGAGGAATGGGCTAAACGCCAAGCTAAGTTGGCTAAGCAAGCAAAGGAAGCGGTGAAGAAATTCAATGAGGATTCTGCCGCTGCTGCTGCCTCTGAGGTCTCGGCCAAGCCGAAGAAATCGATGCAAAAGAAGTCTGCAAATAAGCCAAGTACTTCTTCTTCTATGCCCTCACGGCCAAGTTCCTCAGCAGCTCCTACCAGCCAAATTCCTCAGCAGCAAATTCCTCGCACCACTGCTGCTCCATCAAAGTCCTCAGCTGCACCGTCCAAACCTTCAGTTCCAGTGCACCTAGCCACTTGTCAAAGGACTGCTGGATTCTCAATTGCCTCAGGCACCTCTGCAAATTCCTCAGCTGCTTTCAATTCTTCATCTGGCCCGACGCTGCTGAAGACAAAAGCTACAGCTGGACGTGGTCCTCGGCCTAGCCCGAAGAAGAAACAGCTTGTCGTCCATGTGCCATCTGATGATGAGGCATCTGATGAAGAACTTGAAGAAATCATCAGAGACCGTCAAGCTAGAGCCGCAAGAGCCAAGGGAACAGCTGTGCCAATGCTTTTGGACCCGAAGAAAGTCCTTGATTTCATTGACCTCGCACTGTGATCCAAATACCCTCTGCTGATCTTCCTTTGACACCTGGTCAAAGTCATATGTTGACCCACTTCATTCTTTGAAGAAAATGGAAGTTCGAGAAGGCGAAGGAAATCAAGAAGGCTCAATACAAGAAGGAGAGGTTTCGAAGAAAAATGTTGTCAAGATGACACCGAGGAACTTCTTCAAGCACAAACTGAAGTTCAGAACCTCGGCAAGAATTTTGAAACGTACTATGCTGATTGGCAAGTTGTCAAGACCAAATTAAATCAATCGACGAAGAATCTCACAAATGTTGCTGCACCGATTGCAACATGAAAACCCTCAGTGAAGCATCTGCTCAGCCCAAGTGAAGAAAAGGCCAGCATCGCTGAAGCTCACCTCTTTGAAGAACATGCTGATTCCAGGCTGATGAAGAAATTCCAGCCACCGAAGAAAGCGCGGGGCACCCACTAGTGGTGGGCTGAAGAAATTGCTCAAGACAGGGAACTGCATCGGTTGCTCTGAAGAATCTGCTCCAAATGCCTCGGCTCCTCCTGCACCAACCCCAGTTTCAGTTCTTCCATCTGCTTTGGATGTGAAGAAAACCAAGGCTGGAACGAGCTTTGTGAAGAAGAGAAAAGCATCATTGCGTCGATTCTTGGTGTGAAGAAATTGAAGCCAATGACCAGCTCTGTTGAAGACCCGATTGATGCTATTCCAATTTCCTCTATACCTTCAAAGGAAGTGGTTCCTTTTGGAGAATAATATGAAGTGCCAACGGTTCGATGAGGAACATCAATCTCTGCTCATCGAGAAGATCGATGAAGAAATTGAAGTGGAAGCTGTCCCTTCAACCCAGTCATTCCTCATCGGACCATGAAATTCCTCAAGATGGTCTTGAGGAAATTGAAAATGAAGATGTGGATATTGGATGCACCACTCCGGTAATCAATGATGACTTTTGGGAAGATCAACATCCCAATACTCCGCTCTTCACCCCGCTTCAACAAGTTCCTCACTCCCTGCACAATTGTCCAGATCGACTCTGAAGAAAATCAACCCACGAGTCCTGTGCATGAAGAAATTCCAGCCCCTGATGCTGATGAAACTGCTGCTGCTGCTGAAATTCCTCAGACTGCACAAGTTGAGGACCAAGAAATTCCTCAAGCTGAAGAACCTGCACTTACCATTCCAGAGGTGGTGATGCAATTGACTGATACTCCTCTGCCAAAGCAGAAGAATCCGTTCTCGACCAAACAAAAGTTCAAGGCTAAGGATTTCTTTCTTTGAGCATGTGTTCTTCATGAATATAATCCTTATGACTCTGCTCGGATTAGGAAGAGGCGCTCGGACTGCCAGTCAAGCCAACTTCTATTCCTCGGTGCTTTTCAACAAGGACAAAATCTTGATCATGCTCATATTCCTCATGTGGATATGGAGTCGCTGCCGTGCTTTGAGCCCGTTCTAAGTGTTCTTCACGATGCAGGTCTTCTCAACTTTTGCACCGATATATGTGATTGGAATGAAGAGCTAATTCTTGATTCTATGCAACACTGCACATCACGGAGATCTGTCAAGATGTGACTTCATGGGTCTTGGATTGGATGACGAGAACACTCACTACAAGGCTCCGGCCGAGTGAATTGCTTCGTGCCCTTCCACTTAGTCCTCCAGCTTGGCGGTGCACGTCGCATCTATGAAGAAAAGGAACTTTCAAATCACTATATGCAAGTGTTGATGAAGCCATTGAAACCAAGGCAAGCTCCAAGGACCAAATTCCTCGTCAAGGAATTGTTATATGTGCCTCGAGCAGTCTATCGAATTTCGGCGAAGACTATGAGTCCTATCAAGGGCCACGACTCGAATGATGAAGATGTCGTTGGCATCATGAAGAATATGCTTTTCAACATCATCCATGGCGTTCCGTCAATTTCCATGATTTCTTCATGAGGACTCGCTAACATTGCCATGTCACCTTTTGAGTGAAGCCTTATGCGCCTTGGATTATGAGATTCATCAGTCAAGATCTTCACCAATTACAAGGTCGACACTTTGAACCACCGCAGCTACCCGCCCCTATTGAAGTCCTCAAGCGGCCAATTGCCTCGGTGATGAAAAGGAAAGGCTATGCTGTGATAGATGAAGGCATTCGTCCATTGGATGGACAGTTTAAAGCAGCATCTTACTCCACCAATGATGACTCGCCACTCATGACTCAAAGACACAAATACCTCGTTAAGCAAAATCCTCAAGGAATCGCACCTGTGGTGATGGTGATCGTGAGTTACTCCCGGTCTTCATCGGAAGGTTGATCGCAATCACAAGTGGGTCAAACGTCGGTTTGGTACTCTTCTTTACAACATGACCTCAACTCACAATGCCGTGAAGAAAAACCACTACTATCTTCATGAAACCTTCAAGCGCTTTGGGCTGTTCTTTCACATGTCTACAATGAAGAAGAACTGCAATCAATGGGTCTCAAGGAAGAATTTGGTGGTCTGCACCTCCTCGAAGAAATTCAAGAAAGTCAAGGTTCCTTCCTTAGTGGCCAGCTCCTATTCTTCATCTCGCGACATCGATGAAAATGAAGATTTGGAAGACACTGCTGCTGGTCCTACCTCGACGAACAACCCGACAATCTTTGGCGCTCCGTCTTCAACTTGATATTCTTCAAGAGCGTTAGTCCTCAGTTTCGATCCTTTTGGTCATTCGATGACAAAGGGGGAGAAATTTGAGTTAGTCTTCAAGCGGGTCTCGTTTTTGTCTATATACTATATTTTATTAAGTTACAACTCTCGTTCTTACGAAACCTTTTATTGGATCGAGTTGTAATCTTAAACCCGATGGTGCTTTGATACTTCGATGCATTATGCTTTTGCTCTATGCTCGATTAGAAGTAGTTTTGATACTTGTTATGCTCGATCCAATTTGGCCCTTGGGCTCGATACTCTTTGTGTGTTACATTGCATAACATCAAGCACCATATTTCATCATGCATTTCAAATTCCTCATATTATATGTCAAATCGTGTATGAATTACAAGATATAGGGGAGATCTCCATGATTCAATTCTTCAAATGTGCATTGCCTCAAAAGCAATTTCCTCACTATGCACATCTTTGGGGAGTTCTTCTATATCTTGCAATCAAAATCCTCATTATCAGTATTTACACTTCATATATTTATCCCGTTGAAAACTTAACTCAGATTGTCATCAATCACCAAAAGGGGAGATTGTAAGTGCATCTAGTGCCCTTAGTGATTTTGGTGTATTGAAGACTTATAGGTTAAGTAACTAATCGCTTGTGAGTGTACACAGGTCTATAGGTCTATGAGGAGTTTGATATTTACTGAGAGAAAGTCGACCCTAAAATGAATTTCTTCAATGAAGAATTTGATATTCAAGACTTTCTGAAGACTTTGAAAGTGAAGAAATTGGTGTGATTCTGAAGACTTGGTAATCGCTTGAGGAATATGAAGCGTGAAGACTTTTGTTTTCGTAGTTTCATTTTCTCTTTCTTGAGTCATAGGAAACACCGTACTGTTAAAGGGGGTCGAGGAAATACTAAGGAGAAATTTCCATTTGATGCTCAACTCAAAATCCTCACCTACCAATCCCTTCGAGTGAAGCCTTTGGAAATCTCATACAGTTCAGTCAATTTCTTCAGTGACAGAGACGAAGCTCTTCTGATCACTGAGGAATTTGTTTTGACTGAGGAGTTAGGAATTCGCCAGTCTGAATTGCCTACACGATGAGGAACATGATATACGAGGAATTTGATATTCAAATTTCGACCGTTCTTTGTCTTCTTGGCCACCTGTCCCAAAATATCTCCACCTAACGGTCATATCATTTAAGGGCATTTATGTCTTATCATGTCGGGCTGCTCCCTAGGCTATAAATAGCCGCCCCTACAACCACTAGTTGGTTGGCTGCTCGAGAGAACTTGACACTTGTCATTTGAGAGCAACCCATCCTCCGAGGACTTTGGCGAAAATCATCAAGTGAGGAAAACCCAAAGAGAGGAAAATCCCAAAACCAAACCCCAACAAACCCAAAGTGATTGAGCATCATCAAGAAATTGATCCAGCGTGGATCCGGCGCTTTTACCTTTGAAGACTGTGCTTCTTCCAGACGGTTAGGCGTCACGGTCTAGAACATCCAAGAGGAATTGTGGATCGCCGAGTGACCAAGTATGTGAAGGTTTGGAAGTCGCTGAAGACTTACCACAGTGATTGGACGAGGTCTGCGTGACCTTAGTTCAAGGAGAATACGGTGAGGACTTGGTGTCTGAGCTGCGTGCTCGATGATTGGGTGTCCGGACTGCGTGTCCTCGAGTTTAAATACTCAGCCGCTCCAACAGACGTACAACCGAGACAGCAGTTGGAACTGGTCTACCAAATCATTGTCTTCACCAACCTAACTGGTTCTATTTCCTCAATCCTTTCATTTCCTCATTACTGTGTTGAGTGTTTGTCATATCTGTGTTTGAAGACTTTGACTGAAGACTTTCTCAATTTCCTCAGTTCAATTTCTTCAGTCTGTTTGTCTTCATCTTGTGTTATCCTGTGATTACGCTTTCTGTACTCTGTGATTGTCTTCATTTCATCATGATGACTATGCTTGTAATCTGCTATGTTTATTTCTGAGTACTTATTCCGCTGCATGTATTTCTTCGCTAAGGAATTTCCTCACCGGCAAATTCCTCAGTGAAGAATTTGTTACATTCTCTAAAAATCGCCTATTCACCCCCCCTCTAGTCGATATAACGCACTTTCAATTTTCGCTAACCTCATTTGTTTTTCCGAGTGTTTGTCATGTTCTTTCGTTTTGAAGGAATCACAAGGCGGCACCATCACGAGACAACTTGGTCATGTGAAGGCATACGTGATGCGCAACTCCAACATCCTTGAGAAATTCTTAAAGGTGAATTCCTTCCATTTGAGCCATCCTCAAATATGCATATTGGATGGGTCATTCTTTCATTGTTGTTTCCTTCTTGTTGTCTACATGATACATCTCAAGTACGAAGGAGTGACATTGGAGATTGGCTCTATGGACCTTCACATTGAGGAGCGCTCAGACTTATTGGATGTACCTCCGGAACCCCACTCATGCCGCGACATCGAGCATTGGTACATCAACACTCCTTTGACACATTGCACCAACACATACATATTTGTTGATTTGCTTCCTCATGTCATGCTCGATGGACATATCACAGTCACCACAAATTTGCATCTTATGCATGGATTGACTCACATTATGATTGCTTTGTTGCATCATGTATTCCCATGTCATCCATGATATATGATCTTGTGCATTTCCTTAGCAAATTTGTTGTGATCTTCCTTGATGGCATATTCTTACATCATGATCATATTGCCCACCATCAATTGCATGATCACATAGCCACATTGAGCACCAATTACCATGTTCATGCTTTTGATAAATCGTCCCATTATGACATCATTTTGCACAATGGTAGAATTTGTCACTTTGTGCACCATGCTAATTACCCCATGAATGCTTTGCACATCATTCTATATCATCTTGATAAGCTTCATGCGCTTTGTCACGAACAATTTTATCGCACGGACTCACATTTACTTGATGGACCCTTTGTGTGCGCTAACCATTGTATTTCTGAGTGTCATTTGTGTTTGTTCTTTTTTCATGTATACCACTCCGGCGACACCTTGGAGTACTTGGATTGCGTAGTGCTTTCAACTCCGTCCAACTACAAGTTCGTCCACGACAACCGTTTCCATGGTGATGAGGATCACGATCCGAGGCGGATCTTTCCCAAGGGGGAGGAGATGATGCGAAGCATCCCACGTTCATCCCCATGTACACTCCGACTACTCTTCAAGCCCCAAGAGGACATATGACGAGACCTAGATTAGACGCCATTGGACACATGGTGAACTCGCCCTCTCCAAACCTTCACTTTCTACATCTGAGACATGGCTACTACCTCCAACGTGTGTGCTATGCATGATCGGGTACTTAGAGAAAAGCCATAGAGCCACCACATCCAACGGACGAGCTAGCAAGAACGCCAAGTACAAGGACCAAGAGAAGAAGCTGCCCGAATTCTACAGCTTCCGGACGACCGGACCCCGCCGGACTTCTGACGCCTGGAGCTTACACCAACTTGAAGAGTCAGCCCGCGAATTCTACAACGGCTAGACGACCGACGGGGATCGGACATACGACACCTCCTAGGCCCCGGACGACCGAGCGCCACCGGACGACCGGTGCCACGGTGACAGAACGCTATTTACGGAAGTCCGAAGATTTACGGACTTACGGACGTCCGGGCCGTCCCGACTCTCCAAACATCTGACACCCATCGGACGTCTAACGCCTGTCTACGCACATTATACCGGGCCCGAGGCCCATGTACCCCTTCGCCCCTCACTTACCTCTTCGTGGCACTAGACTATATATACTCCACCACCTCCTCCTAGTTAGGGTTAGCAAAGGATTAGCTCATGTTTGTGTGAGAGCTTTGCTCATCCACTTGGTTACCTTCTCCTCGGAGATCACACCTCCATCGGAGAAGATCCTTCCAAGCGGAGTCAAGACCCCCTCTTGGGTGGCCCCATCAAGTCCTCCTCACGGAGAAGAACCGGTTACCCTTTGTATCGTCCGTTGTTGACTTTGGATCATGTATTCCCCTTTGTGTTTCGAGGATCTAGAATATGTGTGACTATATCTTGTTGGTTTAGTGATTTCTCTCGTGTTTTCCTCTGTTTCCTCCTCATGTTCTTCGTGTTCTTCGTCGGGATTCGCTCCTTTCGTGAATAGTAGTAGTAGTAGTAGTAGTAGTCGTGGTGGTGGTGGTGGTGGTGGTGGTGGTGGTGGTGGTGGTGGTGGTGGTGGTGGTGGTGGTGGTGGTGGTGGTGGTAGTAGTATTAGTAGTAGTAGTAGTAGTCGTACTAGTAGTGGTAGTAGTAGCAGTAGTATTAGTAGGAGCAGTAGTAGTAGTAGGAGTAGTAGTAGTAGTAGTAGTAGTAGTAGTAGTAGTAGTAGTAGTAGTAGTAGTAGTAGTAGTAGTAGTAGTAGTAGTAGTAGTAGTAGTAGTAGTAGTAGTAGTAGTAGTAGTTGTTGTTGTTGTTGTTGTTGTTGTTGCTGCTGCAGAGGTGCGGCAGTTGGAAGACGCACAAGCACTTCACTAAACTTGTTATCGAGCTTTGTATCGAACGTCTTCTCAAAGCCAGTTATCTTATCCATGGCCTCTTCAAAATTGTTCAGCACATCTTGCACCTGTTCAGTCATCATTTGCTGAAATTTATCATGCAACTCCTTATTCGTCATGTTCTCCCAGTCAGTCTAATCGACTTGTGATACTGTCATGGTTAGTAGCAATAGAAACACACAACAATATGATCCTACAAACTACTAGAAAATGGTGGTGGTGGGGCGTCACAAATCCGTCAAGCAAATCTCAAATTCTTACCAGTTCTTACCAAGCAGCAGGTGGTGATCGGCAACCGTTGTAGTCAAAACTCTCAAAGCTTGGATAGAGCGATTACCAGGGAGAGTCAAACGCACGACGTAGATGTATGTGGAGCTGGGATGGCTTATAATATGGTAGCAAAAAAGGTCAGCAATAATCAATTCAGAGATGCAAAGTTGAATAAACGCTCAACCAAGGTACTTTGCTGGTCCTAGGCTAGACCGTGCTAGAGATGCGAGCCTAGAACACTAACAAAATCATGACGCTGCACGTAAACAAGGGAAAAGCTGTAACACCCCGGATACAACTTTCCATATTCGTAACTCCGACTCTTGCCATTTCCGGCTATGTGTTATTTTATTTTCTCCGTGGTTGGGTTTTTGTCTGTTGTTTTGCATTTTGTTCATGTCTTGCATTTCATCTCATGGCATCATCTGCATTTCATCCGCATGTTTTTCAAAACTTGCATCCGTTCGGGTTCCGCCCGTTCTCTCCGTTGTCCGTCCGAGTCCGGATACACTTGCACGCGCTCGCTGCTTTCTCCGAAATATTATTTTATAAGTGGCATAATAATGTTCTCGGAATGGGTTGCAACTTGTCGTGCGGTCTTATTATAGTGTAGACAGGCCGCTGCCAAGTTTCATCGCATTCGAGTCCATCGATAGCCCAACCGTTGAACATAGCGGTACCGTTGCGGTACCTTCGTCCGGACGTTTTCGGTCTCCGAAAGCAGCTTGCGGGCTGCATTTCTCTCTCTCTCCTATCAGTCCAGACCTCTCGTCACAGCCCACCTAACCCCCCTCGCGTCCGGAACCGCCCGATTGAGATCGGAGGGCTCCAAAACCCCCCAAAACTAAACCCTAGCCCCTTCCCTATTTAAACCCCCTCCTTCCAAATCTGGCCATCCTACCCCCCCTCCTCCTCTTTTCGCGCCTCCAACCTGCTGCCGCCGCTCCCTCCGCTTCCGCACACCGCTCCCTCCTCGCCACTTGGCGCGCCCCATTAGCCAGCCCCTTGCCAAGCGGCGCGCAAGACACCAACCAAAGGTCGCCACGTCGCCTGTTCCCCTGCCTCCCAGCGCGCCCGAGTCAGGTGCGAGCCCGCCCGGCCCCGATCTGGCCCCGAGGGGCGCAGCCAGCCCGAGCTCCCGCTCTCTCCTGTCCGTCGCCTTTGCCCGACCCGTCGTCGGCGTGCCGCCTGGTCGCCGGACCCGCTCCGTCGGCGCTTTTCGCTGGTCGCGGACCGTGTTCCCCCGCCCGCAGATGAGGCTCGCCGCCCTCGCCTTCTCCCCTTCTCCTCCCTTTCTCCTCGCGCCTCACCCCTCTCTGCCGTGGGCGAGGAGCCGCGCCGGAGTTCCACGCCTCGCCGCCCCATCGTCGTCCGGCCTCGTCGGTGCCGGAATAGCCTCCGGGGCAGATCCGTTCGGATCCGGCCGGGACCCGCCCATGGCCTCCTTCGCCCTTGCCGGCCTTGCCGGATCCCGTCGCCGCCATGGGCGAGCTCGGGAGCGAGCAGAGGAGCTGCTCCTCCCGTGCGCCGCTCGGGACCCCGCGTGGCCCTCGGCCCAGCCAGGCCCAGCCGAAGCCAGCCAGGCCCAGCGCCGCCCCCTCTGCCTGGCCTCCTTCCCACCGAGCCGGGCCAAGGCCCATGGTGAGCTGCCTCCCCCAGCCCCTCTCTGTTGGCCCAGTCCGCCCATATTCGGCCCATGTTGTTTTTTTTTCATACGCTGCGAATTTAGCTAATTTCCAGAGATTACAGATTTACAGAAAAGTCCCTAGAGTTCATGCATTTAATAACTCATCAACCGTGCATCGGATTAAAATGGTTTAAACATGTAAATTGCTTAGAATTTCGTGTAGATTAATAATATGCCACTTTCATCTATGCTTAAAATGTTTAAATTGATGTTTGCATTAATTTGCTAATATGCCATGTTAAAATGCTTTAATTCATAACTAAATAACCGTAACTCGGAATTAAATGTTCTTTATATGTAAATGGGGTAGAAAAATGCCTAGATTATCATGGTACACTTTATTTTGCTGTTTAACAACTCTAAAATATGCTTTAGGTCAGATCAGTACCGAATCTAAAATATTGCTCATGGGGATTTTCCGGAATTGTTGTTTCTTATTTCCGGCCTCATTTAAACTTGCCTAAATAGCTAGTTTAATTATGCTCCACCTCTTGCCATGTTTAACAACATTTAATATTGTTGTGTACCTAAACGAGATCAAACTAAATATTTGTTGTGGTGTTCCGTCAATATGCAACTCGTTGCATATTGAGCTCCACTTAACTTGTAGTTTTGTTTGTCCATATTGCCATGCCATGCATATTTAAACCGGACATGCATCATATTTGTTTGTGCATCATGCCATGTTCATGATTGTGTGTTTACTATGTTGTTTGCTTCTTTCCGGTTTGCTTCTCTCGTTAGCCGGGTTCGTTCGGAGTTGTGAGGATTCGTTCGACCACGCCCGCTTGTCCTCTTCATGGACTTGATCTTCTTCCTTGCGGGATTTCAGGCAAGATGACCATACCCTCGAAATCACTTCTATCTTTGCTTGCTAGATGCTCGCTCTTTTGCTATGCCTATGCTACGATGCCTACCACTTGCTATATCATGCCACCCACATTGCCATGTCAAACCTCTAACCATCATTTCCTAGCAAACCGTTGTTTGGCTAAGTTACCGCTTTGCTCAGCCCCTCTTATAGCGTTGTTAGTTGCGGTGAAGTTGAAGTTTGTTCCTTGTTGGAACATGGAGATGTTGTTCCTTGTTGGAACATGTTTACTTGTTGGGATATCACAATATATCTTATTTAATTAATGCATCTATATACTTGGTAAAGGGTGGAAGGCTCGGCCTTATGCAGTGTTTTGTTCCACTCTTGCCGCCCTAGTTTCCGTCATATCGGTGTTATGTTCCCGGATTTTTGCGTCCCTAACGCGGTCGGGTGATTTATGGGACCCCTTGACAGTTCGCTTTGAATAAGACTTTTAGCAAGGCCCAACATTGGTTTTACATTTGCCTCACCTAGCCTTTTTCCCTTGGGAGTCGCGCATCCCGAGGGTCATCTTTATTTACCCCGGGCCAATGCTTGTCTAAGTGTTGGTCCAAACTAGAGCCACTTGCGGTGCCGCCCGAGGCAACTTGGGGTATCGTCGGTTGCCGACGTAGTGTTCATCCGGTCGTGGCTCGAGGCGAGATCTGTGGCTACTATCGAGGTGTCGGCACGCCGGGAGGTCTTCTTGGACTTGTTTTATTGCTGTGAAATGTCTTGTAGCCGGATTACGAGACTGATCGGTCTTCCGGGAGAAGGTCTATTCTTCGTTGATCGCGAGAGCTTATCATGGGCTAAGTTGGGACACCCTGCAGGGTTTGAACTTTCGAAAGCCGTGCCCGCGGTTATGTGGCAGATGGGAATTTGTTAATGTCGGTTGTAGAAAACCTGAAGTTGATCTTAATTAAAATACACCAACGCGTGTGTAACGTGATGGTCTCTTCTCGCGGAGTCCGGAAGTGAACACGGTGTTGGAGTTATGCTTGACGTAAGTAGTTTCGGGATCACTTCTTGATCATAGTTGTTCGACCGCGTGCGTTGCCTCCTCTTCTCGCTCTCTTTTGCGTATGTTAGCCACCATATATGCTAGTCGCTTGCTGCAGCTCCACCTCACTACCCTGTCCTACCTTTAAGCTTAAATAGTCTTGATCTCGCTGGTGTGAGATTGCTGAGTCCCGTGACTCACAGATACTTCAAAACCAGTTTGCGGTGCCGATGAAACCGTGCGGTTGGCGCATCCGAGCTCAAGGAGGAGCTCGATGGCGATCTTGTTCTCTGTGTTGTTTCGTTTCAGTTGATCGAGAGTGGAGCCAGTTGGGACGATCGGAGATCTGTGTAGCATTTGGGGTAGTCTTCTTTTATTTTGGTTCCGTAGTCGGACCTTGATTGTATCTGTATGATGTAATGTTTTACTCATGTATTGTGTGAAGTGGCGATTGTAAGCCAACTATGTATCTCTTTTCCTTATGTATTACATGGGTTGTGTGAAGATTACCTCACTTGCGACATTGCTTTCAATGCGGTTATGCCTCTAAGTCGTGCTTGACACGTGGGAGATATAGCCGCATCGAGGGCGCTACAAGTTGGTAATCGAGCCTTCCCGACTTAGGAGCCCCTACTTGATTGTTTGTCGGCGTTGTTGAGTCTAGAATGGAAAATGTTTTGAGTCTTAGGATTATATATATCGGAGAGTAGGATTCTTTTACTCCCAGTCCCTTAAATCGCTCGGTGAGGTATCCCGACGAGAGTTTTGACTCTTCTCTTCTCAAATTTCGCTAAAAATTTTTTTAGGATCACGTGGGTATCTTGGAATCGTTCCGATTGTTTTGTGACGAGAACATTGTTCTTGGTGCCTCGACATTTAGGGGTTGTGGCGGTGTCCCGGGAGTTGAGCTCCGAGGTGTTGTCGTCACATTTTTATCGTTGCGATTCTGGAATACCTGAGTTTTGCCGACATCGAAATCTCTTTTGTGCAGTTGTTGGTGAGATAACCACGATAGCCCGATCTTGTGGCAAGTGGGAGTATTGCCATGACTTGTATAACGGATGTTTTTCAAGGTCGAGGTACACGATTTCGAGGATTTCTTGGTTATGTGTTGACGGATGGATACAACTGGATCTAGGTATTGTTAGTTTGGGTGATATATTTTGTGTCCCTGTATCCCCAACACCAGATTGCATAACCAGAAAGTTTGGGAGTTTATAGGTGGGAATTCAAGTAGCTCCTAGGATATCTTTTCCGACGGATGTATGATTTGAGATTGGGGTTCAACGTCTAGTGGTCCGCCCATTCACGGTCGATTACGAGTGGTCGAGACGTCTTAAAGAATCCTTGGCTATGCTGATTCGGGGACGTCTTGTTTGTCATTCGTGACGTCCGCTATACGTCGTGTCCGTGTGGGCCCCACCACGAACACTTTGGGCGAAATCTCTATCATATGTTTGTTTCTGGCTTATTCTGCAAGCCAAATCCTTTGTTTTTGTTCCGTTTTGTGGTATTCAAGTTGCTTCAATGCCAAGTGTTGATTCCATACCTTTCCTAATTGGTGTTCTCATATTGCTATGTGAATACTAATCCTTCTTGATCACCGAGCTTGTCATGTTAATTCTTTTCCAACGGCGTGCTTCTCTTCAAGTGAATCCGATCATTCCAACATTCGCAAGATCAATTCTAAGCTTTTTCTCAACGGTGTTCGTTTCATCCGACCCAAGTTGTTTTGATTTCCGCCCTCCACCCTTTTTCTTCAAGGACTCAGATTTCTTAATCAAGTATCCATTTTAGTGAGTGAAGTTTCTTCATTCTTTTCCTTTAATGTTTTATCCGGTGATTTCTCATGAAGACGCTAAGGAAGCTTTAACCTTATCATTGTTCCATTCTAATTTTCTTCTCAGGCGGACTCAAGTCAAGTTTTCAGTGTTGATCGTATTCTTTTCATCATTTCAAATGCTTTCTCATGTCGGTGCATCTCTTAATCATCCACTTCTCGCTATTCAATTGTTCCGGAGTGTTGAAGATATCGCAGAAGATTCTAGTTTCCATTCTCAATTCACTCAAGTTCTTTTGAGGGTGCTATCTCATTCAAGCCATTTAACTCTACCGGTGCAATATCTATTTCAAACAATTGTTCAACGGTGGTTCTTTTGAGTGGGCCCTAACCCACAGGTCTTTTTCCAGGATCTTACCTGACTCTTTTATTTTTCTGGAGCTATTCCCAAATTCATTGCAAAGTTTGACGTAAGAATGAGTTATCATCAGCCAAATGTCTTTCTCCAAGATCTCTCAAATTATTTTCATTGTTGGTTCAACCTTTCTAATTTTCATTCCGGAGTGCTTCAATAATTCATGGTGGTGTTTCTCGTCGTCATTCTCGAATTTTGAAGACCGAAGAAGAGTTTCTCTTAAATCTCGCTTCTTTCTCTTCAAGATTCATGGTTCTAGCTTCGTGCCATCCTCATAATTGTTTTGATTGTGAGAATTCTTTTAACCCACCCGGAGCATTTCAGAGTCTTTTCAGTTTAATTCTTTGAGCCCATCATCTCGAATTATTCATTCAAGCGTTCAACTCTGGTTTTCCAAATCTCACGGTGCATCGTCAAATATCCTCTAATCAGTTCATGATCTCTTCGTTCTAATGTATCTAAATTTTGTCAAGCATCTTTATTCGTTTTACAATTCTTCCGTGAATTGTGCCTTTGCTACGTTCATTCTCAATTATTATGGTGGTTTGTTCAAGAGTTCTCTTCCTTCGTTATCATATAGACTCATTCGTTCTTTCCAATCCTACGGTGGTTCGTTGAAGACCTTCCCAAGTTTGCGCCATATCTATCTTAATCCTTTCTACGAGAATAAGTAGTATGCCTAATCCATTGCTTGTCATCAATTTAATTGGTGAAGGATGAGCATAATGTAATTCTTATTCTTGTTTCATCGAGTAAGTTCAATTCCTTATTCCGGAGGATCGTAAAAATTCTTGATTTCATTTGTTCATCTTTCTTTCCGGAGTTCCAAGTTTTCTCGGCTATATCAATTCAAAGCTTCATCTTATCACCGCAAGGCTTCACCTTGTGTTTTTCAACTTCTCTTTCTTTCTATCACCCTTTTGGTTACCGGAGTTCATCATGGAGGCTCTACATGGTGCTTCCTCAAGGATTCTTTTCATTCTTCAATTATTCTTCAAGATTTCTCTCGAAGTTATGATCCGCCAAGCTATACTCTAAAAAAATAAACATGGTGCTCAACACATGTTTTGTTTTGAGGAGTTCAAGTATTCTTCATCTTGCATTCCAAAGTGCAATGCTCTCTATCTTATCTTTTGAGATGGTGTTATGTCATTGTTGTTAATTTTCCTTGGCGTTTCATGTTTCATGATTTTTTAAGAGTGACATATTTAAATCCATCATTTTATCTTTGTTCATGAGGTATTTTAAATCCATCAATCTCTTCATTGGACTTATCTTGGGCTATATTTCACCTAAAGCTTTCCCTAAGGATTGTTGCTATTTATGGTGCTTATAAATGACCCAAGTTCTTCATTTGTCCTCCCGGTGAAATAAGTTTCTCGTCTCCTTGTTGATATAAATCCAATCAATTGTTTCCGTTGGTGGCAGAAGCTCACCTCATAATTTTGAGATGTTTTCATAAGCCCACTACAAGCTTATCTTTATCGTTGTGGTTTTTCAAACAACTCCGTTCAATCCTACTTCGTAAGGATGCTCTTTCAAATTCATTTATGGTGGGAGATGTTGGTTTCATTCTTCGTTCTATTCATTCCAACTTTCTATCTATCATGCTTTGTTTCCGGAGGCATTGTGATGTTGCTCTCTTCACCCATCACCTCGTTTTGTAAAGATCATGTTCTTTTTCTTGCATTATCCATTTAACCGGAGTGTTGTGTCTTCTCTTCAAGTTCTTTTCATCTTATCAAGTTTTCCTTCTTCTTTTAGTCGGAGTGCTGCCCAAATTATATCAATCTTATTCCTTCTCGATCTAGTTTTTAACCGGAGTGGTTTCAATATCTATCTTATCACTTAACCTCTTGGTTTTCGTCGTATGCCTTGTTTCTCTTTTCTAACAGAGTGTTTTCAACTTTCTTCATCTTCGTTGTTTTCTTTCTTTCATTTTTTTTTTCAACCTCTCAAGGTTCTTTGGTTTCACTCGTTTGTCGGAGAAGCAACTTTGTTTTACCTCTTCCTCTTCCGTTTTTCTCGGTGCCATCCTAGATCTCGGGACGAGATCCTTCTCGTAGTGGTGGAGTGTTGTAACACCCCGGATACAACTTTCCATATTCGTAACTCCGACTCTTGCCATTTCCGGCTATGTGTTATTTTATTTTCTCCGTGGTTGGGTTTTTGTCTGTTGTTTTGCATTTTGTTCATGTCTTGAATTTCATCTCATGGCATCATCTGCATTTCATCCGCATGTTTTTCAAAACTTGCATCCGTTCGGGTTCCGCCGGTTCTCTCCGTTGTCCGTTCCGAGTCCGGATACACTTGCACGCGCCCGCGGCACCTCCGAAATATTATTTTATAAGTGGCATAATAATGTTCTCGGAATGGGTTGCAACTTGTCGTGCGGTCTTATTATAGTGTAGACAGGCCGCCTGCCAAGTTTCATCGCATTCGGAGTCCATCTGATAGCCCAACCGTTGAACATAGCGGTACCGTTGCCGGTACCTTCGTCGGACGTTTTCGGTCTCCGGAAACAGTTGCCGGGCTGCATTTCTCCTCTCTCTCCTATCAGTCCAGACCCTCTCGTCACAGCCCACCTAACCCCCCCTCGCGTCCGGAACCGCCCGATTGAGATCGGAGGGCTCCAAAACCCCCCCAAAAACTAAACCCTAGCCCCCTTCCCTATTTAAACCCCCCCTCCTTCCAAATCTGGCGCCCTACCCCCCCTCCTCCTCTTTTTCCGCGCCTCCAACCTGCTGCCGCCGCCGCCCTCCGTTTCGCAAGAACCCGCTCCCTCCTCGCCACTTGGCGCGCCCCATTAGCCAGCCCGCCCACGGCGACGCCAAGACAACAAACCAGCGTCGCCACGTCGCCTGTTTCGCCTCCTGGGCCGCGCCAGTCGTCCGAGAGCCCGCCTGGCCCCGATCTGGGCCCCGAGGGCCGCAGCCAGCCCGAGCTCCCCGCTCTCTCCTCCCGTCGCCCTGCCCGACCCCGTCGTCGGCGTGCCGCCGTCGGGTCGCCGGACCCCGCTCCGTCGGCGCCTTCGTGGTCGCCGGACCGTGTTCCCGCCGCCGCAGATGAGGCTCGCCCGCCTCGCCTTCTCCCTTCTCCTCCCTTTCTCCTCGCGCCTCACCTCTCTGCCGTGGGAGGAGCCGCCGCCGAGTTCCGCCTCGCCGTCCCATCGTCGTCCGGCCTCGTCGGTGCCGGAATAGCCTCCCGGGGCGATCCGTTCGGATCCGGCCGGGACCGCCGCCCCATGGCCTCCTTCGCCCTCGCCGGCCTTGCGGATCCCCCGCCGCCATGGGCGAGCTCAGAGCGAGCAGAGGAGCTGCTCCTCCCGGCGCCGCTTCGGGACCACAGGCCCTCGGCCCAGCCAGGCCCAGCCGAAGCCAGCCAGGCCCAGCGCCGCCCCCTCTGCCTGGCCTCCTTCCCACCGAGCCGGGCCAAGGCCCATGGTGAGCTGCCTCCCCCAGCCCCTCTCTGTTGGCCCAGTCCGCCCATATTCGGCCCATGTTGTTTTTTTTTCATACGCTGCGAATTTAGCTAATTTCCAGAGATTACAGATTTACAGAAAAGTCCCTAGAGTTCATGCATTTAATAACTCATCAACCGTGCATCGGATTAAAATGGTTTAAACATGTAAATTGCTTAGAATTTCGTGTAGATTAATAATATGCCACTTTCATCTATGCTTAAAATGTTTAAATTGATGTTTGCATTAATTTGCTAATATGCCATGTTAAAATGCTTTAATTCATAACTAAATAACCGTAACTCGGAATTAAATGTTCTTTATATGTAAATGGGGTAGAAAAATGCCTAGATTATCATGGTACACTTTATTTTGCTGTTTAACAACTCTAAAATATGCTTTAGGTCAGATCAGTACCGAATCTAAAATATTGCTCATGGGGATTTTCCGAATTGTTGTTTCTTATTTCCGCCTCATTTAAACTTGCCTAAATAGCTAGTTTAATTATGCTCCACCTCTTGCCATGTTTAACAACATTTAATATTGTTGTGTACCTAAACGAGATCAAACTAAATATTTGTTGTGGTGTTCCGTCAATATGCAACTCGTTGCATATTGAGCTCCACTTAACTTGTAGTTTTGTTTGTCCATATTGCCATGCCATGCATATTTAAACCGGACATGCATCATATTTGTTTGTGCATCATGCCATGTTCATGATTGTGTGTTTACTATGTTGTTTGCTTCTTTCCGGTTTGCTTCTCTCGTTAGCTTCGGGTTCGTTCCGGAGTTGTGAGGATTCGTTCGACTACGCCCGTTTGTCCTCTTCATGGACTTGATCTTCTTCCTTGCGGGATTTCAGGCAAGATGACCATACCCTCGAAATCACTTCTATCTTTGCTTGCTAGATGCTCGCTCTTTTGCTATGCCTATGCTACGATGCCTACCACTTGCTATATCATGCCACCCACATTGCCATGTCAAACCTCTAACCATCATTTCCTAGCAAACCGTTGTTTGGCTAAGTTACCGCTTTGCTCAGCCCCTCTTATAGCGTTGTTAGTTGCAGGTGAAGTTGAAGTTTGTTCCTTGTTGGAACATGGAGATGTTGTTCCTTGTTGGAACATGTTTACTTGTTGGGATATCACAATATATCTTATTTAATTAATGCATCTATATACTTGGTAAAGGGTGGAAGGCTCGGCCTTATGCCTGGTGTTTTGTTCCACTCTTGCCGCCCTAGTTTCCGTCATATCGGTGTTATGTTCCCGGATTTTTGCGTCCCTAACGCGGTCGGGTGATTTATGGGACCCCTTGACAGTTCGCTTTGAATAAGACTTTTCAAAGAAGGCCCAACATTGGTTTTACATTTGCCTCACCTAGCCTTTTTCCTTGGGAGTCGCGCATCCCGAGGGTCATCTTTATTTACCCCGGGCCAATGCTTGTCTAAGTGTTGGTCCAAACTAGAGCCACTTGCGGTGCCGCCCGAGGCAACTTGGGGTATCGTCGGTTGCCGTCAGACGTAGTGTTCATCCGGTCGTGGCTCGAGACGAGATCTGTGCGGCTACTATCGAGGGTGTCGGCACGCGGGAGGTCTTCTGGACTTGTTTTATTGCTGTGAAATGTCTTGTAGCCGGATTCGAGACTGATCGGTCTTCCGGGAGAAGGTCTATTCGCCGTTGATCGCGAGAGCTTATCATGGGCTAAGTTGGGACACCCTGCAGGTTTGAACTTTCGAAAGCCGTGCCCGCGGTTATGTGGCAGATGGGAATTTGTTAATGTCCGGTTGTAGAAAACCTGAAGTTGATCTTAATTAAAATACACCAACGCGTGTGTAAGTGATGGTCTCTTCTCGGCGAGTCCGGGAAGTGAACACGTGTTGGAGTTATGCTTGGCGTAAGTAGTTTCAGGATCACTTCTTGATCATAGTTGTTCGACCGTGCGTTGCCTCCTCTTCTTGCTCTCTTTTGCGTATGTTAGCCACCATATATGCTAGTCGCTGCTGCAGCTCCACCTCACTACCCTGTCCTACCTTTAAGCTTAAATAGTCTTGATCTCGCGGGTGTGAGATTGCTGAGTCCCGTGACTCACAGATACTTCAAAACCAGTTTGCGGTGCCGATGAAACCGTGCGGTGGCGATCCGAGCTCAAGGAGGAGCTCGATGACGATCTTGTTCTCTGTGCTGTTTCGCTTCAGTTGATCATAGTGGAGCCAGTTGGGACGATCGGAGATCTGTAGCATTTGGGGTAGTCTTCTTTTATTTTGGTTCCGTAGTCGGACCTTGATTGTATCTGTATGATGTAATGTTTTACTCATGTATTGTGTGAAGTGGCGATTGTAAGCCAACTATGTATCTCTTTTCCCTTATGTATTACATGGGTTGTATGAAGATTACCTCACTTGCGACATTGCTTTCAATGCGGTTATGCCTCTAAGTCGTGCTTCGACACGTGGGAGATATAGCCGCATCGAGGGCGTTACAAAAGCACACTCTGGAAAAAAAAATAGCTTTATTTTTTTTGGCGCTCTTTTTTTGCGCTCCTCATTTTTTTTGCAAAAAATCACTATAATGGCGAGTGTCTCAAAACTCTTCCCATTGTCAAAATGACAGGATGGGCACGGAATTTTTTTTTGACTATGTTTTTCGGAAATCAGGGCAGCGACAATGAAAAAGTGCGACAAAAAATCACTATGATGGCACGTGGCTCAAAAGACTCAGAAAAGCCTAAAAATAGGATAGGGGAAAAATATTTTTGGTCGCCGATTTTTTTTTCCGAGACCTACTCCGGCAAGGAAACACGAAACGGAAAATAGATGGATCTCGAAAACAAACCTAATATGAAAAGAACTCGGATTGGTGGTGGATATATGGTGGTAGGATATGGCAGCGGTGGTGGTATATGGATACGGATCGTTGGTGGTATATGGATACGAATTTGTGGTGGTATGGATACGGATTCAGAGCGGTGGTGGATAAGCGGTGGTGGTAGATGGCAGGGGCGATGATTATGGTGCGGCAGCGGCGTGACAACTTATGACCAGAACTCGAAACTCTCAAAGACAAGACTCCAAGACCAACAACTTGACACGACGATGCAACAGCAAATTCAACAAAGCAAAAGCCCTAAAAATATTATGCAAAGGCTCAGATTGGTTCGGATATGATGAACTAACCCTAATTTTTTTCGTGGCTTTTTCGTGGACTGTAGGTATGAAGAACAGACTCGATCTAAACTATGAAAAACTATAAAATCTCACCGAGCAACCTAGAAATCTGATACCACTTGATAGAGGAAAAGGTGTCTCGTCTTTTGATGAGATTGCGGCTATAGTTTTGGAGGAAGTTGACTTTGATGATCCGACTACGAACGTGCGAGGACGTCGCGCCTTGGCAATCGCTAAACCAACTCCGAGAGGTTATTGACCATGCCGGAGCACGATCAACCTGACCATGAAGGTCTGTTTCCTGCAGGCAAATGAAGAACAAGCAAGAAACTAAGATTGCAATCTGGATATTGTGAATATAAGAGGAAATCTTTATTGATCAAGGTGGGGTTCTGTGACGGCTTTGTCTGGTCGTCGGACACAAACGAAGTACGCGAATTTGCAGCTATGGAAAACTTTAATCTAAACAAAACCCAAAGTCTAAATTGTGCCCTAAGGGCTGTATATATGCAGGAAGAGGGGGGAATGTTGTGGCCCTTGGGGAAGGGGTCCAAAACCAACCCTATCTCTTGTTTCCCCACGCATACGGACTCTAAAAACAGACTATACTTATGTATTTAGAAACTAAATGGGCCTGACCCAATAATAAGGTGACGCAGCACCTAGAATAGCCTATGGACGAATATTATGAAGTGGTATCTTGTATATTTCGTCCAAGGCTTCATGCACTCATTATGGTGGCTTCAAAGTCCTGAAATCATCACTTGTAACTCCATTCTTGTTCCCCTCGCGCATGCCATCATCTCCATGCTTGGTCTTGCTCCAGTGTTCATCCCTCTTATCCATGACAGGCCCTTCATTTGTAAGCAAAACAAATGTATCCAATTTAGGCAGCATCATATTCTCATGAACATTAGATTCATTAACAAGAAACACAAGTACCTGATAATTTAATTGGCGTGCGCGAGCTCTAGTAATTGGTCCAGTATGTATAGCTGCAGGGGCTGTGGGTGTAACAATGGTATTGATGTCCTCATCAGTAGATCTATCTAGCGATGATGACATAGATGATGATGCCCTTGAGATGCTGATCAAGAGCAAACAGGAGGCCGAAATATTTCAGTGATCTTCCTCTGTTTGAGACTGATATTCTCAACAACTTCATTGACGAGTGGTTTGAAGATACCTCTCTTACCCTCGATGATTTGTAGCTTCCGATTCGCATCAGCGTGACATTTCAGGGCTATATTGCCAAAGAGCTTGAAATTGTTCAAAAGGTCATTGAGTAGAAGAACAAGATTGACCATGAAAAGGCCCTCTTCAAGAAGCACATGGCCCGACTTAGTGTCATTGAAGTGCAAAATTTCAAGCAAATGATTATTGATCTCAAGGCTGAATTTGCTAAGCACCGTGATGAAGCCAAAGGCTCAAGAGAGCGCCTCAAGCACTATGCTGAAAAATGCATTCAGGATCATAATGAAGCCTTGAAGAGGAAAGCACTTGGGCGTCCACGCATTTACCCCAAGCTTGCTACTAAGAAGAAGAAGAAGCCGATCCAAGCTGAGGCTGAAACTCAAAGGCAGGAAAGACCAAGCATTGTTTTCCCTACCAGCATGACTGGCTCGAAGCCAAAGTTCCCTTCAACTGCTTCTGAGCAAAAGAAGACGAAGCAGGCTAAAGCTGAAGCTAAGAATCGAAAACATCATGATGCTTCTGATGCTGCTCCATCCAAGAAGAAGTTGAAGACAAAGTCTTCAAAGTATTCTCGCAAAGATCATGCTGCACCTCAAGAGCCACTGCTTGTTGAACCCATTTTTGTTGCCCTTCTTACATCCTCCAACCGCGAAGTCAAAGCTCAATATATCATCGGGCTAACTTCCTTGCCCACTCCTGGTGATCTGTATGAGCCAGGTTGTCAGCGCTATGAACAAGAATTGCAGAGCATCTTCCAGAAGCCTGAGCCCTACATGAGTCAAATGCTCAGCATGATGAAGCCATTGCCAGTTGATGCTGAATACCCCCAATGAATTCTATGTCAATGACCTCGAGTATCTGCCACACACTATCTATCACATACTGAGGCATACTCTATGGCCAATTAAGGGGCATTCTCCTCACGCCAAGATTGAAGGCACTATGAAGACATTGGTCTTTTACATCAATGACATCAGATTCAATACTCAAGACTTCTTCATCTGTCAGTTGGCAGCTTCAAGCATTGATCTGTTTGGCCTTAAGTTCTATGCTCCATGGTCATGTGGCTGATTAAGCTTCACTCCACCATTAATTATCAATCTTCAGCACGCGATCATGTCGTCTTTCTGCTTGAAGTGGATATGTCTCATGAAGCCATATATCCTGAGCCTACCAAGGAGCCTATTCATGAAGACAATGTTGCCTTCCAAAGCTTCACTCAACCACTTGAAGGGGTTCATGTGCCAAACCCAACCACTACTATTGCTGGTCCTCTTGTCGGTCAGCTCAGGCTACTGCATCGTGCCAACACTGATGCAGCAGCTAGCACAGTAGCCCAAAGACCTTAGAAGCATGCTCGTGTACTTAATGAGAGAGAGCTTCTTGTGTCACTTCATCAGAAACAGGATAGGCATCATGATTGGATGAAGTGCCAGATGCAAAGTCTCCAAGTTGATGTCAATCGCATTCACAGCCTTGCAACCAAGAACATTGCTCATGAAGCATGTCGACGTGCCTGGAAGAGCCTCACAATGCTCTATTTTAAAGACGATCTTCAAGCAGATGGCTTCACTGAATGCTTCAAGTTTGACTCCAGGCTTCCACAATCAGCAAGTTGGCGTCCAACTCCTTCCATTGAAGATACCGAGTATTCATCTTCGGCTCCAACTATTGTTGCGTGAGTCATCGATGAAGAGGGCGACGCCACTTCACCAGCTATGGCTTCACTGCATCATGATTCTATATCAGGCCCCTCTGCACCACCCAACTTCAACGTCGACCCTGCTGCCCCAACATCTTCACCAACACCGCATGGGAATGCATAGACACTCTATGTCTTCACTCCTTTTTGGTCATTCCTGACAAAAGGGGGAGAAGCATATGAGTTGATAGTCTTCAAGCGGGTCTATACGGGTCGGGTGCTTATTTTTGCTAAGTTTTTACAACTATCGTTCTTGAACTGTTGGTTTTTGAGTTGTAACACTTAAAACTTGATGGTAAATACGCCACTTTTTACGCTACTGCCATCTGCGATGATAAATTCTGCATGAAGTCATTCTGCAGACGTCCATTTCTCATTATGCATTTCATTATCTTCATTAAATAGTCTTCATGAGTTGAAGAAGATCTCCACAAAGAAAAACCTGCCATGTGTATTTGCATTCAAAGGCAAAATATTTATATGCACATCTTCAGGGGGAGCCTCTTTCAACTTATGAAGCCAATGCCCACGTACTTTAACTTTCACATAATTTTATCCCCGTTGAAAATTTCAACCAGTTTGTCATCAATCACAAAAAGGGGGAGATTGTAAGTGCATCTAGTGCCAACCCTAGTTGGTTTTGGAGTATTGACGACAAACGTGGTTGAGGGACTAATCTGTTTGTGAGAGTTGTAGGATAACACAGGTAATAGTCCCTCATTGATTCGGTTTACCTACCAGAGATGACCCCTAAAAATGTATAAAGACATTGAAGACAATGGTGGTTCGTGAAGACATTCACGTTGAAGATTATGACGTGTGAATACATTCGCTTGAAGACTATGGAGTGCGAAGACATGGTTTCTTTCGTAGTTTCCTTTTCTTCTTTATTGAGTCATAGGAACCACCGAACTGTTAAGTGGGGTCCAAGTGAACAAATTCAGAAGACTGACGTGATGCTCAACCAAAATCCTATGACTTTGAGCGAAGACAATGAGAGCAACTCTTATCCAGAGTTGGATGAGTCGGCTTTGCTTGTAGCCCAAGCCAAGCTGTCGCGTGTGTTTGAAATATGACTGTTGGATACGTGTCGGTTCCTTAGTGACCCAGTGTCATTTCGGACATATCATGTCGGGTTGCCTCCTGGCTATAAATAGCCCACCCCCTACACGATAAATTGGTGGCCGCTCAGAGTTAGTGCACGACTTTTGTCATTTGAGAGCAACCCACCTCCAAAGCCTTTGAGAGAGAGAGAGAGATCCTTGCAAGGACAAAGCCCAAAACACCCAGAGCCAAAGAGTGTTAGGCATCACTGAAGTCTTTCTGTCCATGTGACCTGAAGACTTGTTGCACATGAGGTCTGTGTATCCTCCAGCCAGTTAGGCATCACGTTCTGAGGATCCAAGAGTCATTGTGGATCGCCGGTGAATGGAGTCTGTGAAGGTTTGGAAGTCTACCTTGTAGACTTACGTGAGTGATTGGGCGAGGACTGGGTGTCCTTAGCTCAAGGGGAATAAGGTGAAGACGTGGTCTTCTGAGTTCAATCTCAGCCTCCCTAACCAGATGTACAATTGTCACAGCAACTGGAACTGGTCTACCAAATCCTTGTCTTCACCAACCTACTGGTTCTATCCCCCACCTCCTTTACATTTCAGTTTGTCTTCGTGAAGTCATTGCTTGCTTGCCTGGTCTGCTTGACTTCACTGTGCGAAGACTATTACCTGTTTGGCTTCATTCTGTCTTCCATTCCGATCTGTACTACCTAGCTGCTATTAATCCTCGTGCTTTGGTTACTATGCTTACTTGACTATGGCATGTCTAGAGTAATTTATCTTTCGCTGCATATCATATAGGTTCAGTTTGATTGTTTGTCTTCAACTACCTCATGTTTTGAAGACTCCATAAAAATCACCTATTCACCCCCCTCTAGTCGATAACTAGCACTTTCACTTCGGCTTCGGCTCTGAGCTTTAACTCCTAGGAGTTAGCGGTGATGAACGGAAGCTGAAGCAGTCCGAGGAGGACCTCGACCTGATGCAGAAACAGATCGAGCAGGCTAAGGGTAAGCGAAAAGTTGACGCTTAGCTAATGTTGTCTATTTTATTATAGTCGTAGGACATCATTGTGTTATGCTAGCTACAACTACAGAGCTTGAGGCCATGAAGGCCGAGCTGAAAAAAGCTCAGCAAGAAGCCAAGTAGCAAAAGGTTGCAGTGGCGATGGCCCGCAAGGAACTGGCCAAGGAAAGGGTGGCTGGCGAGAAGGATCAGGCCCGGGTCATGGATGTCGAGGAGGACCTGAGGGGAGTTTACGCGAACGCGGCAACCTTCAGGAGGACCTGGAGAAGAGGGACACCGAGCTTGAGAAACTGAGCTCGACGCACGCCGAGGTCCAGACCCAGGCCCGAGTAGACCACGAGGTGCTCCAGCAGGTGAAGCAAATCACTGCTGGTAAGCCTTACTTGCTTTGGTGTATTTTTGGCCGCAACTGGTTCGCCCATCTTACCCAACTCTAGCAATCCTCAGACGCCTTCGTGGATCTACCGAAGAGAGCATCAGACACCGACCGCCACTTCAGCGTCCTCGAGGGTCACACCAAGCAGAAGGCGTTTTGGGGGCAGTACTAGGTGCCATCGCATCCTCCACTAGTCAACGACCAGATGAAGCAGTTGATGGAGCTCTATCATGTGGAGAGGCCGGCCATGGAGGACCTCTGCGTCAACCTCTGGCCCGCGGCGGCATTACCAAGCAGCTTCTTTGGCTTGGTGGCTCGGCTCCAAAACACGGGCCCCCAGGTCCTTCGCTGGAAGTGATCGGCTTGCTTGTAGGGTGCTCAATGCGCATATGCTGCCATGAAGACACATTATCCTCACATTAATGCGACAGAAGTGGCTTCAGGACCTCCGGCCGGAAAGGACCTGACACCAAGGCAGCTTTTGGCCGGGGTGATGGACAGTGCTCGGATCACCGAGCCCAATGTCGCAAAAACACCATGTATTTTTAGCTTGTACTTCGGAATACCAAAGTTTGAATGATGTAAGAAAGGGACAAGCTTTTCTGTTAAGTTGAATAAATTTGGCCTTATTTTCTGATTTGTTTTATTTAACTCATGGGCGACCGTTCAATAATACTAAAAGTGACCAGTCGTCAGCTTCCACCCCCTTGTAGAGGATACAAGGTGTGTTTCTATAGCAATTTTAACCCTTAGCCGACGTCTCGGTGCCCGGAGGCAGTTCATGCTGACAGAAATTAGGAAATCAGACTATAATGTCTTTATAACTTTCACTTAGTCATAGGAGCTTAACTGTGGGGGTGAGTAACTAGCCCCTGGTCTGTGAAGTGTCCGCCTTTTCACTACAAAAGAAAAACTTCCGTGATGATATGTGTTTGTCACAGTAGGTCACATTTTTTGTCATGCATGTACATCCATGACGATTTTATGACAGAATCAAGATAGTAATACATGTGCTGTCGTAGAAGTATTCCGTGACAATACCAAAATTATCATCATGGAAGTGTGCACTTCCATGACGATAAATGGCGCGTCATGGAAGTGCTTTCGTCAAGGGTAACCGACATGTGGCATCCACCGGAACGGGTCGCCGTTAAGCTATCGGGTTCTGGTTTGGATCCGATAACCCATTAACAGCTCGGACCAATGGGGATTTTCGATGTGTAAAATCATCATTGGCTGGAGGAAACACGTGTCGGCTCACTGTTGGGATAGATGTCATCCACTCATTGGACTGAAGGCGCCTATGATACGTCGACACGTGGCATGGCCCAACAGAGGCCCATTCCTATGAAAAGGCCGGCCCGTTTGACTTGGTCAAAAGGTAGCGGGCCGGCCAACGGAAAGCCTGTTAACGGCATGTTCGCATATAGCCCATTTACTGCCCGCTAACCCAAGGCACGGTACGACCTTCCGAATTAGGCCCAGTAGCGCCATCTGGGCCATCCAATATGATTCCAGACCGTTGTAACTTCTAGCCCATGTATGGCCCATGACGTCTTTCGGACCATATGAGGCCCTTTGTAACTCTTGGCCCATTAATGGCCCATGGTGAAACTGGCCCGTAATGAATAGTGTATCGCTTTATACCCATTAACGGCCCATTATTCCATTGGGTCGTTTCCAACCCATGTTATCTTTCGGCCTTCTCAGGGCCCATTTATACTTGGGATCATTTCCAGTATTCGATTACTTATGGCCCGTTACTGGCCTTTTTTGATTGTGGGCCAAATTCAGCCCGTGGTTACAGTCGGCCCGTTTGTGGCCCGTTAATCCATTGGGCCGTTTTCATAGCGTCATCAAATACGGCGATTAATGATGGCCCATTATGGTTGGCCCATGAACGCACGATTCCAACTCTAGCCTGTTTACGACCCATAATGTGGTCCGTTATTGGCCCATGTTTGACCAACCGATCATACGACCCATAGAAGGCCCATTGATGCTACGCCCCGTAGAAGGCCCATTGTTTCTACGGCCCATAGGAGGCTGAGGGTCACTATAGTAATAATGTAGCCCATGGTTATTGTGGCCTAGTTTAAAAAAAATAGGTTATTGCGGCCACTAGCAAACAGCGGAAAAAGAATTGCACCGACTACAAGCAAACAAGTAAACAAGACAACAAGGAAATAAATAAGCAAGCAACTTATGCTAGGCTATCATGGCTATTACACATATTACATCCGCTGGGCATCAAAGTTCGCTACCAGTGCAAATATAGGGAACAAAGCAGCATATCACATACACTAGTTTCAAAGTTGGCGAGCAGTGCAAATAAACACTGTAGCAAAACAAGTCCAGAATTGAAACCACTTCAGAAGAGCTCAAGAAACAATATCCTGAGTACCCATAATGCTGGTAAGATGCTTAGCAAGCTTATTAACTTTCTCTTGTTTAGCGCTTCAATCCTCCTGCGCTTGCTATTGCACCAGAAAGTATGCATCTGAATTCTGCAGGGACTTCCTCAGTCCTTCGGCTTCCTATCGCAGAACATCTGATCGATGTCTTTCAACTTTAAGTTGAGTCTCACGAAGCCGAACTGATTTAGGCAGTGAGTTCGAAGAGCTGGTGCCAGCAGTAGTGGCTAGTAATCGAACACTACATCAAGATTGGACTTTGGGGTTGTCTCAGTGTCTTCAAAATAGTTTTTATCAGCTTTCTTGGAGACCAACAGGGATGTCTCACTATCTTGAACCTTATCTGCATTACTTCCTTTACCATTGCATAATGGGGTACTCTTCTCCAATATTTTATCCGCATTCTAAAAGAGAAACAAACATACACATCATAGGTTTACCATGTTGTATATAAAACTCATTTTGGTAAACCAGTTCAGTAGTAAGGTGGACGGGATAACAACATGAAACAAACATATATCTATGTAGTATGGTCACTGTTGGGGATATTACCACTGGGCGTAAACCGGCCAGGAGAGGCCAGGTTAACCCCATAGTAGTTATTATATCTGAAGCCCATGAAGACAAACGGTGACGCTTTATGAAGGCCCAGGGCCCAAAGCCGGTTTAAGGCTTGTAGACATAAACCGGCGTTGATATGTAGACTTGTGTTGTAAGATAGAAAGAGCAGAGACCGAGCCGGACACATTTATGAGCCGGCCTCGGGATTCTGTAAACCGACGGACGTCAAGCCATGTATATAAGGGGATGACCCGGCGGTGGTTCAGGACAATAGACAACAAATCGAGACTCAAGCAAAGCTTATTCGCTCCCTGGTCATCGAAACCCAAGCAATCCCACAACAACTGGATCATAGGCTTTTACCTTCACCGCAAGGGGCCGAACCAGTATAAACACTCTTGCGTCCCTTGTCCGTTTTAACCCCTTTAAGTTAACCCGTAGAGATGGTTCCATGACTAAGTCCTTTCCCTAGGACATCTGCCGTGACAAAATCACGACAGTTGGCGCCCACCGTGGGGCTATCGCATGATGGTTTCGAATTCTTAGAGGGCAGCTTTGAAGGACTCAAGGGCTACGCTATAGGCCGGATGACCAAGAGTCATCGCGGCAAGCTCTACATCGATGATGCAGGCTGGGGCACCAAGGCCGGCTCGATCGAGTACCGATACCGGGTCCCCTTTGGTGGCATACACGTTTTCATTGGCAAGATCGGTGAACCGGGCCCTGAGCCGGACATCTGCACCGACCTCGTCGAAACGGCTTAGCATGCGAGATCTGCCCGGGTCAAGCCTATCATGAAGCGTGCCTTCGTGGGATTCATCCACGGAGGGGAATTTGAGGATAGATCAGAATCTGGTGGTGAAACCGTCGTTTATTCCGGCGACGAGTCATCAACCGGAGAGACCGATTCGCTGTATCAGTTGCAAGATGGCCGGATTGAGGGCTGTTCCGATGGCGACAGTATTCCGGACCCCTTGGATCTGCCAAACCGGGTTGCGATCTTCATGGCCGGTACACAACTAGCGCTCCACTCTTCGACCGCGACGGCGATGATTTCCGGATCAACAGTAGCGACAGCGGCCGGGGCAGGAGGCCCTGTGCGAGCTGTAACGCCCCCGATGCGGCTATATCTCCCACGTGTCGAGGCACGACTTAGAGGCATAACCGCATTGAAAGCAATGTCGCAAGTGAGGTAATCTTCACACAACCCATGTAATAATTAAGGAAAGAGATACATAGTTGGCTTACGATCGCCACTTCACACAAGTACATAAATAAACATCCATCATTGAGTACACTCAAGGTCCGACTACGGAACCAAAATAAAAGAAGATACCCCAAATGCTACACAGATCCCCGAATCGTCCCAACTTGGCACCACTACTGATCATCAGGAAAAGACACATAGTAACGACCACGTTCCTCGTCGAACTCCCACTTGAGCTCGGTTGAGTCACCTGACCGCATCGTCGGCACTGCAACTGTTTTGGAAGTATCGTGAGTCACGGGACTCAGCAATCTCACACCCGCGAGATCAAGACTATTTAAGCTTATAGGAAGGACAGAGTAGTAAAGTGGAGCTGCAGCAAGCGACTAGCATATATGGTGGCTACTTCGCAAAAGAGAGCGAGAAGAGGAGCAAAGCACGGCCGTGAAGCTAGTAGCGATCAAGAAGTGATCCTGAACTACTTACATCAGACATAACTCCAACACCGTGTTCACTTCCCGGACTCCACCGAGAAGAGACCATCACGGTTACACACGCGGTTGATGTGTATTTTATTTGAGGTCAACTTCGGGTTTTCTACAACCGGACATTAACAAATTCCCATCCGCCTCATAACCGCGGGCACGGCTTTCGAAAGATATTACCCTGCAGGGGTGTCCCAACTTAGCCCATTATAAGCTCTCACGGTCAACGAAGGATATTCCTTCTATCGGAAGACCCGATCAATCTCGAATCCGGACTACAAGACATTTCGACAAAGCAATAAAACAAGACCAGCAAGACCACCCGATTGTGCCGACAAATCCCGATAGGAGCTGCACATATCTCGTTCTCGTGGCACACCGGATAAGCTAAGCGTCACAGAACCGACGTAATCCAAGTTGCCAAGGAATGGTCCCACACGGTGCTCTAGTTTGGACCAACGCTCAAGGAGCACCGGCCGGGGTTTAAAATAAGATGACCCTCGGGCTCGCGAAAACCCGGGAAAAAAAGGCTTAGGTGGCAAATGGTAAAACCAATGTTGGGCCTTGCGGACGAGTCTTATTCAAAGCAAACTGTCAAGGGGTCCCATAAATCACCCAACCGTAAGGAACGCGAAAATCAAGGAACATAACACCGTATGACGGAAACTAGGGTGGCAAGAGTGGAACAAAACACTGGGCATAAGGCCGAGCCTTCCACCCTTTACCAAGTATATAGATGCATTAATTATAGCAGATATATATTGTGATATCCCCAACAAGTAAACATGTTCCAAAGAGGAACAACATCTCCATGTTCCAACAAGGAACAAACTTCAGCTTCACCTGCAACTAGCAACGCTATAAGAGGGCTGAGCAAAGCGGTAACATAGCCAATCAACGGTTTGCTAGGAAAAGGATGGTTAGAGGCTGACATGGCAATATGGGTGGCATGATATAGCAAGTGGTAGGCATCGCAGCATAGGCATAGCAAAAGAGCGAGCAACTAGCATAGCAAAGATAGAAGTGATTTCGAGGGTATGGTCATCTTGCTCGCAATGTTCTCGAGTTGTCGAAAGCTTGATCCTCGTAAGCATTCTCAACAGGTTCCTCGCTCACGTACTCGCGTCTCCGGCTCTACCCAAAGCAACAACACAAACAAAGGAACCACAATAAATCACGGTGCAATGCACAATCAACATGATGCAAAACATGACATGATATGCGGGATGTGATATGCAATGCGTAAATGCGCCGGAAGGTAAATGATGAACCAGGCATCAACTTGGCAAACCAAGCATGCCACTGAAAGATGAGATGATTCGGTTGAAATCGATATAAAGATCACCGAATCGGATGCACGGTTTGCAAATGACAAGCAAAACAAGAATGGCACAAATCTGCCATTAACAGCATGATGCCACTTAGCAAGCAACAATTAATTAAGCTAATGCACCCAAACGTACCAACAAAGCACATGGCAGTGATCTACACAAGATGCTCGACAAAAGATGAGCACTGAGCTACGGCTAGTTCACATCATAACAGGTTCAAACAAGCATGGCAAAAGTGCACAAAATATCAGGCTGGACATGGCAAAACAGCATCAGGTTGCAATGTTCAGAGCAACAAAACTACATGCTACAGGACCTTAAAATAGCAAAACATGGCATGGCATGAATCTACTCAAAGCATAGAACAAAAGTCCCTTACTGACCATAAGCCAAAAAGGATTAGAAAATATAGTAACACCCATGTCAATATCGAAAGTTTCGTTAACAGATTCCGCAACATGGCATGTCAAAACTGATAACAAGTAGGCATGTTTACAAGCTCAATGCACTCACTACAGAGCCTTAAATGATAAACTAAGCATACATACATCAAGAAGACATGGCATAGAAGACATACATGGCAAGAACAATAACATAGCATACATGGATCAACCACAACAACCTTGGCAAAATTGAATAACCTGTAAACAATCTGCCAGGAAACATTTGATAGCAAAAGTAGAGCTCGATTGACTCAAGCTATGGCACTCCATAATTGCAAACAAAGGCATGGATGGATAGAGCAAGACATGCTTTACAAAACATCCTTACTGAAGTATCTCAAAATATGCATGGATCTCTCGGTAGCATCAAGTTAACATGGCATCAAAATAACAGCTAAACAGGGCTGAAAACAGCAACATCAGGACACCTACTTTGCATGCTTGTGCTAGTCACCACATAGATCACAAAAATACATGGAATACACCCCTGGAAAGATGGCATGGCATTTTACAAAACACATGTAGGACTCAAATTCATAGGGTGCACACATTAATCATGGCAAAAATAACAAAAGTGCAAGTTCTGTTAATAAACAGAAACTAACATCACATAGCACTTTTCCAACAGCATTTCGGGCATCAATATGAGCTCAAATGAAAATTATGCAATGAGATGAAATGATCTACTCTTCGAGACGAACATTTTGACATATTATACGCGCAAAATGGACCTACAGATGCAAAGATACACTACGAGAAAATGCAACAAAATAACAATAATAGAAAAGACTTGGGGAAAAAAGGAGGGAAGAGAGGTCAGCAGGCGTGGCGCATGAACCGAGGCCGGATCGGCGAGGCCGGGCGGGCGGCGAGGCTGGCTGGTGGCGGCGCTGACGGCGTGGAGGAAGCCTTGATCGGCGGCGGAGAGGCGGCGGGCGCGGGTCATGGGCGCGGGCGGCCGGCCAGGCGTGGCCTGGCCCCAGGCCGGCCTTGGATCTTGCGAAGTGGGGACAGGCGCTGCCACGTGGCACACCCAGTTGGGGCGGCAGCGGGCGGACGTGTCCGTCCGATCGGACACGCCCCGCGGCGTGGAGGGAAATTTTAGGGTTTCGGGAAGGAATGATCCGGATTTGGAGGGTTTGCTTAAATAGGCATAGAGGGAGCTAGGAGAGTCCAAATGAGGTGTAGTTTTACCACACGATCGTGATCGAACGACGGAGAGCATGGAAGTAACTTAGATGGGTTATTGGGCTGTTTTGGATGGGTGTTGGGCTGCAACTTAAAAGAGGCCTTTTGAGAGTCACGGTTAACCGTTGGAGTACCAAACGAGCTCAAATGACCGAAACTTGACCGGTGGTCTGCGGTTGGTATACCAAGGCCACTAGACAAACCTCGGTCCATTTCGAGAAGGTTTAGTACCGCACACGGAAAAACGTAAAAGGGACGCCGGGGAGATAGGAGTGTCGGATTGCAAAAGCGGACAACGGAAAAATGCTCGGAATCATGAGACGAACACGTATGCAAATCGATGCACATGATGACATGATAAAAATGCATGACATGGAAAAAATGCAAAAAGGAGAAAAAACCCAACCACGGAGGGAATATCATATCACAATGCCGAAAATGGCAAGAGTTGGAGTTACAAATATGGAAAGTTACTTCCGGGGTGTTACAACACTCCACCACTACAAGAGGATCTCGCCCGAGATCTAGGACTGAAAGAACTCCGGATATTCGAACGGAGGTGATCCTCGCGCTCCGTGTAGCTTCTCGGTCGGAATGGTGTGACCACTTCACTTTCAGGAATTTGATTGACTTGTTGCGAGTCTTGCGCTCGGTTTCTTCAAGAATAGCAACGGGTGCTCATGATAAGAGAGATCTTCTTGAAGGTCAATCTCTTGAAGTTGATAGTGCGTTCAGGAGTCTTGAAGCACTTGCGAAGCTGTGACACGTGAAACACATCGTGCACGTTTGCAAAGTTGGATGGAAGCTCAAGTTGATAGGCGAGATCGCCTCTTTTCCCAATGATCTTGAAAGGACCCACGTATCTAGGGGCAAGCTTCCTTTGATACCGGGTTTACGAGTGCCTTTCATTGAGAGACGCAGAGGTAGACATGGTCTCCGATTTCAAAAGCCACATCACGGTGCTTATCATCATAATAGCTCTTCCGCGCGATTGCGCGGCTTTGAGATTCTCACGAATGACTTGGCACATTTCTTACTTCGTGATCAAGTCATTGCCAAGAAGTTGGCGTTCACCTGTCTCAGACCAATTGAGAGGAGTACGGCACTTTCTGCCATAGAGAATTTCGAATGGGGCCTTGCCCGAACTCGCTTGGAAGCTGTTGTTGTAGGAGAACTCGGCATATGGAAGACAATCTTCCCACTTCATACCGAAAGAAATGACACAAGCCCTGAGCATATCTTCAAGGATTTGATTTACTCGCTCAACTTGGCCACTTGTTTGAGGATGGAAAGCTGTCTTTGAAACGAATGTTGGTGCCCATGGCCTTCAAAAGAATCCCAAAACTTGGAGGTAAAGATGCTGCCACGGTCTCAAGAGATCACTTGTGGAATGCCGCAAAGAGACAATCTCGAGGTTTATAGCTCGCCAACCGAGCTGCTGTGATAGATTCTTTGATAGGAAGAAAATGAGCCACTTTAGTAAGCTTGTCAATGACAACGAAGATAGCATCATTTCCACGCTTGGACTTTGGAAAGCCAGTCACGAAGTCCATTTCAATATGATCAAACTTCCATTCCGGAATAGCAAGAGGTTGGAGGAGACCAGCTGGTCTTTGGTGTTCTGCTTTCACTCTTCTGCAGACATCACATTCATTCACGAATTGAGCAATTTCTCGCTTCATTCGAGTCCACCAATATGACTGCTTGAGGTCATGGTACATCTTCGTACTTCCAGGATGAATGGATAGAAGCGAATTGTGAGCCTCGTTCATAATGACTTTTCTCAGATCACCCTTAGGAACCACAATCCGGTCCTCGAAGAACAGAGTGTCTTTGTCATCAACGTGGAAGCACTTGTACTTGGAAATGCCCTTGTCGATACCACGTTTCACCTTTTTCACCATGGTATCCAGAAGTTGAGCCTCACGAATCTGATCTTCCAAAGTAGGAGAGACTATGAGGTTGGCAAGAAAGCCTTGAGGAACAACTTGAAGATTCAGCTTATGGAAAGCTTCACAAAGATCCGCTGAAAGGGCTTGAGGATTAGGCATTGCGAAGCTTTCCTGCTCAAAGCATCTGCAATGACATTGGCCTTGCCGGAGTATATTCAATACTTGGGTTGTACTCTTGAATCATTTCGACCCATCGAGTCTGCACTCGAGGTTGAGGTTGGGTTGAGTGAAGATGTACTTGAGACTTGTGATCGGTGAAAATGTCCACTTTCCTTCCCAACAAGAGATGTCTCCACGTTATTAATGCATGGACAATCGCCGCCAACTCAAGATCGTGAGTGGGGTAGTTCTTCTCGTTGGGCTTCAATGGCGAGAGGTATAAGCCACAACTCTCTTCTCTTGCATTAACACAGCACCGAGACCTTGAAGAGAAGCATCACGAAAACTTCAAATGGCTTGGATTCATCAGGAGGAGTCAAGATAGGAGCTGTGACGAGTTTCTCTTTGAGAGTATTGAAAGCAACGTCACACTCAGGAGACCAGACATACTTCACATGCTTCTGGAGAAGGTTGGAAAGAGGCTTTGCAATCTTGGAGAAGTTCTCAACGAATCTTGACAATAACTTGCAAGACCAAGAAAATCTGGAGCTGCTTGACATTACGAGGAGGTTCCCAATTCACAATTGCGGACACCTTCTCGGGATTAACAGCGATGCCCTTGGCGGAGATGATATGACCAAGATAAAGCACTTCATCAAGCAAAATTCACATTTGGAGAACTTAGCATAGAATTGATACTCTCGAGCTTGTCTAGTACCAATCGCAAATGTTTGGCATGATCCTTCTTATTCTTGGAGAAGACCAAAATATCATCAAGATAGACCAAGACGAATTCATTGGTGTAGGGGTTGAATATGAAGTTCATCATCCGAGAGAAAGTTGGAGGAGCATTGACGAGGCCGAAAGACATGACAAGATATTCATAAGAACCAAAGCTTGTTCGAATCTTTGTCTTGGGAATATCTTGTTCACGAATGCGAATCGATGATAACCCATACGAAGGTCAAGCTTGGAGAACACTTTAGCACCTTTGAGTTGCTCGAAAAGCTCATTGATGTTGGGAAGTGGATACTTGTTCTTGATTGTCTTCTTTTTCAATGGACGGTAATCGACGCAAAGTCGGTCCGTGCCATCCTTCTTCCGGACAAAAGAACACCACAACCCCAAGGAGATGAACTCGGTCCGATCAAACCCAGACGCTCTTGTTCATCGAGCTGCTTCTTCAATTCCTTCAGCTCATCAGGTCCAAGCTTATATGGGCGCTTGCAAGCGGGTTCAATGCGGGCTCAAGATCGATACTTGAACTCAAGCGGCCGATGAGGAGGCATACCGGAAGCTCTTACGGAAAGACATCTTGGTACTCACAAACGATGGAATCGAGAGATAGCATTCAGTTCGCCCTTCTCATTGAGAGAAAACAACGAATGGTTTCATCACGAGCGGCATAGATGATCACATCATTAGAAGAGTGAGTCAATTGAATTTCACAGCAGCACAATCAAGCTGAGCTTTGTCTTTGAGAAAGCCGATCCATTCCGAGAATAAGATCAATATCCGAGTCACCAAGAACAATTGGTTTAGAAAGAAATCTATAATCGCCCATCTTGATAGAGACATTAGGAGCAACCAAACTAGAATTCATAAGCCTTTCGGGAGAAACAACTTGCATAACTTTGGACAGAATCTCTGTGTCAACATTGTGCTTCGATGCAAAAGGATATGACATGAAAGAATGCGATGCACCAGTATCAAATAATACTTTTGCAGGAATATCATTAACTGAGAGATTACCCATGATCACATCAGAAGAATCCTCTGCTTGAGCTGCATTCATCATATTGGCCTTGGCATACTTTGGATTATGCTTGACCACTGCATTGCTTGAAGATTTCACAGGAGGAGGAGGCGGAAGGCGCCTCTGGTTGAAGCATTTGTTCGCATAGTGACCTTTCACGACATTTGTTGCAAGTCACCTCGAGAGCGGACGGTGGTAAGGAGCACTTGACCTTGGAGCTTGAGAATTAGACTTGTTCTGATAGCCAGGGTTGGGTGGGTGGGAAGATCCACGGCCACCTGAGTTCTTCTACAACGATAAAATTGTGACGACAACACCTCGGAGCTCAACTCCCCGGGACACTGCCACAACCCCTAAATGTCAGGAGGCACCAAGAACAATGTTCTCGTCACAAAACCATCGGAACGATTCCAAGATACCCACGTGATCCTAAAATTTTTTAGTGAAATTTGAGGAGAGAAGAGTCAAAACTCTACGTCAGGATACCTCACAGAGCGACGAAGGGACTGGGAAGTAAAAAGAATCCTACTCTCCGATATATATAATCCTAAGACTCAAAACATTTTCCATTCTAGACTCAACAACGCCACAAACAATCAAGTAGGGGCTCCTAAGTCGGGAAGGCTCGATTACCAACATAGCGCCCCGATGCGGCTATATCTCCCACGTGTCGAGGCACGACTTAGAGGCATAACCGCATTGAAAGCAATGTCGCAAGTGAGGTAATCTTCACACAACCCATGTAATAATTAAGGAAAGAGATACATAGTTGGCTTACAATGCCACTTCACACAAAGTACATAAATAAACATCCATCATTGAGTACACTCAAGGTCCGACTACGGAACCAAAATAAAAGAAGATACCCCAAATGCTACACAGATCCCCGAATCGTCCCAACTGGGCACCACTACTGATCATCAGGAAAAGACACATAGTAACGACCACGTTCCTCGTCGAACTCCCACTTGAGCTCGGTTGAGTCACCTGCACTGGCATCGTCGGCACCTGCAACTGTTTTGGAAGTATCTGTGAGTCACGGGGACTCAGCAATCTCACACCCGCGAGATCAAGACTATTTAAGCTTATAGGAAGGACAGAGTAGTAAAGTGGAGCTGCAGCAAGCGACTAGCATATATGGTGGCTACTTCGCAAAAGAGAGCGAGAAGAGGAGCAAAGCACGGTCGTGAAGCTAGTAGCGATCAAGAAGTGATCCTGAACTACTTACGTCAGACATAACTCCAACACCGTGTTCACTTCCCGGACTCCGCCGAGAAGAGACCATCACACAGTTACACACGCGTTGATGTGTATTTTATTTGAGGTCAACTTCGGGTTTTCTACAACGGACATTAACAAATTCCCATCCGCCTCATAACCGCGGGCATGGCTTTGAAAGATATTACCTGCAGGGTGTCCCAACTTAGCCCATTATAAGCTCTCACGGTCAACGAAGGATATTCCTTCTCTGGGAAGACCCGATCAATCTCGGAATCCGGACTACAAGACATTTCGACAGCAATAAAACAAGACCAGCAAGACCACCCGATTGTGCCGACAAATCCCGATAGGAGCTGCACATATCTCGTTCTCGGCACACCGGATAAGCTAAGCGTAACAGGAACCGACGTAATCCAAGTTGCCAAGGAATGGTCCCACACGGTGCTCTAGTTTGGACCAACGCTCGAAGGAGCACTGGCCCGGGGGTTTAAAATAAGATGACCCTCGGGCTCGCGAAAACCCGGGGAAAAAAGGCTTAGGTGGCAAATGGTAAAACCAATGTTGGGCCTTGCTGGACGAGTCTTATTCAAAGCGAACTGTCAAGGGGGTCCCATAAATCACCCAACCGTGTAAGGAACGCGAAAATCAAGGAACATAACACCGGTATGACGGAAACTAGGGTGGCAAGAGTGGAACAAAACACCAGGCATAAGGCCGAGCCTTCCACCCTTTACCAAGTATATAGATGCATTAATTATAGCAGATATATATTGTGATATCCCCAACAAGTAAACATGTTCCAAAGAGGAACAACATCTCCATGTTCAACAAGGAACAAACTTCAGCTTCACGCAACTAGCAACGCTATAAGAGGGCTGAGCAAAGCGGTAACATAGCCAATCAACGGTTTGCTAGGAAAAGGATGGTTAGAGGCTGACATGGCAATATGGGTGGCATGATATAGCAAGTGGTAGGCATCGCAGTATAGGCATAGCAAAAGAGCGAGCAACTAGCATAGCAAAGATAGAAGTGATTTTGAGGGTATGGTCATCTTGCCTGCAATGTTCTCAGAGTTGTCGAAAGCTTGATCCTCGTAAGCGTTCTCAACAGGTTCCTCGTTCACGTACTCGTCTCCCGGCTCTACCCAAAGCAACAACACAAAAAAAGGAACCACAATAAATCACGGTGCAATGCACAATCAACATGATGCAAAACATGACATGATATGCGGGATGTGATATGCAATGCGTATGTGCGCTCCGGAAGGTAAATGATGAACCAGGCATCAACTTGGCAAACCAAGCATGCCACTGGAAAGATGAGATGATTCCGGTTGAAATCGATATAAGGATCACCGGAATCGGATGCACGGTTTGCAAATGACAAGCAAAACAAGAATGGCACAAATCTGCCATTAACAGCATGATGCCACTTAGCAAGCAACAATTAATTAAGCTACTGCACCCAAACGTACCAACAAAGCACATGGCAGTGATCTACACAAGATGCTCGACAAAAGATGAGCACTGAGCTACGGCTAGTTCACATCATAACAGGTTCAAACAAGCATGGCAAAAGTGCACAAAATATCAGGCTGGACATGGCAAAAACAGCATCAGGTTGCAATGTTCAGAGCAACAAAACTACATGCTACAGGACCTTAAAATAGCAAAACATGGCATGGCATGAATCTACTCAAAGCATAGAACAAAAGTCCCTTACTGACCATAAGCCAAAAAGGATTAGAAAATATAGTAACACCCATGTCAATATCGAAAGTTTCGTTAACAGATTCCGCAACATGGCATGTCAAAAACTGATAACAAGTAGGCATGTTTACAAGCTCAATGCACTCACTACAGAGCCTTAAATGATAAACTAAGCATACATACATCAAGAAGACATGGCATAGAAGACATACATGGCAAGAACAATAACATAGCATACATGGATCAACCACAACAACCTTGGCAAAATTGAATAACCTGTAAACAATCTGCCAGGAAACATTTGATAGCAAAAGTAGAGCTTGATTGACTCAAGCTATGGCACTCCATAATTGCAAACAAAGGCATGGATGGATAGAGCAAGACATGCTTTACAAAACATCCTTACTGAAGTATCTCAAAATATGCATGTATCTCTCGGTAGCATCAAGTTAACATGGCATCAAAATAACAGCTAAACAGGGCTGAAAACAGCAACATCAGGACACCTACTTTGCATGCTTGTGCTAGTCACCACATAGATCAAAAAAATACATGGAATACACCCCTGGAAAGATGGCATGGCATTTTACAAAACACATGTAGGACTCAAATTCATAGGGTGCACACATTAATCATGGCAAAAATAACAAAAGTGCAAGTTCTGTTAATAAACAGAAACTAACATCACATAGCACTTTTCCAACAGCATTTCGGGCATCAATATGAGCTCAAATGAAAATTATGCAATGAGATGAAATGATCTACTCTTCGAGGCGAACATTTTGACATATTATACCCGCAAAATGGACCTACAGATGCAAAGATACACTACCGAGAAAATGCAACAAAATAACAATAATAGAAAAGACTTGGGGAAAAAAAAGGAGGGGACGAGAGGTCAACGGGCGCGGGCGCGCGAACCGAGGCCGGATCGGCGTGGCCGGGCGGCGGGCGAGGCCAAGCCGGTGGCGGCGTGACGGCGTGGAGGCGGCGTGTCGGCGCGGAGAGAGGCGAGGGCATGAGGTCAGCTGGGGCGGCAGGCCGGGGCAATGGTGGGCCCATGGCTGGCCTGTGGGATGATGTGAAGTGGGGACCGGCGCTGCCACGTGGCACGCCCAGTTGGCCGGGTGGCAGCGGGCGGACGTGTCAGTCCAGATCGGACACGTCCGTGGCGCGCGAGGAAATTTTAGGGTTTCGGGAAGAATGATCCGGATTTGGAGGGTTTGCTTAAATAGGCATAGAGGGAGCTAGGAGAGTCCAAATGAGGTGTAGTTTTCGCCCACATGATCGTGATCGAACGACGGAGAGCATGGAAGTGACTTAGATGGGTTATTGGGCTGTTTTGGATGGGTGTTGGGATGCAACTTAAAAGAGGCCTTTTTGCGAGTGCGGTTAACCGTTGGAGTACCAAACGAGCTCCAAATGACCGAAACTTGACCGGTGGTCTCGGTTGGTATACCAAGGCCACTAGACAAACCTCGGTACATTTCGAGAAGGTTTAGTACCCGCACACGGAAAAAGCGTAAAAGGACCGCCGGGGAGATAGGAGTGTCGGATTGCAAAAGCGGACAACGGAAAAATGCTCGGAATCATGAGGCGAACACGTATGCAAATCGATGCACATGATGACATGATAAAATGCATGACATGGACAAAATGCAAAAGGAGAAAAACCCAACCACGGAGGGAATATCATATCACAATGCCGAAAATGGCAAGAGTTGGAGTTACAAATATGGAAAGTTACTTCCGGGGTGTTACACGAGCGCCGGCTCAGGTTCTATCTATTTTGTTTGACGCTTCGGCAACACTGATGGCAGAGGTTAACCCGGCGGATCAGGATGCACACAATGCGGAAATCGCAAAAGTGAAAGATCAGATCACCCAGGCCAAAGCCGACTTGGCGTCTGAGGATACCAGGATGGCGGCGGAGTGGGCCGCATTGGATGTGCAGGCTTATCGGCTTATGCTGGATCAGAATGCGTCGAACGATGTCCTGAAGAGGAGGTACCGATCTCGCCTGCCATCGGTTTATGAAGCCAGGAACCTCTTTGACACCCCAGGAGCAGGGACCAGTAATCCGCCGATGGTAAACCGGGTGGAGGCGCCTGGAGCGAGGGCGCCGGTTCAGCCACGTTTGGTGGATCCGCCTCGCCAGAACAACATTGTGACACAGCATGTGTCAACACCACCGGGTCATTACTCTAACCGATGGACAACATTATCGCTGCCGCCTCACGGCTGGCGGCCATCCCGATCGAAGGCGAGTCCCCGGTGGCGGTCGAGACGCGTCGGGTTAGGGAGCTTCTTCAGACAGCCTTGGTGCAGCATGAGGCTTATTCATATAGTCGCGATAGGATCCATTCCACTCCCCGCCCAAGCCGGATTTACAGCAGGCGTATGATGAACCCGCAGTATCAATCAACGCGCGAAACCGTGATCCGCCCCGTGGCAATAACCCGGCGGGTGGTGCTCGTGATGCCCAGGAGGTGGTAGACCGGGCTCGGGCACGTCGGGAGGCCAAGTTAGTGGCGCAACATGATGCCCGTCAGCTTACTCCAGTCCGTCCAACCACATCGATGGAACCAGGGGTTACTTCTAGCTCTTTGGAGGTACTGTGTCTCGTCCCAGCATTGCGCAACGTGCGTCTGCCCAAGGATTTCAGGGGCCCGCACAAAGTGTCGAATTACACCGCTGATTTATCCCCCGAGACATGGGTCGAAAGCTATGAGATGGCCATGGAGATGCTGGATGTGGACGATGCGGCGTGTGCGAAATACTTCACCATGATGCTAGAGGGGACGGCCCGCACTTGGCTGAAGAGCTTACCGGCTAATTCTATTAGGTCATGGGCTGAGTTGAGAGCCCGGTTTATCCAGAATTTCAAGGATACATGCAAGCAGCCCATGTTAATTATGGACTTAGCTACCTGTGTCCTGGAGGAAGGAGAGTCAACAACCCGTTGGGTGCGCCGGGTTTCAGAGATTTTTCATTCATCGGTCCGCATCAACGCTGGTACCACAGTTTTAACATTGGAAGGCAATTGCCGGTTTGAACCCCTGATAGTACCAAGGATCCCGAGTCTGATGATGATAAGACAGGGAATGGAAAAAGGAGCGGCAACGCCAAGGGGCAGCGCGACAACCTGGCGGGTCATGGTAACGGCGGCAAGCGTAAGGCGGACCACAGTTTAGACTTTATGGCTAATACCAACACACATGACAAGGGCCAGCGGAGTAAGGGTAAACTGCCCCAGCGTGGTGGAGGGCCAAGTCCTAACCCGGATCACCTGTCTTATCTATTGAACCAGCCTTGCCCGAAGCACGGGACAAAGGAGAACCCGTCCACGCACCTCTGAAAGATTGTTACATCATGCAAGAGTTCAAAAATTCTGATTCTTTTCGGTATGATCATGGACCGGGTGGCGGTTCAGGCCCCAGATCTCATGGGTCGGGTTATGACGGAGGAAATTCCGGTTCAGGCTTCCACGGTAATCAGGGTGGACATAAAAATCAAGGTAATTAGGGCAACCAAGGTGGTTATAACCATCAGGGCAATCAGCAGCAACAGTAGCAGTCAGGTTATCAGAGCAACCCGAAGCAATTGAATAGTGGGCAGTATGATGTCTTCACCACTAGCTTGTGCAAGTGCGATCAGAAGCTTCATAAGAGGGCAGTGAACTCGGTTGAACCGGCGGTGCCCCGTTACTTGCGTTGTTCTGAGCAGCCAATCGTGTGGAGTAGAGAAGATCATCTGCCCCGGATTGACAATCCGGGTCATCTGGCGTTGGTGGTGGCGCCTCAGGTGGGAGGTTATAAGTTCACTAAGGTACTCATGGATGGGGGGAGTAGTATCAATAGCCTTTATTATGAAACTTTCCGTCGCATGGGGTTAACAGATACAAATCTTAAACCGTCCAATACGGTGTTCCATGGTGTGGTGCCTGGTAAATCGGCCTATCCTGTTGGTAAAATAGCTCTGGAGGTGGCTTTTGGAGATGAGCATGACTCGAGATCAGAAACTTTGACCTTTGAAGTGGTGAAAATCAAAAGCCCGTATCATGCCCTGTTTGGACGGCCAGCTTATGCTAAGTTTATGGCACGACCTTGTTATGTCTATCTGCAGCTCAAGATGTCGGGTCACAAGGGAACTATAACAGTGCACGGGAGCCGCAAGATCGCTCTGGAGTGTGAAGAAGGTGATGCGGATTATGCTGAGTCGGTTTGTGCAACAAAAGAGTTGAAGTTTTACAAAGACAATGTTTATCCGGCAGATATGACTTCATTGAAGAAACCAACTACAGAGCATGATCCGGCCCTGAAGTTTAAATCGGCTGATGAGACTAAGCTTGTTGACTTCGTGCCCGGTGATTCGTCCAAGCAGTTTAGCATCAGCGCTAACTTGGATCCGAAATAGGAAAGTGCGCTCATCGAGTTCATCCGTGAGAATCGGGACATCTTTGCATGGAAGCCTTCTGACATGCCAGGTGTACCGAGAGAACTCACTGAGCACACTCTCAATGTTGATCCCGATTATAAACTGGTCAAACAATTTCTTTGCCGGTTCAATGAAGAAAGACGCAAGGCAATTGGAGAAGAATTTGCCAGGCTCTTGGCGGCTGGGTTTATCATTGAAGTGTTTCATCCTGAGTGGTTGGCTAATCCGGTGCTAGTACTTAAGAAGAATGGCACTTGGCGTATGTGTGTGGACTATACAGATCTCAACAAAGCTTGCTCAGCAGATCCTTTTTCTCTCCCGCGTATTGATCAAATCATTGATGCTACAGCGGGTTGTGAGCGTTTGAGCATTCTGGATGCATATTCTGGTTATCATCAGATCAAAATGGCTGTTAAGGACCAGGAGAAGACAGCCTTCATAACTCCTTTTGGAGCCTTCTGTTATGTGTCTATGCCTCAAGAGTGCCCAGGCGACTTATCAACGGTGTGTACAGAATTGTCTTGATGATTAGATCAGCCGCAATGTTCATGCTTATGTGGATGATATTGTGGTAAAATCTAGAAAGAAGGAGACATTGATAGGTGACTTGAATGAGACCTTTGATAACCCGCGGGTTTATAAAATGATGCTTAATCCGGCCAAGTGTGTTTTTGGTGTACCGGCAGGCAAGCTCTTGGGCTTTTTGGTGTCTAACAGGGGCATTGAAGCTAACCCGAAAAAGATCAAAGCCATCACCTCTTTGGCCAAACCAAAGTGTATCAATGATTTTCAGCGCCTGGCAGGACGGATTGCCGCGTTGAGCCGGTTTATCAGTCGCCTTGGCGAGAAGGCCATCCCTTTGTATCAGATGCTGAAGAAAACGGATAACTTTGTCTGGAGTGATGCCGCTAATGAAGCGTTTGAGGACTTAAAGCGGCAGCTGGCTAATCTGCCGATTCTCGCTGCTCTGGTTGACGAAGAGCCATTGTTGCTATATGTGGCAGCTAACGCCTGGGCTGTTAGTGTGGCTATTGTGGTGGAGCGCAAGGAGGTAGGAAAGGAATATTCGGTTCAGCGGCCGGTTTACTATATCAGTGAGGTACTTATTGAGTCCAAACAGAGGTACCTGCATTGGCAAAAATTGGTGTATGGAATTTTTATGGCAAGCCGGAAGCTTAAGCAATATTTCCAAGGTCATCCCATCAATGTGGTCAGCTCTTCTCCTTTGGGGGATATAATCCAGAACAGGGAGGCGACTGGCCGGATTGCTAAGTGGGCTATCGAGCTCGGGCCTCACGGGTTGAAATACATACCCCGAACGGTGATCAAATCTCAGGCACTTGTGGATTTCATCAATGATTGGACAGAGCTACAAGCGCCAGAGGAGAAGCCGGATCATACTTATTGGACTATTCATTTTGATGGGTCCAGGCAATTGGAGGGCTCGGGGGCTGGAGTCGTCACTACAAAAAAAAGACACATCCGTGACATTTTGGGCCGAACGAATTTTTTTCCTGTCATACATATGACACTTCTATAGCGATAATTGTGACAAAACCGGTATCATCATAGATGTGGTGGGCTCCTACTTCTATAACAAAAATCATGACAGAAAATGGGCTTTTCGTCACAGGCGGGCGGAGACGCAGCTGCATGACATTCTTTGAGCCGTCCATGACGGAAAAACCATGGTGGAAGCGAGGGCGAGAAAAATTTCGGGAGTTCCTGTTACGGTGGGAGGTCGGGGCGGCGCGCGCGTTCTCTCGTACACGTCTGCAGCGTGTGTGCTGGCGTTAGCTCTCGAACCCGAAGCGAGGCGTTGGGCTCTAATCGAACCCGGCGATTGCCTTTGCAGCTATCGTTCTTGAACTGAGCGATCGATCGATGGCTGTTAATCGAACCCGATCGGCGATTCCTTTGCTCTGCTGCTAACTGAAGCCGATCGATCTGCATCTGGGATGAGCAGTGGAGTTGTTGGGGGGTTGGATGAGCAGTGGCGGTGGCGTTTGCTAGAGTAGTTCCTGCGAGCATTGTAGACATAGAAATTTGCAAAATACTTACGGCTCTGAATGTGATGAGACCGTTGACTAAAATTATCTCACAAGCAAAACATGATCACACCTTAGTACTCTTTGGGTGTTAATCACATAGCGATGTGAACTAGATTCTGACTCTAGTAAACCCTTTGGGTGTTGATCACATGTCGATGTGAACTATGGGTGTTAACCACATATAGATGTGAACTATTGATGTTAAATCACATGGCGATGTGAACTAGATTATTGACTCTAGTGCAAGTGGGAGGCTGAAGGAAATATGCCCTAGAGGCAATAATAAAGTTATTATTTATTTCCTTATTTCATGATAAATGTTTATTATTCATGCTAGAATTGTATTAACCGGAAACATAATACATGTGTGAATACATAGACAAACAGTGTCACTAGTATGCCTCTACTTGACTAGCTCGTTAATCGAAGATGGTTATGTTTCCTAACCATAGACATGAGTTGTCATTTGATTAACGGGATCACATCATTAGGAGAATGATCTAATTGACATGACCCATTCCGTTAGCCTAGCACTTGATCGTTTAGTATATTGCTATTGCTTTCTTCATGACATATACATGTTCACGTAACTATGAGATTATGCAACTCCGTTTACGGAGGAACACTTTGGTGCTACCAAGCGTCACAACGAATCGGGTGATTATAAAGGAGTACTACAGGTGTCTCCAAAGGTACATGTTGGGTTGGCGTATTTGAGATTAGGTTTTGTCACTCCGATTGTCGGAGAGGTATCTCTGGGCCTTCTCGGTAATACACATCACATAAGCCTTGCAAGCATTGCAACTAATGAGTTAGTTGTGAGATGATGTATTACGGAACGAGTAAAGAGACTTACCGGTAACGAGATTGAACTAGGTATTGGATACCGACGATCGAATCTCGGGTAAGTAACATACCGATGACAAAGGGAACAACGTATGTCGTTATGCGGTTTGACCGATAAAGATCTTCGTAGAATATGTAGGAACCAATATGGGCATCCAAGTTCCGCTATTGGTTATTTACCGAGAATGGTTCTAGGTCATGTCTACATAGTTCTCGAACCCGTAGGGTCCGCACGCTTAACGTTTCGATGACAGTTCATTATGAGTTTATAAGTTTTGATGTGCGAAGGTTGTTGAGTCCGGATGTGATCACGGACATGACGAGGAGTCTCGAAATGGTCGAGACATAAAGATTGATATATTGGAAGCCTATGTTTGGACTTGGAAGGTTCGGATGAAAACAGGACGTTACGGAACACCGGCGGTTACGGAACCCCGGGGTCAATGGGCCTTGATGGGCCATAGGGAGAAGAGGAAGGGCGGCCAGGGCAGGCGCGCCCCCCCCTCTAGTCTGAATAGGACAAGGAGAGGGAGGCGCCTCTTCCCTCTTCCCCTCCCAATCCTAATCCAACTAGGAGAAGGGGAGTCCTACTCGGTGGGAGTAGGACTCCTCGGCCGCCTCTAGGGCTGGCCGCACCCCTTGCTCCTTTATATCTGAGGCGGGGGCACCCCATAATGCACAAGTTGATCTACGTGATCGTTCTTAGCCGTGCGGTGCCCCCTCCACCATATTCCACTTGGTCATATCGTCGCGGAGCTTAAGCGAAGCCTGCGCGGTGAAAGTCATATCGTCGCGGAGCTTAGGCGAAGCCCTGCGTCGGTGGAGCATCATCATCGTCCCACGCCGTCGTCTTGTGGAACTCATCCCCGACGCTTTGCTGGATCGGGCCGGGGATCGTCATCGAGCTGAGCGTGTGCGAACTTCGGAGGTGGCGTCGTTCGGTACTTGGATCGGTCGGATCGTGAAGACGACGACTACATCAACCGCGTTGTTATAACGCTTCCTCTTCGGTCTCGAGAGTGCGTGGACGGACACTCTCCTTCTCGTTGCTATGCCATCACCATGGTCTTGCGTGTGCGTAGGAATTTTTTAAAATTACTCGTTCCCCAACGATGGTATCGAGCCTGGTTTTATGCGTTGATGTCATATGCACGAGTAGAACACAAGTGAGTTGTGGGCGATATAAGTCATACCGCTTACCAGCATGTCATACTTTGGTTGGCGGTATTGTGAGATGAAGCGGCCCGGACCGACATTACTGCAGACGCTTACGCGAGACTGGTTTCACCGCTTGAGCACTCGTTGCTTAAAGGTGACCAGCGGGTGTCTGCTTTCTCTCACTTTAGTTGAACCGAGTGTGGCTCGCCCGGTCCTTGCGAAGGTTAAAACAGCACCAACTTGACAAACTATCGTTGTGGTTTTGATGCGTAGGTAAGAACGGTTCTTTCTCAGCCCGTAGCAGCCACGTAAAACTTGCAACAACAAAGTAGAGGACGTCTAACTTGTTTTTGCAGGGCATGTTGTGATGTGATATGGTCAAGGCGTGATGCTATATTTATTGTATGAGATGATCATGTTTTGTAACGAAGTTATCGACAATGGCAGGAGCCATATGGTTGTCGCTTTATTGTATGAAATGCAAAAGCCATGTAATTGCTTTACTTTATCACTAAGCGATAGCGATAGTCGTAGAAGCAATAGTTGGCGAGATGACAACGATGCTACGATGGAGATCAAGGTGTCGCGCCGGTGACAATGGTGATCATGGCGGTGCTTGGAGATGGAATCACAAGCACAAGATGATGATGGCCATATCATATCACTTATATTGATTGCATGTAATGTTTATCCTTTATGCATCTTATCTTGCTTTGATTGACGGTAGCATTATAAGATGATCTCTCACTAAAATTATCAAGAAGTGTTCTCCACAGTATGCACCGTTATGAAAGTTCTTCATCTTTGAGACACCACGTGATCGGGTGTGATAGGCTCTACGTTCAAATACAACGGGTGCAAAACAGTTTGCACGCCGAATACTCGAGTTAAACTTGCGAGCCTAGCATATAACAGATATGGCCTCGGAACACGGAGACCGAAAGGTCGAGCGTGAATCATATAGTAGATATGATCAACATAGTGATGTTCACCATTGAAACTACTCCATCTCACGTGATGATCGGGCATGGTTTAGTTGATATGGATCACGTAATCACTTAGAAGATTAGAGGGATGTCTATCTAAGTGGGAGTTCTTAAGTAATATGATTAATTGAACTTAAATTTATCATGAACTTAGTCCTGGTAGTATTTTGCAAATTATGTTGTAGATCAATAGCTCTCGTTGTTGATTCCCTATGTTTTTTGCTTCCCTATGTTTTTATATGTGTTCCTAGAGAAAATTGTATTGAAAGATGTTAGTAGCAATGATGCGGATTGGATCCGTTATCTGAGGTTTATCCTCATTGCTGCACATAAGAATTATGTCCTTAATGCATCGCTAGGTGAGACCTATTGCAGGAGCAAATGCAGACGTTATGAACGTTTGGCTAGCTCAATATGATGACTACTTGATAGTTTAGTGCACCATACTTAACAGCTTAGAATCGGGACTTCAAAGACGTTTTGAACGTCATGGACCATATGAGATGTTCCAGGAGTTGAAGTTAATATTTCAAGCAAATACCCGAGTTGAGAGATATGAAGTCTCCAACAAGTTCTATAGCTAAAAGATGGAGGAGAATCGCTCAACTGTGAGCATGTGCTCAGATTATGCAGGTACTTCAATCACTTGAATCAAGTGGGAGTTAATCTTCCAGGTAAGATAGTGATTGACAGAATTCTCTAGTCACCATCACTAAGTTACTAGAACTTCGTGATGAACTATAGTATGCAAGGGATGACGAAAACGATTCCCGAGCTCTTCGTGATGTTGAAATCGACGAAGTTAGAAATCAAGAAAGAGCATCAAGTGTTGATGATTGACAAGACCACTAGTCTCAAGGAAAAGGGCAAAGGGAAGAAGGGGAACTTCAAGAAGAACGGCAAGCAAGTTGTTGCTCGAGTAAAGAAGCCCAAGTCTGAATCTAAGCCTGAGACTAAGTGCTTTTGCTACAATGGAACTGGTCACTGGAAGCGGAACTACCCAAGTATTTGGCGGATAAGAAGGATGGCAAAGTGAACAAAGGTATATTTGATATACAAATTATTGATGTGTATTTTACTAGTGTTCGTAGCAAACCCTCGGTATTTGATACTGGTTCGGTTGCTAAGAGTAGTAACTCAAACAGGAGTTGCAGAATGAGCGAAACTAGTTGAAGGGAAGTGACGATGAGTGTTGGAAGTAGTTCCGAGATTGATATGATCATCATCGCACACTCCCTATACTTTCGGATTAGTGTTAAACCTAAATAAATGTTATTTGGTGTTTGCGTTGAGCATGAATATGATTTGATCATGTTTATTGAAAAACGGTTATTCATTTAAAGTCAAAGAATAATTGTTGTTACATTTACATGAATAAAACCTTCAATGGTCATACACTCAATGAAAATAGTTTTCAAAGCGGTTATTCATTTAAAGTCAAAGAATAATTGTTGTTCATTTAAATGAATAAAACCTTCGATGGTCATACACCCAATGAAAATATTTTATTGGATCTCGATCGTAGTGATAAGCATATTCATAATATTGATGCCAAAAGATGCAAAGTTAATAATGATAGTGCAACTTATTTGTGGCTTTGCCGTTTGGGTCATATCGGTATAAAGCGCATGAAGAAACTCCATAAGGATGGATTTTTGGAATCACTTGGTTATGAATCATTTGATGCTTGCGAAACGTGCCTTTTGGGCAAGATGACTAAAACTCCGTTCTCGGAACAATGGAACAAGCTCTGACTTGTTGGAAATAACACATATATACCGATGTATGCGATCCAATGAGTGTTGATGCTCGTGGCAAGTATCGTTATTTTTCGACCTTCACAAGATGATTTGAGTAGATATGGGTATATCTACTTGATGAAACATAAGTCTGAAATAGTTGAAAGGTTCAAAGAATTTCAGAGTGAAGTGGAAAATCATCGCAACAAGAAAATAAAGTTTCGCGATCTGATCGTGGAGATGAATATTTGAGTTCTGAGTTTGGTCTTCAATTAAAACAATGTGGAATAGTTTCACAGCTCACGCATACAGGAACACCACAACGTTATGGTGTGTCCGAACGTCGTAACCGTACTTTATTTTGATATGGTGCGATCAATGATGTCTCTTACCGATTTATCAATATCGTTTTGGGATTATGCATTAGAGACAGTTGCATTCACGTTTAATAGGGCACCATCTAAATCCGTTGAGACGACACCGTATGAACTATGGTTTAACAAATAAACCTAAGCCGTCGTTTCTTAAAAGTTTGGAGTTGTGATGCTTATGTGAAAAAGTTTTCACCGATAAGCTCGAACCCAAATCGAGAAGTCGTCTTCATAGAATACCCAAAGGTAACTATTGGGTACACCTTCTATCATAGATCCGAAGGCAAGTTTTTCGTTGCTAAGATGGATCCTTTCTAGAGAAGAAGTTTCTCTCGAAAGAAGTGAGTGGGAGGAAGTAGAACTTGATGAGGTAATTGTACCTTCTCCCTTATTGGAAAGTAGTTCATCACAGAAATCAGTTCGGTGATTCCTACACCAATTAGTGAGGAAGTTAATGATGATGATCATGAAACTTCAGATCAAGTTGCTACCGAACCTCGTAGGTCTTCCGAGTAAGATCCGCACAGAGTGGTACGGTAATCATGTTACTAGACCATGATGAACCTCACGAACTATGAGGAAGCGATGATGAGCCCAGATTCGCGAAATGGCTTGAGGCCATAAAATCTGAGATATGATCCATGTATGAGAACAAAAGTATGGACTTTGATTGACTTGCTCGATGATCTGCAAGCCATGTTAAATAAATGGATCTTCAAGAGGAAGACAGATCTTGATAGTAGTATTACTATCTACAAAGCTCGACTTATGCAAAAAGGTTTTCGACAAGTTCAAGGTGTTGACTACAATGAGATTTTCTCAAGCTGTAGCGATTCTTAAGTATGTCCGAATCATGTTAGCAATTGCCACATTTTATGAAATCTGGCAAATGGATGTCAAAACTACATTCTTTAATGGATTTATTAAAGAAGAGTTGTATATGATGCAACCAGAAGTTTTTGTCAATCCTAAAGGAGCTAACAAAATGTGCAAGCTCAGCGATCCATCAATGGACTGGTGCAAGCATCTCGGAGTTGGAATATACGCTTTGATGTGTTGATCAAAGCATATGATTTTATCAGACTTTTGGAAGGCTGTATTTACAAGAAAGTGAGTGGGAGCACTACAGCCTTTTACGATAAGTATATGTGATTGACATATTGTTGATCGGAAATAATGTAGAATTATTACGCAAAGCATAAAGGAGTGTTTGAAAGGAGTTTTTCAAAGGAAGACCTCGTTGAAGCTGCTTACATATTGAGCATCAAGATCTATAGAGATAGATCAAGACGCTTGATAAGTTTTTCAATAAATACATACCTTGACAAGATTTTGAAGTAGTTCAAAATGGAACAGTCAAAGAAAGAGTTCTTGCCTGTGTTACAAGGTGTGAGATTGAGTAAGACTCAAAACCCGACTACGGCAGAAGATAGAAAGAGAATGAAAGTCATTCCCTATGCATCAGCCATAGGTTCTATAAAGTATGTCATGCTGTGTACCAGATCTATTGCGTACCCTACCACTAAGCTTGGCAAGGGAGTGCAATAGTGATCTAGGAGTAAATCAATGGACAGTGGTCAAAATTATCCTTAGTGGAATAAGGATATGTTTCTCGATTATGGAAGTGAAAAAAGGTTCGTCGTAAAGGGTTACGTCGATGCAAGTTTTAACACTAATCTAGATGACTCTGAGTCTCAATCTGGATACATATTGAAAGTGGGAGCAATTAGCTAGAGTAGCTCCGTGCGAGCATTGTAGACATAGAAATTTGCAAAATACTTACGGCTCTGAATGTGATGAGACCCGTTGACTAAAATTATCTCACAAGCAAAACATGATCACACCTTAGTACTCTTTGGGTGTTAATCACATAGCGATGTGAACTAGATTACTGACTCTAGTAAACCCTTTGGGTGTTGATCACATGTTGATGTGAACTATGGGTGTTAACCACATATAGATGTGAACTATTGATGTTAAATCACATGGCGATGTGAACTAGATTATTGACTCTAGTGCAAGTGGGAGACTGAAGGAAATATGCCCTAGAGGCAATAATAAAGTTATTATTTATTTCCTTATTTCATGATAAATGTTTATTATTCATGCTAGAATTGTATTAACCAGAAACATAATACATGTGTGAATACATAGACAAACAAAGTGTCACTAGTATGCCTCTACTTGACTAGCTCGTTAATCGAAGATGGTTATGTTTCCTAACCATAGACATGAGTTGTCATTTGATTAACGGGATCACATCATTAGGAGAATGATCTGATTGACATGACCCATTCCGTTAGCCTAGCACTTGATCGTTTAGTATATTGCTATTGCTTTCTTCATGACATATACATGTTCTGTAACTATGAGATTATGCAACTCCGTTTACGGAGGAACACTTTGGTGCTACCAAACGTCACAACGAAGCGGGTGATTATAAAGGAGTACTACAGGTGTCTCCAAAGGTACATGTTGGGTTGGCGTATTTGAGATTAGGTTTTGTCACTCCGATTGTCGGAGAGGTATCTCTGGGCCTTCTCGGTAATACACATCACATAAGCCTTGCAAGCATTGCAACTAATGAGTTAGTTGTGAGATGATGTATTACGGAGCGAGTAAAGAGACTTACCGTAACGAGATTGAACTAGGTATTGGATACCGACGATCGAATCTCGGGTAAAGTAACATACCGATGACAAAGGGAACAACGTATGTTGTTATGCGGTTTGACCGATAAAGATCTTCGTAGAATATGTAGGAACCAATATGGGCATCCAGGTTCCGCTATTGGTTATTGACCGAGAATGGTTCTAGGTCATGTCTACATAGTTCTCGAACCCGTAGGGTCCGCACGCTTAACGTTTGATGACAGTTCATTATGAGTTTATAAGTTTTGATGTGCGAAGGTTGTTGAGTCCGGATGTGATCACGGACATGACGAGGAGTCTCGAAATGGTCGAGACATAAAGATTGATATATTGGAAGCCGATGTTTGGACTTGGAAGGTTCGGATGAAAATAGGGCGTTACGGAACACCGGGGTTACGGAACCCCGAAGTCAATGGGCCTTGATGGGCCATAGGGAGAAGAGGAAGGGCGGCCGGGGCAGGGCGCCGCCCTCCCTCTAGTCCGAATAGGACAAGGAGGGCGCCCCTTCCCTCTTCCCTCCCCAATCCTAATCCAACTAGGAGAAGGGGAGTCCTACTCGGTGGGAGTAGGACTCCTCGGCGCCCCTAGGGCTGGCCGCCCCTTGCTCCTTTATATCTGAGGCGGGGGCACCCCATAATGAACAAGTTGATCTACGTGATCGTTCTTAGCCGTGTGCGGTGCCCCCTCCACCATATTCCACTTGGTCATATCGTCGCGGAGCTTAAGCGAAGCCTGCGCCGGTGAAAGTCATATCGTCGCGGAGCTTAGGCGAAGCCCTGCGTCGGTGGAGCATCATCATCGTCCTGCGCCGTCGTCTTGTGGAACTCATCCTCGACGCTTTGCTGGATCGGGCCGGGGATCGTCATCGAGCTGAACATGTGCAGAACTTCGGAGGTGCCGACGTTCGGTACTTGGATCGGTCGGATCGTGAAGGCGTCGACTACATCAACCGCGTTGTTATAACGCTACGCTTTCGGTCTCAGGGTGCGTGGGCGGACCTCTCCCTTCGTTGCTATGCCATCACCATGGTCTTGCGTGTGCGTAGGAATTTTTTTGAAATTACTACGTTCCCCAACAGCCACACCCCTCCCGATCAACAGGACCCCGTTCCGAATGTAGGAGGTCCGGTTCCTCCGTTGTGCCATGCCATACGCCAGGCCTCGTTTCCATCGCCTGTTCCGTCCAAGCCCTCCCGATGAACACGACCACGCATTCCATTCCGGCCCAGCCAGTTGGCTCCCCATGAACACGACGACGACGTTGTTTCTCCGTTCCGACCCAGCCATGTACGTATGCGCGAGTAGGCATTCGAGACCCCGCCCGTATGTACACATACGTGACCGTATTTTCTTTCTTGCACCCTGGCCGCTGTACGTTCGTGTACATGCTATGTGCGCGCCTCTACTACGACACGTGCGCGCCTCTACTACGACACGTGCGCGCCTCTACATCGACGAGTATGTACGTACACATTCGCAACCAGAATGACAACGCTACGTACGCTTCGACCAGGTGGGTCCCGACAGTCAGGCACTTCCTTGCGTGCGAAGATGTAGCTGGTGGGTCCCAGCGGTCGGGGCGAATCATTTTTTCTGCCGGACGCACTTCCTTGCGTGCGAAGATGTAGCTAGTGGGTCCCGTGGTCGGGGCGAATCGGTTTTTTTGCGCGGACGCACTTCCTTGCGTGCGAAGGTGTAGCTGGTGGGTCCCAGCAGTCAGGAGGGAAACATTTTTTTTGTGAAATATGGTGGCCCATCCGGTGGGTCCCTGCTGTCAGGTGGAGGAATCATTATTTTCCGCGTAATAAGGAGGCACTTCCTTGCTGCGACCGTGGACCTAGCTGTCAGCCTCTCCACGTACAGTCCACGTCCGATGGAAGTCGTTCCTTGACCACTTTGACCACGCCGCGTCGAGAGCACCAGGGCGGTGGACGACGGCGAGGCCTAGGAAGGGGACGACGCAAAGCCGGTCAAGACGCGGCAGTGCATGCCCACGCGGAGAGGAGTATGAGTGTTCACTCGTTCGGCTGCGGTGTGAGGCTGCCGTCGCCACAGGGCCTGGCCAGCGGTGGGAATAGTAGGGGCGGTGAGGCCTCCGGCAGCAAGACTGGCCCGCCACGGAGGCAGGAGCGGCGGCATGACCGGCGCTGCTTTGGGCGGCTGGAGCAAGAAGACCAGAGGTTGAAGAAGCACTACGGCTGTTGGATGGACATCGTACGGTCACTGGAGCTAGAATCGTTCATATTGACTAAGTTGAGAAAGCCCTCCATCCCCATCAACTTAGTAGGCCCGTAACTTAGCCACCCACCAAGGTGGGTCCCAGCTAGTAGGGGGAGTATTCATTTTTTTGTGCGTAATAAAGAGGCACTTCCGGTGGGTCCGAGCTGACAGTGGGGGAATGTTTTTTTTCACGAAATACGGTGGCCCGTCCGGTGGGTCCCAGCAATCAGGGGGGGAACATTTTTTTCATGAAATAAGGTGGCCCGTCCGGTGGATCCCGGCTGTCAGGTGGAGGAATAATTATTTTGCGCGTAATAAGGAGGCACTTCCTTGCAGCCGCCCTGAACCCAACTGTCAGCCTCTCCACGTACAGTACTCTTCCGATGGAAGTCGCTCGTTGACCACGTTGACCATGCCGCGCCGAGAGCACCAGGCGGTGGGCGACGGCGACGCCTAGGAAGGGGCGACACGGAGCAGGAAAAGCGCAGCAGTGAAATCCAGCGGAGAGGTGTACGAGGTTCACTTGGTTGGCTGCGGTGTGAGGCTGCCGGCGCCTTGAGAATAACAGGGGTGTGGGTGAGTGGAGGATGGCACGGCCAGCGGTGGGAGTAGTATGGGGCGGTGAGGCCTCGCGCAACCACACCGACCGGGGGAGGCAGGAGCAGTGGCACGACCGGCGCTGCTTTGGGCGGCTGGACCAAGAAGACCAGAGGTTGAAGAAGCACTACGGCTGTTGGTTGGACATCTTATGGTCCTTGAAGCTAGAATCGTTTATATTGACTAAGTTGACAAAGCCATTGGTGCGCTCCAACTTAGTAGGCCTGAGTCAGCCTCGAAGCAGTGCGCCCGGATGTCGGGGAGGAATCATTTTTGGGCGGCGAAGCTAAGAATATCCGAGATTGAAGAAGAAGCACGACATCCGTTGGATAGACATCCAACGGCCACTGCTGCTAGAACCGTGTGTTGACTATAATAAGTTGACAAAGCCTTGCATACGCGTCAACTTATTTTTTTAGGGGACGCGTCACTTAGTAGGCCCACAAGTGTGTGGCAGAGAACTTATAGCCCATTTGCGTTTTGTAAGAACGTACAACCCATTTTTGAATTCTAATGGAATTTACAACAGCCCATTTACAGTTTGTTAAAAGTACAACCCATTTTCTAGCTAGGACAACGATTAATAATTTCAACCAACCGTTGAAGACAGAATTCAATAAAATTTCCCACATTTTGATGGGATCCGAAATATTTTATCCGAAATTTCTAGTCGATTAAATATAAATTTGTATTACGTAAAATCCAACGAAACATTACGCGTGCAACAATGAAAATTTAAGATTTTCAAAATCCATAAATAATATTTTATAAACTAATTTCGTGTTTGGTGACTTTTTTTATAGTTACTGCCCAGTTTTATAATTACATCCCATTTATTATTTTTAAAGCCCATTTTCTGTTAAGCCTAATGCATCCCTCCTAGGAAAGATTTGCAGCCAGTGAGCGGAGAATAACAAGTTGACCTTGCTCGGTATTCCTCAAAAGGCGTATAGCTGGGCTAGCCATTTTCATCTTGAAAAATTAGAATCTGGGCTGGATATCGGCTTTGGGCTGGGCAGACGGGCCACAGCCATGATTAATACCATGCTCTCCTCGAACAACAACAAAATCATCGCCAAGAAAAACTCCATGAGTGCTCACGCCTCAAAAACACAAATCTGCTCGAGCTGCTTGGTCCCGGTATCGGCCGCACCTTGTGCAATTCTCTCGTTTATATTGACTACATAGGTTGACAATGGTGTGGGACCGTGATGTCAAGAAACCAGGAGAAAGAAAAAAAATATAGTTGTACATAATAAGGAGGCACTTGCGTATGTAAGACTATGGCCCTAGTGGGTCCCTAGTGTCATCCAGTCAAAATAAAGTCATCTCCTGAATCCTCATGTTCGTTGACCATGCTAACAATGCTCGGCGCCACGGCGAGCGCAACAACTCGAGGGACAAGGGAGAGGGACTCGCGGGCCCTACGGAGGCTCGATAAAGACACCGCTGCTCATTCAGAAGCCAGGATCATCGGACACCTATGAGCACCTTGAGAAACCGAGGCGGCATGAAGCGGTAAGGCGCGCTTGGGAGCTCTGGTTTATTTCAAACCTGTATTAACATACAAGTGTAATGTACTCGTCATCGGAAACAACGCGTAAAATACAGGCGTAATGAAACCGAGGGCCCGAGGTGCCGTAAGTAAAACCGGCGGGTTCTGGCGTGTAATTTGAGAGACCGGTGTATATTTTACGAGCACTGCTATATGGACGATGTTACCAGACGATACATGCACGACGTGCGTATCATGCCATCCATGGGCAAGGCTGAAACAATAGATAACGGCTGGATTAGCAATCGTCCGAGTGTCGTTCAACGCTTTTATCGTGTGTGAAGTACTTTTGATATTTTACTAGTCGAAATCGACCAACCAAGCGCCTTCGCCCGAGACCATCTGCTTTAATTTACAAGCGTCAGTTTTACAAGCGGTTTTGGTTGGAAAACGACTATCCAATCACGGCCTAATATCATGAGTTGGTCGGAAGATCATATGGTTTCACGTCTAACCTACCCAACTTGTCGTATAGGCTATCAATGAAACATCAGACGATGAACTTCTTAAGCACGGAAACAACAAAAGATGATGATATTCTTAACAAGCAAATCACTGGCATTAGATCGACATGCAAAACAATACGAAGCATTATTCTCAGGAGGCACGGTGAACAACTCGTGATGCCGCATGCCACAACATTCCAAGCTCAACTTTGCAATCAAACACAAGGCCTGGCATTACGTAGAAAATATTCATAACAAACTTTTAACACAGGAATATCTCAGCAGAGTAACTATTTACTTCTAAACTGAACATAGGAATAGGAAAAAACACTCGACGCTGCTCACAGCAAGGGCGTCCCACTCAAAAATATCAAATGCATGTCTTCTGGCTAACATCAATGAGAAAATTTTGACAAGGTTTTCCAATTCCAATATATTAAACTAACGTCTTCTTGCTAACATCAATGATTAAACTTTGACAAGCTTTTCCCATTCAAAATATGTAATGCCTATGATCGTGGAGTCACTGTAAGCTTCTTGCTAACATCAATGATTAAACTTGACAAGCTTTTCCCATTCAAAATATGTAATGCCTATGATCATGGAGTCTGTCGCTTCTTGTACTTGTTTGGGAACTTTTGCCTGTGGCACTCACGTGTTGTTAAATTGCCAATGGTCTCTGCAGACTAGTCATGTCACGGTGTCTAATATTTATGGCACCGGCTGAAGCAATGGAGGATTCCGTGCCAAACTAAGAAAAGGTGAAATTGGCACCTCTTTTGGCCTACATAGTGGAAGGCCTAATACTCTGTAAAGCTTCTCGGTCATTCCTTACGTAATGTAAGCGCAAACAGTGATTGCTTCTTTACGCAAAGTGGAGCGACCAAGCTGGACCCGATAATGCAGCAGTTTGCCTTGGACACATTGGCTCCTTTTATGCAGTTGAACTAAAATTAAAGTCGGAATAAAACCGAGCTTTAATTTTGATATCCTATAAGCAACAAAAGGTATAAGGAAACAATTCTGATAAATAACGGTTGATGACTTGTACTCCCGGAAGAAAAACATCTCTTGATCTACCTTATCTTAATGGGAAACAAAGCGGAGAGTAGCAATTCTCAATCGATGTGATTCATTCATATTAAGCGAGACATTATCTTAACAATGCCTTGTTTCAAAATGTATAAAGAACGTAAAAGCAGAAAATTATCATTCCTAAAACAATGCGGTGATTCATTTTAACAGAGACATTATCTTAACAATACCTTGGTTAAACATGTACAAAGAACTACAAAGCGAGGATAGTACCATTCCTAACAAGTGTTGCAGTTTTGAACTAAGATTCAGTAGTTAATTAATTCGAGAGTGGAATTGCTTAATTTTACCAATGACATTAGATTAACAAAAGCATAAACAGTTCGAGGGGAGAGTGGGCGCAACAACAGTATGTGCTTCCATCTACTTATAAAGGGGTGATGCAGAGTTTGTTGTAACAAAGCAACAAGCATCATGTGCAGGTTGGTCCCATTTGTGTTCACTACTTAATGGGAAAAGACAGCAATACAATAGCTTCAATTCAACATTTATTTAAAACAGTACCAATACAAGTAGCACAACATCTCAAAGCACACTACACAATCATGTGGATGAAGGCTGTCTTGACCTTTCATGAGAAGACCAGGATAAAATATGAATCTGCCAACACGAATAGGAAATCGAATCTCGTTTTGTGCGGTTACCTTGAAATCAAGCAAAGTGTTTAGCGTGGCGAAGCAAAATGTCACAATAGCAACAAGTTGAATAGATATCCCTGTTTAAGCAGAGGCAAAAATGAATCAATTCTTGGCTAATAAAGGAGGATGAAACATGCGCCACAAAAATGGTAATCCCGCCAATCCCTAACAAGTGTTGCAGTTTTGAAATAAGATTCAGTAGTTAATTCTGAGAGTGGCATCAATTATTGGCTTATAAAGGGTGTGATGCTTAATTTGTTGTAACAAAGCAACAAGCGTCATGTCTGGGTTGGTCCCATTTGTGTTCACTACTTAATGGGAAAAGACAGTAATACAATAGCTTCAATTCAACATTTATTTAAAACAATACCAAAACAAGTAGCACAACATCTCAAAGCACACTGCACATCATGTGGATGAGACCAAGATTTGAAACAACTCGCCACGAAGAGTGGAAACAAATATCGATCTCCTTTTGTGCAGTTCCACAAAAGTTAAGCAAAGTCACCGGTGTGACATTCAAGTTGAACTGCACAAAATACTCTTAAAACATAAGTGTTTCAAGTAGCGAAGCAAAATGTCGCAATAGAAACAAGTTGAATCGATACCCCTGTTTTAACAGAGGCAAAAAAGGAAACAATTACTTGCCGATAAAGGAGGATGAAACAAACAGTGACAGAAAGGAGCATCTAACTTATCTTGGATGAAAAACAAAGTAGGATTGTAGCATTTCTAAAACGGTTGCATCGATTCATATTAACAGAGACATTCTCTTGAAACAACATTCGTTAAAAAATGTGATTTACTTTTAACAGTGGCATTGCTTCAATTTTCCGCCGACATTCTTAGATTAACAACTGCAAAATAGCTGTATGGGACATGCCAGCACCATGTGCATCACAAGTATAAATGGGTGATGCAGAGTATGTAGCCAAGCAGCATATATGCGTTGGTCCCATATTTTTTTTCTTTGAACCTTTTTCCTAAGTGAGGGCAGCAAATCTAGTCCTGCACAAACTACCCGACCCCCCAGTTTCTTTCCCTTTTCAACAAAGAGATCGGTTCCTTACAGATGTGTGTACTGGGTTACCCCCTTTTTCCCTTTTCGACCTACAAAGCAGCTGGATAGCCAGTCTATACTAATTTCCGCCCCTCCTTTCCTCATTGAACCACGTCCTAGATTCTTGCTCCAGTCCGCCGCACCCTTCTTTCCTCTTTGAACCAAGACCTAGATACGACTACAGATCGAAAAAGATCCATATGCAGCTAGAAACAGCAGCGGTTTCAAAAAACTTATACCTTAGGGTCGTGCGGATGTGGAAAGGCGTCTGGCGGGAGGCGGATCTGCCCACACTACGTCGTCGGTGAGGAAGAAGGGTCGGTGGCCCTCCCTTACAGCGCTGGGTCAAAGAGAACAGCGCGATCGGCGATGGATTGCCTCCCTCGCCGGAAGGCGATAGAGTGAACGCTGCACCTCCTCCCTTCCGGTCTGACGGGATCTGACGCCTCCTTCACCGGCTGTGAGGGGGAGAGAGAGACAAGAGGCCAACACAGTCTTGTTTAGATCTGGTGAAGAGAGGGTGAGAGGCTGTGAATATAGCAAACCCTAGCAAATGAATCTTTGAGTCTCCAGCGTGTAACATATATTTAGTCGGCGGCGTGTGGAAGTGCAAACCCTAGCGAACAAGCTGAGGCTCCGCTTATATATACTACTGTAGTACGGACTGAGCTCCGGTGTCTTCACTGCACCTGCTTTTGGCTGTATCATAGGTGAGCCAGCCACATTTTGGGCCCACCTGTCATAAACCCAAAGGCTGCTGCACTAAGTCAATGAAGCCGCGTCCATATAGTACTCTCGTGTATACGACTAATATATACTAGTGGAGTGGTTTTCTTATTCTCTCCATAACAATCGTTTTGAATTGTGTAAGTCTGAAACGAAACTCTTTATTTAATGTACAGATGAAGAAAACTAGTACTACTTCCGATGAACTAACGATCCACGCCCACGCGTCTGGTCGCACTTCTGTCCTTCACGTGTGGTACACTACCCTCCCTTAAGTGAACAACCACAAATGCGCCAAATTATCGGAAGCGTGTGAGAGTGTGTACAAATAAAAATTTTAATTTCAATTATCGGAAAGGTTTGAGAGTATTACAAGTTTGACTTGATCAAATCTAATATCTTGGAGTAAATAAAATGGAGGCTACTCGTCCATCCGGGTTTTTAGTCCACACCATTTTTTAAATCAAAGTTAATAGCTGGACAAATAAAATTACAGGGGAGCTAGAGACAAAGTTGTGAGAAGGCTTAGAAATCAATACAAAACTTATGCTCTTAGTACCAATGTCGATCCTTCTTCAAGGAAACATTTGGTTCATAGCCAATTGTGTGATAAAATTGCACCAACGTGAAATACGACCGCGTCTCCAACGCAACCAAGGTGAACTGACGAAGGATATCATCTTTGTGCGTAACAAGCAAAGAGCACTGATGGAAGACAACTTGTTTTTCATTGAAAATCGATCAGCTTCACCATCCGACGCAACCATGAGGCGCAACCATGAGCATCGATAGGTCATCGTGGTGATGCATCATCCATTTGGCATCAAGTTTGGGAGAGGCACCTATGGAGTTCGACAAATCCTCACTATGGTCTGTTTCTTCTCAGTAATCAAGCTCGAGGAAGGAAGAACCATGTGGCGAGAGAAGACGATGAGGCAGAACAACAATGGCCATCCAATTTTGTGCAGTTCCACTAAAATTGAGGAAGACATGCCCGGGTATGGAGACACGCATCGCTGTTTCCAAAAATATAAAAAAGGGTTAGCAACAACATCTCAATTATCAATAAGAATTAATGAAAAGTACACCAACAAACAGAAGCATCATAATTATATCTTGATGGGAACTAAACCAGGACACCGAGAAAAAAAGCATTTCTTCATTTAACCAGTGATAGTACTACCACCATATGGACAATGACCGCACAACCACCATGTACTTTTTGTCGAAACAACATGTATACCTCCACCGAGGCATAAATCAGGACAACTTTTCGAGTGGCATTTCCTCTATAATAGTACTACGTAGGTGATGTTGGACCAGCCGACGAACCCTAGCTACTACTATGCATGGGGAGCTGGGGAGTAGTCGCATAGAAGAAAACCCGCGCGCAACGACCTAGGGAGCTGGACCAGTACAAGAAGTTATACCTCAGGTGGGCGAGATGTCGTTTAGGCGGGCGGGCGGGATCTGCCCACACGACAGCAGTGAACAAGGGCGCGGAGGATCTTCGTCCGCGCCAGCGCCGGCTCCGAGAGGATGGTGCGCATCGACTCCCTCCGTAGCCGACGGCGACAACGTCAACGCTGCACCTCCTCACTTTCTGCAGCGGACGGGATTCGGCCGGATCTGTGACCACCGGTGAGGAGAGACATAGAGTGGACACTGTCATCTTGTTTTGATATGGAGAAGGTGAGAGAGCGAGACGCGAGAAACTCTATCAACCAAGAGGCTATAATGGAGTAAAAAAATCTCTCCATAGTAGTGGTTTTAAATAGAATACGCGCGTTCTCAGAAAAAAGAAACGAAAACTGGCGGACAATATTTTAAGGGTCTGTCTAGGACACATCTAGATGTGACATAGTTATGTCACATCTAAGTTGATGTCCACTCTGTTTGTGGTCTATTTTTTTGTCCTAGTTTTTTTTTTGTTTCTTGTTACTACATTATATACTTGTGGGAGCTTAGATGTGATATCCTTAAATAACATCTAGATGTGAATTAGACAAACTAATTTTCTAACGTATCAAGAAAGAAAACTTCGATCAAAAACACGCCCCGCTTCGGTCGCGAGTAAATCGCACACACACATAGACATATACATGCATATCCGTGTTTAGTAAAATTCCATTTCCATCTCCATCTCCAATCATATTTGTCCAACTGCCACATTATTTACGTTGTTAATTATATACGCAACAATATTAACGTACATCATCTCTTGTTTGCGAGCGTCCGGACCGCTGCCACGGCGGTCTGACCAACCGAACCCTCTTCATCACCAGCGTGCTTCCCTTGAAAGCAGTCGATGCCGCATTCATGCCCGGCCAGAGCGGACGCGACCTCTCACTGGCTCCGGCATTGAAGCGGCGCGCCGGCTGAGAGAGCGTCGCCCGCGCCGCTTCCGGCTGCACGCGGCTGCTCCGCTTTCAAAGGTCGCAATAGCCAGCTACAACATGTGTAAAAAGTTCTTGGGAGTCCGTTCTACAACTAGCTGTCCTCCCCCAACTCGTCAATCTCTTCCAGTAGTGCTAGTACTCCATGGCGCGATCCATCAGACAAGCAGGCAGGAAATTATCGTATACGCTGTTTGCGGTGAGTGGCATGCCGAGCGACCATGTGGGGTCGAGCCGTGGAGGAGGGTGAGACACTAAAACGACAGACGTGATTTAGACGTTGGTTTTGCTCGATGGCGCGATCCAACGAAATGAAACGTTGGCTTCTCTCCGTTTCATTTTTTCTCTAGAAAAATGGAAACTTTCCACTCCATTTTCATTCCTATTCCAAGGTTGCCCCATTACAACATTCCATCAAATACAAAGGAAAACTAACACGCATGCTGATGCATCTCAATGATTCACAGATCATAGCCAATATTTACTTCACAACTAAAGAAAAAAGTTGTGAGAGCGTGTACGAAAGAAAAACTACTGATGGGGTAACTACGACTTAAACCCTAAACCCTAAACATGATTTAATTCCTGGCGGGTAGAACCTATCGAAGGAAAGGCGGCTGGCACCCTCGGATCATCGATGCTTTTGTGCAGTTCCACTAAAATCGACCTGAGTATCCCTGAATGCAAAGATATTGAGGAAGTGTGGTTAGAATAATAGTACTGCCACTAGTTCATGAGACATAAACTCATCACAAGTAGAAGCCGGTAGAAGTAGAGAAAGATCTACATGGAGATGGAGCTACGCAGTGGAGCAAGCCGGCTCCAAAAGGAAGATGGACTACCTGGGACGTCGGGTTGTAGCTAGAAGGGCGATTGGGACGCGGCATCGGCTCATACCACGGTGACCCCCGATTGGGACGCACCGACTGTCGGTTTTCTCCGTCGCCGATGTCGACCGCGTCTACGCAGAACATTGTTCCCTTCCCCCAGCTGCGGGATCAGGCCCGAATTTCTATGCTTGTGAAGAGAGCAACCTTAGCAAGCAGGCTTGTAGCTTAGGCTCCTGCTAGTGTATATATAGTGGTTTTATTTTTCTCTCCATATCAACCATTTTATATTGCGTACATGTCATTCAAGAGTGAAATGATGGTTGCTTCTTCTGACTAACTTACTGTGTGATTTGACTGCTCCTTAGTGGCCCCTACACGTACTCCCCTACGTGTATGCAACGATCCTGCGTACACATGGACACAAAAAGCAGCACGATGCCCTAATGCATGCATGTCCGAGCACACGACGGAACACACACAGTCACGCTAAGTGCTCAACCTACGTGCATGCACACACATACTCGGTCGGGGTGAGCTAGTGACCGTATAAACACGGAAAATATATATATTGGCGCAATGGCGTATTATGAAGTCCTTGACCGTATTTTTACAAATATACATGTGAGACGGTGTATTTATCTCGTTTTAAATTAACCCATATTAACCGGAGAGGAGGCAGTATGGACTAGCATTACTTTGTTGTGTCCCGTCAACTTGCCGAACAAGGAGAAGGTTGTAGGACGGGAGAAGCTTGCGCGCGATGGCTCGCAGGAAAAGGAGAAACTTTTGACTAATGCAAGCTCTCCCTCGCTCAGGCGGTGGATGTGCAACAGTTAATTTGGTGTCAGATTGCCAGAAGCATACACTATGCTATTAGTGCTACTCCCTCCGTCTAGGTATGTAAGTCATCTTACAAAAACCAAATATTCCCAAAACACTTAGGCACGGTGCATTAAATTCTACCTCGTTTCTTGTTTCTTGACATATTAACCAATAAGAGATGTGGGGTCTGCATGGTTCTAATGACTTGAGACCACCAAACATGACATACAGTGGTTAGTTCATTGCATGCAATGATATTCATTAGCAAATGAACATTAAGTACTCTCGTTTTCCCTTCCTCCTTGGTCACGGTGCACAACCTAGGATGACTTACTCACCTAGACAAAGGGAGTAGTATTGTTCGACTTCCCGAATAGGCCAACAACCAAGCGCAAAGTTTACTACTAGTACTAGTACTACTACTATAGTCTATAAAGGTACGTACTATACTACTCCCTCCTTTCCGGTTTATAGGGCTCAATTCAAAAATCTCACCAATCAAGGTAGATGGTGAGTGGTGGAATACTTTTTATAGTTTGCAAAAGCACCCAATTAATGCACTTGTTTTTCTCAAAAAATTATGTTTACCAATGCATTAATTGTAATGCATGCATGTATAAAGTACATGCATTGGTCAACTTTCTCTTAATACTTGCATGCAATGATTTAATGCACCTTGAAATCTGAACATGTGATGGGGAACAACCAAATTGAGCCTTATAAAATGGGAAAACTAAAATTTTAAGATAAGCCTTATAAACCGGAAAGGAGGGAGTAGTACTAGGAACCGGATGGAGGAGCGTCTGCACTCTTATTATAATTTTAGAATGTGATAAACAATCTTCAACACATTTGGTTCTCTTCGAGGGTTCTCACATGTGATAATGGAAGTTGATTGGATGGAACACTCGCCACAATTCTCGCTTAATTCTGGCTCATATCCTGTTACAAATAGTAGCGCTCGGTAATATTTCCTCTTTTTTTGTTATTCAGCATGTAAACAGGTCAGCAAACCTTGCGGCGCATCTTCGTGCGAACCGTGCTTGCTGCACTTTGAATGTGGCCAAGAGCTGGCTTGATGAAACACCTCGCTTCCAACTTCTTTTTTTGTGGGGTACCTCACTTCCTAGTGACCAGTGTCTTGGCTGATCGTCCTAAGAATGCTTATATATGAATAAAGCTCTCTCATTTACCCATAAAAAGATTAAGCCATATTAACGGAAAGGAGGAGTATGGACTAGCACTACTTTTTGGTGTGTCCGTCAACTTCAGAGCGAGGAGAAGCTTGCGGGACAAGGTGAAGCTCGCCACGCCTTTTGACTAATGCAACCTACCCTCGGTGGACATGCATCTGTCCATTCGGTGTCAGTTATCGAGGCATACTTTGTAGTACCCAACATGCGGAGTACCATCATTGTTCGACTTCACGAAGAAGGCGAAGAGCCAAGCCTTGATAGTACGAGTAGTACTACTACTAGAACCGCATGGTGGAGCGTTTGTACCCTTATTTTTTATCTACGATAAAGTACACGTTTATTCGGAGAAGAGGCGGAAAGCGGCAGCCCAACATGTAATGAATGATATCGATCAACCAACCATGCTCGAATATATCTTGGCCTCCGTGCGAGCCCGTCTGTGTGTTCTCGCTCCTCGTCTCTCTCAAGGAACAGCGGGTTGGCTCTTTGCCATCAATTGAGATCGGTTTGCTCACACTCCTGTCCCACATGTCAGTGATATGCCAAGAGGAGGTGCGTTGACCCGGTAGCCATCTGCTGTACTTGGTTTTGCACTTTCATACTACTCCTCCCTCCGTCACAGTTCTGGTAGCGCTTCATTATGATGCATTTCTCTCAATGCATTTCCACCACCAGAGAGACTTTAGACGCGTTTGGTTTAATGCTCAATTAATTAGGGCGTGGTAACCGCAATCAAGTCCACAATTTTCTCTCCATGTACTATACTACTACGGAGTGGAGTAAGTGCATGTATGTGTGTACCCGGGGTGGAAGCACTGCATGCATGTGTGTACGCCGTGCTATAACTACCAATGCTATTTTTCAGGCCGGACGCTAGTCGCCTTGGTCCCACAGATTTTTTTTTTTTTTTACGAAGCGCTGTATAAACAGTGACGGATGGAGTAGTATGGCGGATTCAAAGAAGAGCGTATTGATGGTTGCTTCTTGAGCAACTTACGATTGGGAAAGGTGGGGCTTAAGATTTGACTGCTCATTACTCACTATTAATGCGGGCATAGCGACGGGCTGAGTCTCCCATGCGGTTGTGCACTACCCCCTTGGTTCTTAAATATACTCCGGAGTATATTTGTTTTTCTAGAGATTTCAACGAGTGGCTACTCAAATATTTGTCTTTTTAGAAATTTCAAATGGACTGGCACATACGGATATATATATACATATTTTAGAGTGTAGATTCACTCATTTTGCTCCGTATGTAGCCACTTGTTGAAATCTCTAGAAAGATGAATAGAATATTTAGGAACGGAGGGAGTACACATACGAAGCAAAATGAGTGAATCTACACTCTAAAATATGCCCGTTTGAAATTTGTAAAAAGATAAATATTTAGGAACGAAGGAGTATAATTTTGTGCATGGCACATGGACCCGGATGATGAAGAGGCTTCAGGCAATGCTATCAAGCTTCCATCATTTGTTTACATAATTGGCGTACTATACAAATAATTTTCCAGCGACATGAAATTGTACAATGGTGTGAGCTTTCAGCTTTTGTTTCGCGTGTCTTGCCATCGATGCTCTTTCGGAAACAATAAAAAACTAACTTCCTTGCTAATGCATTTCAATTATTAGCATATCAGAGCTAATAACTACATCACAACTGAAGACAGAGTGGTGAGAAGGTGTTAAATTAAAATTGATCCATGCTTTCATTGGCAGCAACGTCCCCCCAGCTCTGTCTAAATCAACAAGGCATGTTGGGAAAAAAGGAGTTGTCTGGAGCATGCAACATTCCGATCATTTTGTGCAGTTCCACTAAAATAGAGCTGAGCGTCCCTGTTCCAAAGATATTAAGTGTGATTACGATAATAGAGGACTGATGATGAAACAATAAACACACAAATAGAAGCTGGTCACCTTTGCAGTCTCTCTTAAGACTAACTAGTTGGAGAAGATTAGGCTCGGAGTTGGATGAGGAGGATAGAGCAAAACAATTCTCCCTTTGTGTAGTCGCACTGAAATGTAGAGACGTTGCCCGTGTGACATTTTAGTAGAACTGCACAAAACACTCTTAAGAAAAAAGTGATTTGTGCAGTTCACCAAAAGGTCGCAATAGCAACAAGGTGAAATGGATAGCCCTATTTGCAAAAAAGAGGTAGAGAGGAAACAATTACTGGCCAATAACAGTTGATGACACATGCGACAACAAAAAAGAAGCATATTCCTTTCCCTAAGGGAAGATAACAACACGGTTGTGTTTGTCTAAAACGGTGTGAGGACGAGAATGCAATATGGAAAATACATTTGGACGAGCTACGTTTGGGAAAAGAACTATGGAAGATCCACATGCAGCGGCGTGGGAAGGCGGGCAGTGAAGGATGGCGGAGGGATACGGAGGTCGTCGGGATGTAACTAGGTGGCGGTGGCGAGGCGGAATCTACGAGCAGGTGGCGTAGGCCCTGCCGCGCCGGAGCTTGGTCAGAGAGAACGGCGTGTACCGCAGATCGGGGTGTGCTGCCTCGGTGCCGTCGAACGGAGAAATGATGCACTTCCTCCCTTTCCCCCGGCAGACGGGATGTGGCCGGATCAGTGACCAACGGTGAGAGAGAGAGAGGCCACCGCAGCCTTGTGTGAGATACTCTGAAGAGCGACAAACCAGGCACCCAAGGCTCCATTGTATATAGTGAGCGGACTACCTTTTTCTCCATAAAAATTGTTTTATATTATGTGTACGTGCCATTGAGCGCTATAACTTTATTTAAAAATAACGCGGCAACGCGTCAAGTCGAACTTTTTTTGTGCATGCGTGGTACACGACCTCCCTAGGTAAACAACCGCTACAGGCGTTCAAATTAGCACATGGGCTGCCATTTCGTAAAGAAATGAGCTCCACCGTGTACCAGCTGGTGTGGCTGGGCCCAAGCGTGAGTACATGCACGGTGCACCTATTCTCTTCTTGTATCGTACACCACCTACGTGGGGTTGTGTGAGAGAGATACAAACCTAGATAGATATAGTGTGTGGGTTCTTGAGAGTTTGGGGGGTCAATCAAAATGTAACATATGCAATGTGTGTGAAATAGAGTCCTGAATATAACATATATATAGAGGCGATCCACGAGAAGAGAGTGGAGGTATCATCGGCTTGAGGTGTCCATAGAATCGAAAGAGGGATGATGTGTGTGTGTCTTGTGTGCGTGATCGATAAAGAGTGCCATCGAATTTGTGTGTGCCCACGTCAAAGATATAGAGTGGCTGGCCTACTGGAACGTTAGAGGGGACATGTGCAGTTTGTCTCTGTGGCATGGATACCTACCTGCAACGCTCGACTATCGGTGTGTGGTGGGGGAAGAGGGAGGCCCAATTAACTATAGAGGTACAATGGCTGGTATATGTGTGGAGGAGGAGAGAGGCCTACCTCATGTATTAAGGAGATCGATCTGCCTCATGTATTAAGGCAGATCGATCGGCATCCATGCATATGTGCAGGAGAGGAATAAGGTTGGGAGAGAGACAAAGCTAGAGTGTTCGAGGGGGTGGTAGTGGAGTTGCTTCTAACAAATGGTGGGATAGCCTTGCTAGACAAACGGAGGGCATGCCCGCAATATCAATAAGAGAGGAGATGGCTGCTTGTTGTCTGTGCATGTGCATGTGAGAGACGGGTCAGGAGGCATGCACGAATGATGAGGGGGGACAATGTGGCTGTGGTAAGCAGACATAACTACATAGGAAGATCAATCGCCCTTTGTTAGAGAAAGGAGAGACATAACTTGTGAGTTACGTCGATCGATGGGGGGGTAGTTAAAGTCGATCTAGGTATATGTTGGGAGATCGATTGGTATACATGCATGTGTGTGTCAGAAGCAAATGAGGCACGAGGAGAAGGATAGAGAGAGAGGGATGCATGTAGGAGGTGGTACGAGAGGCATACAATATCGATCGGGGAGGAGTGTGCGAGTACGAGAACGATGAAAAGAGTGGTGGGAGTGAGGCATGGACGGTGACAAGAGAAGATGGGAAGCTTGTGTTTGTGCTAGGCACACCTGGCTAGAGAGGCATATCGATTGATGTGTGCCGTAAAGAAGGAGCTGGGGGGCCTACACACACCGTGGGTGAACGACCTAAAGTGAAAAGACAAATTTGCGCGATGGAGCTAGAGAATGCTGAGGGAGGGTGAGAGGGATGCGGGTGTGTGCATGCACAAGAGAAAGTTAGCGCTAGCTACAAAGATAAGAGGGTTTTGTGGGTGTAAAAGACGATTAGAGATCATATATACTTCATTATAAAAAGCGAATTCAGATATTTGAAGAATTTATCATAGTGTTTTAAACTAACGCATGTGTGAATATATATAACAGTGATACACATGGTGTGTTTATGAACATGTTTTATCTCTACTCTTATAAAAAACGGAGTTGTTGATGATGGTGTGCCTGTCATCCTGCATTATAGTTCGTCCGATTTATATCTGGCGGATAGCAAGGAAACTATGATGGTTGAAGTTGGCAACAATCATGATTGTAGATTCTTATTGAAATAGAGAAACGAATTCAAATTTAGTTCAAATTGCAGCGGTAGTATAGACATTTGGAATGCACTAAAGGTATGAGTAGGTTACATGCATTATACAACAAGCAAAAAAATTTAATCAGACATATCATGGATCCATACTCCCTACTTCCATCTATATAGGGCGTAATGAGATTTTTAAGACCGCCTTTGACTATTGACAAGATTAATAGTACATGACATGCACAATGTGAAAATTATATCATTGAAAGAACCTTTCACAGACAAAGTTAACGGTGTGCTTTGTGTAAGTTGCATGTCATATATCATTGCTCTAATATTTGGTCAAAGTTAGCATCGAAAAGCATTAGGCCCTATATAGATGGAAGGAGGGAGTAACTGAATAACATTTGTATAGTAAACTGGGCAAGACTCTCTCTTTGTGTGGTGTGAATAGTTTTATTTTTTCGTTTTCTTTTTGGTTGAGGGAGTGCGAATTGATTTGGTGCGTACAAGTACAATATTACTACGTTAGGCTTGTCCTAAAATTCAACCCGCGCCTTGTTATATCCGAAAATTCAGATATCGTGCTCCCAAAACTAAGCGCCTTCACAACCCGCGCTTGCTATCCTGAAATTACAACGCGAAAACTCCCTCCAGCTGCCAAATCCCGACACGCGAAATCCCCTTCTAACCACGAGCGAAAGGGCGCTAGTTCAAATCGGTGGGGGTACTTTTCTAACACACCCTACATTTTGGACAAGCGCATCCCTAAGTCATGCTTCACCCCTCCCATCGCCCCTTTTCGCCATTGAAATCCCGGCCGCCATAACCTCTCCGCTCCAGCCGCGAAACCCCACCCTCCTTCGTCCGCCACGTCACCGCTGCCCGGTGGAGCCTCTTCCCGACAGCGTCGTCCACTTCAACAACTCGGCGTCCCTCGTCCACCTCCCCGGATGAGGATCCTTCGTCCATCTCGCCGTCCCGCCGGTTCAGCCGCCCTGTCCTCCACCTCCAAGGAGCTGCTCCGATGATCGCCTCGTCTATCGCGGCTGCTCCATCCCCACAGCGCCGCCTTAACCTGCTCCACCGGAACCGCAACATCCTCACCGACTCCTCGGACAAAGCCGAGGCCTACTCGGCGCCACCAAAGAGGTTTTACACTCATCGCATTGCACCTTCTCCTTAACTCGACCTCTGGCGCCGACGGTGCTCCATCCTACACCCCCATGGAGCGGCTACCTTGAAGCCGACGCCGCGGGCGACATCTCCACGGCGGCTCTCCCCCAGTGCGAGGCCCCTTCGGTGGCGGCGTCCATACCAGTCGGATCTGCTGCTGCTGCTCCGGCTCTCGCTCGATCGCTTGCTCGCCTAGCTGCTGCTGCTGCTCTCCCCCTCGCTCGTGCTGCTACTCTGCTCCGATTAAGCCACACTTCAGTCGACTGAATCGACTTTTGGGTCAGTCGATTTTCAGGGGTTGGGGGGGGGGCTCGCGGGAGTTAAGGAAGAACCACCCGCAGCGGGGACGGGGGCTCGCCGGAGGGCTAGAGGGCTGGCCGGGGCGGCGGTGGCGAGTTGTTACGGGGCGGCGAGGCGGCGCTGGGGCCGGCGGTTCGGCCGGTGGTGGCTGGCCGGTTGGGGGGTGCAGGTTGAAGATGAACTGCAGTGTAATGCCCCGAGACCGACGCTTCAGAAGCCTTCCAGTTATTTCGTTGTTGTTGTGTGTTATTTATTTGTTTGTTGCATTTCATCATGTCATTATCTGCATTGCATTGGCACTCCGTTGCCGTCATGTTTTAAAACTTGCATTCGTTAGTCGTTAGCGTTTCTCCTTTGCCTTCATCACCTTCCCTCTTGACCGCTTTGCCTTCATTGACCGTTCCAGGCCAATCGGGTGTTCGCTCCCCTCTTGACCGTGACCGCCTAACCCCTCTTTGCACAGTGCATAGACCCCTCTCGCGCGTCCAAAAACTCCCCTTGACCCAAACCGGACTGTCGCTACCGTTGTGTCCGGATCATCCCCTAACGTCTACAAAACATCTCTGTTTTGTTAATTGGGATTCTAACTATTTTATTCGTGACCGTCCGACACGATCGTAGGGATGAGGTAGCCCCTAACCTAATCCACTTAATGTATATATTTTGTCCAAACCCTAGTCCAATCCATCCATCCCGTCTCCCGCCGCCGCCACTCTCCGCATCATCCTCGGGATCCTCGATCCAGTCCACCCGACCAACAGAGCTGCAGCCCCCTCCTGATCCATTCCACCAACCAGATCTCCGACCACCTCCCGTGTTCTGCGCGCCGCCCAAATCACAGCAGCCTCGATCCCGAGCTCCTCCTCTGCTTCTTGCCCCGGCGCCCGAAGCCTACCTCTTCTCCCCTTGATCCCGAATGGATCGTGAAGCCGCCCAAGGCCCCGAGCTCGTCGATCTCCTCATGCCAGAGCACCTTCTCCTCCAAATTCCCGCGCCGCCGGACCCCGTAGGTCGCCTCCCCGACACGAAATGGCCTGATCTGGCCATCTCCGAAGCCTCCTCGCCAACCCGTTGCTTCCCGCGCAGCCGGAGCTCCCTGCAGCCTCGCGCCTCCCGAGCAGAAACCAGGAGCACGAGCTCCTCCTTCCACATCCCGCGGCCGAGGACCCCAACTCCGGCAGCGTCGTCGCCCTCCACTTCTCCTCCCGAGCGCGTCCGTCCTCGCAGTCCCGCATCAGGAGCTTCTTCCCCGCCTCGCCGTTGTGTTGCTGGACAGGAGCCGAGCCGTCGCCGTCCCGCTCGACTCCACCGTCCTGGAGATCCATCAACGCCACCGGGAACCGCGCCCCTTCGCCGGGTCCGCCTCCCCCTGTCCGTCCGTCTCCTTCCCTCGTTCTTCCTCCTCCCTCTGTATTCAACTCTCTCTCAGGTCTCTCTCTCTGCCTTGGACAGGAGCTCCACGCCATGGCCCTGCAGTTCCTCCCCGCCTTGGAGCTCCCTTGCACCGCCGGATCCGAAACCCCTCGCCTGGACCTGCCCGTTCCCGGCACTTGCGTCGCCGTCAGCCACCCATCTCCGAGGCCCAGCGCCAGGTCGCACCAAGGCCCAGCCGGCCTGCCCCGCCTCCTGCTCCACCGACCGGGCCAAAGCCCATGGTGAGCGCCCCCGCAGCCTGCAGTTTTGACCCAGGCCGTGTTTTTTTCAGCGCCTGCGAATTTGCTATTTATCCAGAGATTTACCTGTTTTGTAGAAAACCCCCTCATGTACATGCATATAATAACTCACAATTGGTGCATCGGTTTAAACTGATTTAAATATGAAAAATGCTTAAAATTGTGTCTAGTTTCATAATATGCTACTTTCATCCAAGTTTAACATGTTTAAAATGTTGTTTACATTAATTTGCTCCTATGCCATGCTAAAATGTTTTATTTCATAACTAAATAACCGTAGCTCCATTTTAAATAAACTTTATATGTAAATGGGGTAGAAAAATGCCTAGTTTAACATGGTGTACTTGCTTTGCATGTTTAACAACTCTAAAATTGTGTTTAGGGCAGAACAGTACCTAATCCATAAATATGCACATGAGGATTTTCCGGACTTGTTGTTCGTTGTTTCCGGCCTCATTTAAACTTGCCTAGGTAGGTAGTTTTGTTGTGCTTCACCCCTTGCCATGATAACCAACATTTAGTTTTGTTGAGTACTTAAACTAGAGAGAACTAATTAATTGACGTGGTTTTTCGTCAATATGCAACTCAACGCATATTGAGCTCCACTTAATTTGTAGTGTTGTTTGTTGCATTTTGCCATGCCTTGCCTCATTAAAACGGACATGCATCATTCTTTTTTGTGCATCATGCCATGTTCATGTGTTGGTTGTTTACTTTGTTGTTTGTTTCTTTCCGGGTTGCTTCTCTCGTTAGCTTCGGCTTCGCTCCGGAGTTGTGAGGATTCGTTCGACTACGTCCATTTGTCTTCTTCATGGAATCGTTCTTCTTCCTTGCGGGATCTCAGGCAAGATGACCATACCCTCGAAATCACTTCTATCTTTGCTTGCTAGTTGCTCGCTCTTTTGCTATGCCTATGCTATGATGCCTACCACTTGCTTATCATGCCTCCCATATTGCCATGTCAAGCCTCTAACCATCCTTTCCTAGCAAACCGTTGTTTGGCTATGTTGCCGCTTTGCTCAGCCCCTCTTATAGCGTTGCTAGTTGCAGGTGAAGATGAAGTTGGTTCCATGTTGGACATGTTTATGTTGGGATATCACAATATCTCTTATTAAATTAATGCATCTATATACTTGGTAAAGGGTGGAAGGCTCGGCCTTATGCCGGGTGTTTTGTTCCACTCTTGCCGCCCTAGTTTCCGTCATATCGGTATTATGTTCCCGGATTTTGTGTCCCTAACGCGGTTGGGTGATTTATGGGACCCCCTTGACAGTTTGCTTTAAATAAAACTCTTCCAGCAAGGCCCAACATTGGTTTTACCATTTGCCTCACCTATTACCTTTTTCCCTTGGGAGTCGCGCATCCCAAGGGTCATCTTTATTTTAGCCCCCCCGGGCCAATGCTTGTCTAAGTGTTGGTCCAAACTAGAGTCCTTTGCAGCGCCACCTCGGGGAAACTTGAGGGCTGGTTTTAGTTGTACGGTGTGCTCATCCGGTGTTTCCCTGAGAACGAGATATGTGCAGCTCCTATCGGGATTGTCGGCGCATCGGGCGGTCTTGCTGGTCTTGTTTTATTATTGTCGAAATGTCTTGTAGCCAGGATTCCGAGACTGATCGGGTCTTCCCGGGGAGAAGGAATATCCTTCGTTGATCGCGAGAGCTTATAATGGGCTAAGTTGGGACACCCCTGCAGGGTATAATCTTTCGAAAGTCGTGCCTGCGGTTATGGGCAGATGGGAATTTGTTAATATCCGGTTGTAGAAAACCCAAAGTTGATCTTAATTAAAATACATCAACCGCGTGTGTAACCGTGATGGTCTCTTCTCGGCGGAGTCCGGGAAGTGAACACGGTGTTGGAGTTATGCTTGACGCAGGTTGTTCTAGGATCACTTCTTGATCATAGTTGTTCGACCGTGCTTTTGCATCCTCTTCTCGCTCTCTTTGGCGTATGGTAGCCACCATATATGCTAGTCGCTTGTCGCAGCTCCACCTCATACCTTTACCCTTCCCATAAGCTTAGATAGTCTTGATCGCGAGAGTGTGAGATTGCTGAGTCCCCGTGACTCACAGATACTTCCAAAACCAGTTTGCAGGTGCCGATGAAGCCGTGCAGGTGACGCACCCGAGCTCAAGTAGTAGCTCGATGAAGATCTTGTTCATTGTGTTGTTTCGTTTCAGTTGATCAGTAGTGGAGCCCAGTTGGGACGATCGGGGATCTGTGTAGCATTTGGGGTAGTCTTCTTTTATTTTGGTTCCGTAGTCGGATCTTGATTGTATCTGTATGATGTAATGCTTTACTCATGTATTGTGTGAAGTGGCGATTGTAAGCCAACTATGTACCTCTTTCCCTTATGTATTACATGGGTTGTGTGAAGATTACCTCACTTGCGACATTGCTTTCAATGCGGTTATGCCTCTAAGTCGTGCTTCGACACGTGGGAGATATAGCCGCATCGAGGGCGTTACAAGTTGGTAATCAGAGCCATCCCCGACTTAGGAGCCCCCTGCTTGATTGTTTGCTGGCGTTGTTGAGTCTAGAAAAAAAAGTTTTGAGTGTTAGGATTATATATATCGGAGAGTAGGATTCTTTTACTCCCGGTCCTTCGTCGCTCTGGTGAGGTCTCCGACGAGAAGTTTTGACTCTTCTCTCCTCAAATTTCACTAAATTCTTTTTTAGGATCACGCGGGTATCTTGGAATCGTTCTGATGGCTTTGTGATGAGAACATTGTTCTTGGTGCCTCCTGACATTTAGGGGTTGTGGCAGTGTCCCGGGGAGTTGAGCTCCGAGGTGTTGTCGTCACAATTTTATCGTTGCAGTTCCGGAATACCTGGGTTTTGCCGACATCGAAAATCTCTTTTATGCAGTTGTTGGTGAGATAACCTCGACGCCACACAGTACTGGGGCAAGCTCAAGAGTATTGCCATAACTCGTATAACGGATGCTTTTCGAAGGTTGAGGTAAACGATTTCCGAAGGTTTCTTGGTTATGTGTTGAAGGATGGATACAACTGGATCTAGGTATTGTTAGTTTGGGTGATATATTTTGTGTCCCCTGTATCCCCAACACCTGATTGGATAACCAAAAAGTTTCGGGAGTTTATAAGTGGGAATTCAAGTATCTCGTAGGATATCTTTCCAACAGACACATGATACGATATGGGGTCTATCATATGTTTGTTCCGGCTTATTCTGCAAGCCAAATCCTTTGTTTTATTTTATTTGTGGTTTCGAGTTGCTTCGAAGTCAAATGTTGAATCCATACCTTCCTTAAACGGTGTTCTCATATTGCTATGTGAATACTAATCCTTCTTGATCATCGAGGTCGTCATGTTAATTCTTTCCAACCGGTGTGTCTCTCTTCAAGTGGATCCTATCATTTCAACGTCCGCAAGATCAAGTATCAGTTTCTTCTGAACGGTGTTTGATTCATCCGTCTCCAAGTTGCCTTTGTTTTTTTCCCGCCCACCCACCCTGGTTTTCTTCAAGGACTCAGAATTCTTATTCAACTATCATGTTATTGATGAGAAGTCTCTCCATTCTTTTTCGTCAATGTTCTTATCCGGTGATTTCCCATGAAGATTCCAATGGAGCTTCAAGTTCATCATTCTGCATTCTTTTTCTTCTCCGGTGGATTCAATTCAAACTTTATCGATCATATCTTTTCCTCGTTTCAAATGCTTTCTCATGCCGGTGCACCTCTTAATCATTCACTTCTCGCTATTCATTTGTTCGGGAGTGCTGAAGATATCTCAGAAGGTTCGTCTTGTCTTTCAAGATCAGTTCAACCTATTTCGAGGTTGTTATCCCATTCTAGCCATTTAAATCAACCGGTGCAATCTCCCTTTCAAGTAATCGTTCAACGGTGTTTCTTTTGAGTGGGCCCTAACCCACAGGTCTTTTTCCAGGATCTTACTGACTATTCTAATTTTTTTGGAGCTATTCCCAAATTCATTTCAAAGTGTGATGTAAGAATGGATTCCATCAGTCATATGTCTTTCTCCAAGATCTTTCAAATTCTTTTCATCGTTGGTTCAACCTTTCCAATTTTCATTCCGGATTGCCTCAACAATTCATGGTGGTGTTTCTCATCGTCATTCTCAACATTTCAAGACCGAAGAAGAGTTTCTCTTAAATCTTGCTCCATTCTCTTCAAGATTCATGATTCTAGCTTGATGCCATTCTCTCATAATTGTTTTCGATTGTGGGAATTCTTTTCACCCATCCGGAGCATTTTATGAGTTGTTTCCATTTCTTTCCTCCGAAGGCCATCATGTCATAATTCTTCATTCTCAGCGTGTAGCTATCATTCTCCAAATCTTACCGGTGAATTGTTCAAATATCCTCTAATCAGTTCATGATCTCTTCATTCTCTTGTATCTAAATTCTCTCAAGCATCTTCATTCGTTTTCCAATTCTTCCCGGTGAATTGCGCCTTTGCTATGTTCATTTTCAATTCTTTTGGTGGTTCGTTCAAGATTTCACTTCCTTCGTTATCATATTAATTCATTCGTTGTTTCCAAATTCCACCGGTGGTTCCATCAATACCTTCTCAAGTTTGCACTATATCTCTTTTCAATCCCTCAAGAAGAATAAGTAGTATGCCAAATCCATTGCTTGTCATCAATGTAAATTGGTGAAGGATACGCATAACGTAATTCTTATTTTTGTTTCATCCAAGTGATCTAGTTTCTTCTTTCCAGAGTTATTCATCATGTCACACTTCTCGGTTCGAGATGCTTCATCTTTTCTTCTCCGGAGTTTCAAGTTTTTCCGCTTTATCTCGTCGCGAAGCTCCATCTAAATCATTGCAAGGTTTCACCTTGTGTTTTTAACCTCTCTTTCTTTCTATCATCCTTTTATTACCGGAGTTCTTCATGGAGGCTCTACATGGTGCTTCGTCAAGGATTCCTTTCATTCTTTAATTGTTCTTCAAGATTTCTCTCGGAGTCAAGGTCCGCCAAGCTATACTCTAAAATAAACATGGTGTTCAACACATGTTTTGTTTGGAGGAGTTCAAGCATTATTCATCTTGCATTCCGAAGTGCAATTCTTTCTACCTTATTTTGAGGTGGTGTTATATCACTCTTGACAACTTCTCTTCGTGGTTCATGATTCACATGTTGTCAAGAATGAGATAATTAAACCCATTGTTTCTTCATTGGAGTTATCTTGGGTTATATTTCACCTAAAGCCTTCCATTGGGAATGTTGCTATTCGTGGTGCTTATCAATGATCCAAGTTTTTCTCCTATTCTCTCGGCGAATCAAGTTTTCACCTCCATGTTGCTCTCAAGCAATCAATTGTTTTCCGTAGTGGCATGTATTCACCTCTAAGTTTTGAGTTGTTTCCATAAGCCCACAACAAGCTTATCCTTACCGTTGTTGTTTTTCAAACAACTCCGTTCAATCCTACTTCGTAAGGATGCTCTTTCAAATTCATTTATGGTAGGAGATGTTGGTTTCATCCTTCGTTCTATTCATTCCAACTATCTAACTATCATGCTTTGTTTCCGGAGGCATTGTGATGTTGCTCTCTTCTACCAATTATCTTGTTTTGTCAAGATCATGTAATTTTCCTTGCTTATCCGTTTAGCCGGAGTGTCGTGTTTTCATTCGAGTTCTCTCATCTTATCAAGTTTTGCCTCCCTTCTCAACCGGAGTGTGGTCTCAAATGTTTCTTACCCCTTGTGCCATTCTTTCAATTCTGGAGGCAGTGTGTTGTTGATTTCATCAAGTATCCTCTCATCTTGTCAAGTTCATGTTCAATTCCTTCCATTTACAGTCGGAGTGCTGCCCAAATTATATCATTCTTCCACTCTCATCTTGTTTTAACCGGAGTAGCTTCAAAAAATTTATTGTCCCAACTCTTGGTTCTCATCATGTTCTTTGTTCTTCTCTGCTAACGCAGTGTTTGCAATCTCGTTCACCTCCATTGTATTCTTTCTTTCATTTTGCTCAACATCTCAAGGTTCATGGTTTCACTCGTTTGTCGAAGAAGCAACTTAGTTTTACCTCTCCTCTTCCTCTTTCATTTCTCTTCGGTGCCATCCTAGATCTCGGGACGAGATCCTCTCGTAGTGGTGGAGTGTTGTAACGCCCCGAGACCGATGCTTCAGAAGCCTTCCAGTTATTTCGTTGTTGTTGTGTGTTATTTATTTGTTTGTTGCATTTCATCATGTCATTATCTGCATTGCATTGGCACTCCGTTGCCGTCATGTTTTAAAACTTGCATTCGTTAGTCGTTGACGTTTCTCCCTTTGCCTTCATCACCTTCCCTCTTGACCGCTTTGCCTTCGTTGACCGTTCCAGGCCAATCGGGTGTTCGCTCCCCTCTTGACCGTGACCGCCTAACCCCTCTTTGCACAGTGCATAGACCCCTCTCGCGCGTCCAAAAACTCCCCTTGACCCAAACCGTACTGTCGCTACCGTTGTGTCCGGATCATCCCCTAACGTCTACAAAACATATCTGTTTTGTTAATTGGGCTCCCTAACTATTTTATTCGTGACCGTCCGATTACGATCGTAGGGATGAGGTAGCCCCTAACCTAATCCACTTAATGTATATATTTTGTCCAAACCCTAGTCCAATCCATCCATCCCGTCTCCCGCCGCCTCCACTCTCCCGCATCGTCCTCGGGATCCTCCCGATCCAGTCCACCCCGACCAACCAGAGCTGCAGCCCCCTCCTGATCCATTCCACCAACCAGATCTCCGACCACCTCCCGTGTTCTGCGCGCCGCCCAAATCACAGCAGCCTCGATCCCGAGCTCCTCCTCTGCTTCTTGCCCTGGCGCCCAAAGCCTACCTCTTCACCCCTCGATCCCGAATGGATCGTGAAACCGCCCAAGGCCCCGAGCTCGTCGATCTCCTCATGCCCGAGCACCTTCTCCTCCAAATTCCCGCGCCGCTGGACCCCGCAGGTCGCCTCCCCGACACGAACTGGCCTGATCTGGCCATCTCCGAAGCCTCCTCGCTAACCCGTTGCTTCCCGCGCAGCCGGAGCTCCCTGCAGCCTCGCGCCTCCCGAGCAGAAACCAGGAGCACGAGCTCCTCCTTCCACATCCCGCGGCCGAGGACCCCAACTCCGGCAGCGTCGTCACCCTCCTCTTCTCCTCCCGAGCGCGTCCGTCCTCGCAGTCCCGCATCAGGAGCTTCTTCCCCGCCTCGCCGTTGTGTTGCTGGACAGGAGCCGAGCCGTCGCCGTCCCGCTCGACTCCACCGTCCTGGAGATCCATCAACGCCACCGGGAACCGTGCCCCTTCACCGGGTCTGCCTCCCCCTGTCCGTCCATCTCCTTCCCTCGTTCTTCCTCCTCCCTCTGTATTCAACTCTCTCTCAGGTCTCTCTCTCTCTGCCTTGGACAGGAGCTCCACACCATGGCCCTGCAGTTCCTCCCCGCCTTGGAGCTCCCTTGCACCGCCGGATCCGAAACCCCTCGCCTGGACCTGCCCGTTCCCGGCACTCGCGTCGCCGTCAGCCACCCATCTCCGAGGCCTAGCGCCAGGTCGCACCAAGGCCCAGCCGGCCTGCCCCGCCTCCTGCTCCGCCGACCGGGCCAAAGCCCATGGTGAGCGCCCCCGCAGCCTGCAGTTTCGGCCTAGGCCGTGTTTTTTTCAGCGCCTGCGAATTTGCTATTTATCCAGAGATTTACCTGTTTTGTAGAAAACCCCCTCATGTACATGCATATAATAACTCACAATTGGTGCATCGGTTTAAACTGATTTAAATATGAAAAATGCTTAAAATTGTGTGTTCATAATATGCTACTTTCATCCAAGTTTAACATGTTTAAAATGTTGTTTACATTAATTTGCTCCTATGCCATGCTAAAATGTTTTATTTCATAACTAAATAACCGTAGCTCCATTTTAAATAAACTTTATATGTAAATGGGGTAGAAAAATGCCTAGTTTAACATGGTGTACTTGCTTTGCATGTTTAACAACTCTAAAATTGTGTTTAGGGCAGAACAGTACCTAATCCATAAATATGCACATGAGAATTTTCCGGACTTGTTGTTCGTTGTTTCCGGCCTCATTTAAACTTGCCTAGGTAGGTAGTTTTGTTGTGCTTCACCCCTTGCCATGATAACCAACATTTAATTTTGTTGAGTACTTAAACGAGAGAGAACTAATTAATTGACGTGGTGTTTCGTCAATATGCAACTCGATGCATATTGAGCTCCACTTAATTTGTAGTGTTGTTTGTTGCATTTTGCCATGCCTTGCCTCATTAAAACGGACATGCATCATTCTTGTTTGTGCATCATGCCATGTTCATGTGTTGGTTGTTTACATTATTGTTTGTTTCTTTCCGGGTTGCTTCTCTCGTTAGCTTCGGCTTCGCTCCGGAGTTGTGAGGATTCGTTCGACTACGTCCGTTTGTCTTCTTCATGGACTCGTTCTTCTTCCTTGCGGGATCTCAGGCAAGATGACCATACCCTCGAAATCACTTCTATCTTTGCTTGCTAGTTGCTCGCTCTTTTGCTATGCCTATGCTACGATGCCTACCACTTGCTTATCATGCCTCCCATATTGCCATGTCAAGCCTCTAACCATCATTTCCTAGCAAACCGTTGTTTGGCTATGTTGCCGCTTTGCTCAGCCCTTCTTATAGCGTTGCTAGTTGCAGGTGAAGATGAAGTTGGTTCCATGTTGGACATGTTTATGTTGGGATATCACAATATCTCTTATTAAATTAATGCATCTATATACTTGGTAAAGGGTGGAAGGCTCGGCCTTATGCCGGGTGTTTTGTTCCACTCTTGCCGCCCTAGTTTCTGTCATATCGGTATTATGTTCCCAGATTTTGCGTCCCTAACGCGGTTGGGTGATTTATGGGACCCCCTTGACAGTTCGCTTTGAATAAAACTCTTCCAGCAAGGCCCAACATTGGTTTTACCATTTGCCTCACCTATTACCTTTTTCCCTTGGGAGTCGCGCATCCCAAGGGTCATCTTTATTTTAGCCCCCCCGGGCCAATGCTTGTCTAAGTGTTGGTCCAAACTAGAGTCCTTTGCAGCGCCACCTCGGGGAAACTTGAGGGCTGGTTTTAGTTGTACGGTGTGCTCATCCGGTGTTGCCCTGAGAACGAGATATGTGCAGCTCCTATCGGGATTGTCGGCGCATCGGGCGGTCTTGCTGGTCTTGTTTTATTATTGTCGAAATGTCTTGTAGCCGGGATTCCGAGACTGATCGGGTCTTCTCGGGGAGAAGGAATATCCTTCGTTGATCGCGAGAGCTTATAATGGGCTAAGTTGGGACACCCCTGCAGGGTATAATCTTTCGAAAGCCGTGCCCGCGGTTATGGGCAGATGGGAATTTGTTAATGTCCGGTTGTAGAAAACCCGAAGTTGATCTTAATTAAAATACATCAACCGCGTGTGAAACCGTGATGGTCTCTTCTCGGCGGAGTCCGGGAAGTGAACACGGTGTTTGAGTTATGCTTGACGCAGGTTTTTCTAGGATCACTTCTTGATTATAGTTGTTCGACCGTGCTTTTGCCTCCTCTTCTCGCTCTCTTTGGCGTATGGTAGCCACCATATGTGCTAGTCGCTTGCCGCAACTCCACCTCATACCTTTACCCTTCCCATAAGCTTAGTGATCGCGAGAGTGTGATATTGCTGAGTCCCGTGACTCACAGATACTTCCAAAACCAGTTTGCAGGTGCCGATGAAGCCGTGCAGGTGACGCACCCGAGCTCAAGTAGTAGCTCGATGAAGATCTTGTTCATTGTGTGGTTTCGTTTCAGTTGATCAAGAGTGGAGCCAGTTGGGACGATCGGGGATCATGTAGCATTTGGGGTAGTCTTCTTTTATTTTGGTTCCATAGTCGGATCTTGATTGTATCTGTATGATGTAATGCTTTACTCATGTATTGTGTGAAGTGGCGATTGTAAGCCAACTATGTACCTCTTTCCCTTATGTATTACATGGGTTGTGTGAAGATTACCTCACTTGCGACATTGCTTTCAATGCGGTTATGCCTCTAAGTTGTGCTTCGACACGTGGGAGATATAGCCGCATGGAGGGCGTTACATGCAAGCTCTCCCTAAACTACATGTCAAGTGCCTCTCTGCTACCATTGCATTCAGTTTCGACAGTAGCATTCAGATTCCACAGCAAATTTCAGTTTCGACAGTTAAGTTCAGAGTCAACAGTTTTTACCTCATCTGTTGTAGTCAGGTGGTTTTTGGTGATGTTAATTTTGCATCCATTTTACATCATCTATTGGAGATGCTATTAGAATCCCACTTGAGATTGATGATGTACGTCTTGTCTGCTTCAGCCTTGGCGTCTTACGTCTCACCGGAGCTGCTCCAACGACACGATCCATCACTGTGAGCAAGTGCCCTAGACGCCGTCTCTGATTCCTCGAGATCTTCCTCCACACCTCCGGCAGCCACCTCTGCCTCAACTGCTTCAACGACCAACCCAATGATGCTGAGGTCGACACGGCTACGGCAAAGAGGTTGTACACTTGTTGCATCACTTATTACTATACATTCACGTCGATCCATTAGGGCTATTTTGGTTCAACGAAAAAACGTCGATCCACTGGTTGTTACCATCACTCTAAATTTCTGCATGCTCTCCTTGCATAATCTCACCATACTTTTTCGTATGCATGTCAGATATTATACAGAATCATGCTGAACATGTAGAGAAAAAGAGAAGAGTTTTGCGCGGCAATACAATGTCATGCAGACATCGCTCCATGGTGCATTCAATGGCAAACCCTCCCCACCCCTCTCCAGTTGTAATCCATAGGAAGATATCTGTTACGAGGCGGATTTAGGCGCCACGTGACCACTCCTATTTACCCCAAGGTGTTTGCTCTACCTTGGCATGATGATGTTAGTCATATCATGCATATGTTGCCTTGCTGATGCCTACTTTTGACATCATATATGTCATCGCTTAGTTTAGACATGTTACGTAATGCCACCTGTTTAGTTTCTATATCATATATGGGAATTATGCAGTCTCATGTCTTTAGCCAGCCATAATATATGTGAAATGTGCAATGCCATCCTGTTTAACCAGGCATCATATATTTGAATGATATCTTGCCCATCCTTTTCTTCATTACATTTCCATTTGTCGATAATGTTTGTACATTAAACTACTCTTCTTATGAATCAGCCATTTGAGTGGGAGATGGAAAAATCTGGAGTGAAAACAAGGCCTTGAGAGAGCAGTGCTACACCGTCAAGCAGATCTCTTGTTGGGTCCCGATAGCTCCTTAGAGATGGATTTAGAGACAGATGACCAGTCCTATTCCCCCACTAAGGTGTATGCTCTAACTTGGCATGGTTATACTGCTCATATCATGCATACGTTGTCTTGCATTACATAGTTTAGACATCATATACACAATATTCAACACCATGTTCTTAGTTCAGACATCATATCAAATGCCCTCTGTTTAGCATATAAATCACATATGTGAATTAAATGATGCGATCCTGATTACTTAGATAACATGTAGGTGAATTATGTCATGCGATCCTGTTTAGTTATTCATCATATCTTTGAATTATGTTATGCTATGCTATCCAGTTTAGTTAGACATCATATATGTGAAATTATGTCATGCTATCCGTTTTAGTTAAACAATATACATGTCAACTATTTCATGCCCTATTTTTTCCACACTATCTATTGCATCTGTCTCTCATACAATGTCCGTACATTCAACTATGTTTCCTGTTTATCGGCCATTTGAATTGGAGCGGGTGATGCCAATATCTAGCGGAATAAAAACATGGTCTTCAAATAAAACAGTGCTAGCTCTTGGTGGAGATAGCACCCCGGTTGTACATGCACAAGAACCGGCCCTACCACACATAACCCAAACTCTCACAGATTGTACCCCTACTGCGATGGACAGAGAACCAGCTTCACCCAATCTAACCCCAACTCCAGCCGTTAGTAACCCAGTTCCTGTTGACACAGCACCATCTCCACCACAGAGCTCCCAAACAAGAGCAGTTAGTAAGGCAGCTCCAGTGCCCAAAGGGCCAGTACTATCACGGCGAACCCCAACTCCACCAGTTAGTACGCCTATTCCTGTGGAGGAAGCACAACCAGCCAGTCGTAGTTTAGCATCTATCGCATTTGATGTTGTTAAATCGTATGCGTATCTTCCCATCTTGGAAATATTATCTCAAGATGAAGGAAAATGCGATTCACGGTGTTTGTCCGGGAGTTATGTGTAAGTAATGTTATTCATGGCAATTACTTTGCTTCGTCCCATACATCCTACCTCCATGATGGTTATAATACAGCAAATTTTCCCATTTTTCTTTATAGAGAAGGACCGATTTGCAAACTCAGGATGAGGTAACCTGTGCTAATACCTCTGCTATCTTCAAGAATGCTTGGTGGCGATGATCGAATTACTCAAGAAAACATACTTCACCGCAAAGAAACTCATCAAATTCCCTTACGTTCTCCTGAGACACATTTATCGGACGATATTTCGGAACGCTTTGTTAGATCTTGGTCCCGAACCAAGAATGTGGTAAGGTCTATGAGCTCATTTTCTATTTTTAAGTATTTTATTCTTGCGTCTTACTGTATTCCGTTCATGTAGAACAAGTGCCTAAACCTGAAGAACAGCTGTTCTAATTAAAGATTCCATTGCTATCATAGTTCGAAAAAGCGCTAGGCGTTAATTGTGTGTTTTGTCACCGCCTTGCGCTTTACTGACCAAAGCGCAAGCTTATGCGCAGTTATGCATAGATTACGCGTAGTTATGCGCAATGCGTTTTGCCAACGCCTAGAGCCTAGGCGTGCTTAAACGCTCGCTTAGGCGCGCCTTTTTTAATTATGATTGCTTTGCTCTTGTATCACTGTATTTATTCATACAAACTTAATTTTAAATTGAAGGATCCAATCGAAACTCCAATGGCACAGCAGGTATGTTCACGCATGTTTCTTTAACAGGTTTGCTCTTATCAATAGCTTTGTTGATTTCAATTTCAATTGTGTATACAGTTGACTTTCATATCATGCACATTAATAGCATCACAACAGAGCCAATAGTGTTGTTGTACATGTAGACCCGTGGTACCCATCTGAAATCTTCTTGTGCCGTGTAGTTTCCCACGCTTTCTATTCTTTCACTACTGCTTTGTCTTGAACTGATATGATTTGAACCGTGTATCGTATTTTGATTTGAAAAGACAATGCAGTGACCATAGGACATATATATATATATATATATATATATATATATATATATATATATATATATATATATATATATATATATATATATATATATATATATATGTTTGTTTGATGCTTTTATTATGTACTAGTACTTGGCAATAGAAGACTTGGTAGTTTAATCTGTCCACCTTACTAATGAACTGGTTCACGAAATGAGTTTCATATACTAGTACATGCTAAACTTGTTATGTGTCCTTGTTTCTTCTTTTAGAATTTTGTGAGAATATTGGGAAGAGTGCCTTATTAAGCAATGGTAAAGGAAGTAATGCAGATAAGGTTCAAGATAGTGACACATCCTTGTTGGTCTCCAACAAAGCTGATAAAACAGCTAAGGAAGACTATCTTGAAGACAATGAGACAACCCCAAAGTCTGTCATGGTTTAGTGTTCGAGTTATCGCCACTACCGCTTGCACAAGCTATTCAAACTCACCGTCGAATCAGTTCGGTTTCTTGAGTCTCAACTACAAGTGAAAGACATCGATCAGGTGTCTTTGCGACAAGAAGCGGAAGGACTGCGGAAGTCCCTGGAGCATTCAGATGCATACTTTCTGGTGCAATAGCAAGCGTTGGAGGATTTTAGCGCCAAACAGGACAAAGCTAATCAGCTTGCTAAGCTTATTGCTAGCATGGTGGATACCACAGATAACGTTTCTTGAGCTCTTCTGAAGTTGTTTCAGTTATGCTCTTGTTTTGCTGCCGCGTTTATTTGCACTGGTGGCCAATTTTGACGGCCATGTATGTAATATCTGCTTTGTTCCCTATATTTGCCTTGGTGGCAAACTTTGATGCCCAGTGGATGTAATATGTGTAATAGCGGTAATAGGCTAGCGTTAATTGCTTGCTTATTTATTTCCTTATTGTCTTGTTTAGTTGTTTGCTTGTAGTCACTGCAGTTCTTTTTCTGTGTTTTTCTAGTGGCCACAATAGCCTATTTTTGGTAACTAGGCCCAAATAATCATGGCAACACACGGACTGTTGTAACCATGGGCCTCCTACAGGCCGTATGATCCATGGGCCTTCGTCCGGCCGTAGTATCCATTGGCCTTCTATACGGGCCGTAGGATCCATCGGCCTTCTATACGGGCCTTAGGGTCCATGGGCCTTCTACGGGCCGTAGGGTCCATGGGCCTTCTACGGGCTGTACGATCCATGTGCCTTCTACGGGCCGTACTATCCATGGGCCTCATACGGGCCGTAGGATCCATGGGCCTTCTATGGGGCGTATCAATTTCGCCAATCATGGGCCGTACTATTCATGGACCATAACGGGCCATTAATAGGCCGTATTTGATAACTCTATGAAAACAACCAAACGGGTTCTTTTTGACATGAAAACAGCCCAACGTATTAACGGTCCGCGAACGGACCGACTGTAACGACGGGCTGAATTTGGCCCACAAGCAGAAAATGACAGTAACAGGCCGTATGTAACCGAATGCTGCAAATGAGCCCAAGAATCAATGGGCCCTGAGAAGGCCGAAAGATAACTTGGGCTGGAAATGGCCCAATGGAATAACGGGCCGTTAATGGGTATAAAGTGATACATTGTTCATTACGGGCCAGTTTCACCATGGGCCGTTAATGGGCCAAGAGTTACAAAGGTCCTCATATGGGCCAAAAGAAGTCATGGGCCACAAATGGGCCGGAAGTTAAAACGGGCTGAATCATATGGGACGGCCCAGATGACGCTACTGGGCCTAATTCGGATAGGGCGTAATGGTCCCTGGGTTAGCGGGCTGTAAATGGGCTATATGCGAACAGGCCGTTAACAGGTTTTTCCGTGGGCCGGGCCGCCACCTTTTGACCAAGTCAAACGGGCCGGCCTTTTCACAGGAATGGGCCTCTGTTGGGCCGTGCCACGTGTCGCCGTATCATAGGCGACTTCGGTCCAATGAACGGATGACATCTATCCCTACGGTGAGCCGACACGTGTTTCCTCCAGCCAATGATAATTTTGCACGTGGAAAATCCCCATTGGTCGGGGCTGTTAATGGGTTATCGGATCCAAAACCCGACCCGATAGCTTAACGGCGTTCGTTATGGTGGATGCCCGTGTCGGTCACCCTTGACGAAAAGCACTGCGCGACGACGATTTATCGTCATGGAAGTGGACACTTCGTGATGATAATTTTGGTAATGTCATGGAACACTTCTACGACAAACAGGTATGACTATCTTGATTACGTCATAAATTTGTCATGGATGTACATGCATGACAAAAACGCGACCTACTGTGACAAACACGTATCATCACGGAAGTGTATTTTTTTTGTAGTGCGTATTAACTTCCCCACGAGGTGATAAGTTTTGTTACGTTCTCCGTTTAATGTTCCCTTGCACTCCAATGCAGCTGAATATGAGGCCTTACTCCATGGTCTTCAGATGGCTAAGGAGATGAACCTAAGCCGAGTTAAGTGCTTCGGTGACTCAGACCTGGTGGCTCAACAAGTGTCTGGCACATGGGACTCCAAGGACCCACTCATGGCAGCATATCGCTGTGAGGTGGATATTGTTGCAGGTCACTTCAAAGGTTATCAGGTGGATCATGTGGACCAGCGGAAGAATGAAGCGGCGGACACTTTAAGCCGCCTGGGTTCCCAACGTAAACCAGTTCCACCTAATGTTTTCCTGGATGTTCTGCATAATCCGTCCGTCAAGCTCCCTGGTGAAGAGGATTTGGCTGTTCCTAATCCGGAAGCTCAGTTGGTGGCGGCTCTTCATGTTATTCCGGTTTGGACGGTTCCATATTTGGCGTATATGAACCGGGGCGAGTTACCAGAGGATGAAACTTTGGCCAGGAGATAATCTGACGGTCCAAGTCCATGACTATTATCAATGGAGAGTTACATCGTTGTAGTGTGACAGGGGCGTTTCAACGCTGTGTATCCCCTGAAGAAGGCCGTGAAATATTGTGTGAGATCCACAAAGGAGATTGTGGTCACCACACCGGTTCGAAATCGCTGGTGGCCAAGGCATTTCGTCATGGTTTCTATTGGTTGACGGCTCATGCTGATGCTGAGGACTTGGTCAAAAGGTGTGATGGATGTCAAAAGTTCTCACGACGGGCTCACGTACCGGCTCAAGAGTTGAGGATGATTCCAATTACTTGGCTGTTTGCGACTTGGGGGCTCGATATGGTTGGACCCTTCAAGAGATCCAAGGACAAGAAGACCCACCTTTTAGTGGCGGTTGACAAGTTCACTAAATGGGTGGAGGCAGAGCCAGTTAGTAAGTTTGATGCAGCTACGGCGGTTCAATTCATCAAAAAGGTGATCTTCCGGTTTGGCTTTCCACACATCATTATAACAGACAATGGTACCAATTTATCAAAGGGTGCCATGAAGGAGTTCTGTCAACGTGAGCACATCCGGCTTGACGTATCATCAGTGGCTCGCCCCCAGTCTAATGGTCGAGCAGAGAGAGCCAACCATGAGATCTTGAGAGGCATCAAACCCCAGCTTATGGTTCCTTTGCAACAGACACCGGTGTGTTGGGTTGAAGAGTTACCTTCTGTGTTATGGAGCATCAATACCACACCCAACAGATCGACGGGATACACGCCTTTCTTCATGGTTTATGGTGCAGAGGCGGTTCGTCCTAGTGACATTCGTCATGACTCACCCCGGGTAGAGGCATATGTCGAAGCTAATAATGAGAAGGCACGACAGGAAGCTCTTAACCTGTTAGATGAGGAGCATGACATGGCAACAACCCGTTCGGTGATTTATCAGCAAGATCTGCGTCGTTATCACAGCCGCCGGGTTAGAACCAGAACCTTTCAAGAAGGTGATTTGGTGCTTCGACTCATCCAGGATCAGACGGATATGCACAAGTTATCCCCCCCTTGGGAAGGACCCTTTGTGGTCAGCAAGAATCTACACAACGAGTCATACTACCTAATCGATGTTCGAGAGTGCAAGGACTCACGTAAGTCAGAGGAGGAGACCAACCGGTCATGGAATATTGCTCATCTTCGGCCCTACTGTACTTGAGCCATAGGCTCCGATTTTGTACATATTATGACAATGTATATATTATGATCAATATAATAAACCGGAACCTCAGCTAAAACGGGGTTCTGTTGTTTTTCTTACATCATGTGTGGTTACATGGAGCTTCTGTTTATAAAGCAGCGTCCGGTTTACCCCTTGATTCAGCTTCTCAAAACTTTATGATTACATCACTTGGGGGCTTGGTCATATCCGAACCATAGCTACACCTCTTGATCGGCGCAATGCCACAGCATCACTTGGGGGCTTGGTCGTATCCGAACCATAGTCACGCCTCTTGATAGGCTCAAAACCAAATCAATCCGGGGCCAAAGAGAGTGTTATAAAACAACAACTCAAACATGGGCACCCACTGAGCACAGCTCAAAATGTTACTTGGGGATTCTTTGCTGTCGAAATGAACAAAGAATCTACACTTGTAATAGGCTATCAAGCCGTGGCTTGGAAGCCTGGTGTATACACCTAAAACCCCGGGTTAACCTGCCTATTTAAGTAAGTCACTCCGCCCAGGTAAACCTGGTATGACCCTTCGAACTTTGACAAGTTACTCTAAAATAAAGACCTTGAATTTGTCAAGTTAAAATGATGATTGGTTAAGGATTGAGGACCATCTTAAAAGGCTTTGCAAAAATGGTTTAACTCAGTGGCCTGGCGGCCCATGAAAAGTCTTGAATTTGGGGCCTGGCAGCCCGTGAAAAGCCTCGACTACAATGGTTTTTATTTGCCTTTTTCTAAGTTTTTCATTCTTTTGATAAGATTTGTGATGTTTTCAAACCGGAGTTTGTCAACTCGGTTAGGCTGTCAACTACAAGTTGTCAGTATGTGATCAAGTTATAATCCGGAGACTATCAGCCTGGTCTGGTTTTGACTCAAAGTCACCAGTATGGAATAAACCGGTGTTTATCACAACCTGGAACGGTTTTATTGTAAACCGGCATCATATAACAGGAGTTACTTATACTCCAGATTAGGGTTATGACCCTCACTACAAAGTTGGTCAGCCAACATTATGCCTAAAGGTCACAGGTATCATATATTTCCATATTTGGTTATCTTTTACAACCTTGGTCATAAACCTTGGTCATATATGTATTTGGGTATTGTGACCCACCCGATGGTAAACCACCAGGGCACTTTAAGCTTCTTATCTGCAGGGATAGCTTGAATAAATGGCTATGGATTATGAACATCATATCTTAAGCATGGCGGTTTAGCAAGCATCAGTTGCAGAAAAATATGCACGAATGCATAATAGACAAAGTGTTTTAACTAGCCTATTACAAGGTGTCAGTGCCCAAAAGGATAATTGTTTTCTCAAATACGTGCTGCTGCATGTAGAAGACTAAACCGGCCTCCGGATCATGATTCATCACCAGCTTGGCCTGACGGCTGCGGATCATCTCACACCGGTTCAACTCCCTCCTCTCTACCCAGTGGCTGGAAGTCAATAGTTGCCCAGTTGATCCCAGTTAGGGCTTGGAATACAGCTTCATCGCTTATAAGCGTGGACGGTTCAATGTCAGGGGCATAAGTATGCCTACGGATTGGTGGGATAAGATTTTGCGCTTCCGGAATTGGTGCAGCAATCCGTCTGTTCTTGTCATCATAACTCGCCTGGTAGTACGAGAGATCCGCCTCTTCGGCCAGTTGACAAGCCAATAGACGTACTTCGTGTCTTATGGTTCGGAGATCATAATTGCCAGATTCTGTTCCGTCTTCTTTCAAGCTGGGATACCCTTGGGCCGCTTCCACTGGATCAAAGTCAGGTACCCATGCTTTTGCCCGGGTTAGTGTGGTCAGAGCGCCCGCTCTTGCGGCAGACTTTTTTAGCTCTTCTACCCGGGCAGGAAGCATAGATAACCTTTCTAAGGTTTCCTTGATCAAGGTGGGAGGAGGCTTATTGTGTGAAGCGGTATAGATGATCTGCTGCGCGCCGGTGTACAACTGCTCTATCAGAGTGTAGGCAGCCTTCAGCTTCTTCTGTACATCAGAGCCCAAATGGCTAATGCGAGTTCCTGCACCATTGTACACATTAGTAAATCGACAACACATGGGAAGACATGTTGAAAGTATAAGGAAAAAATGTTTACCGAACACAGCAGCAGTCATGGCATGAATCTGCCGCTTTACACCGGTCAGTTCATCAACCACCGGTTTAAGAGCTGCTTCTGCGTTCTCGGCCCTTTTTATCAAAGCGGATTTTTCAGTCTCCCAATCTGCCCGTTCCTTGTTGAAGCCCTCTTTCAGTTTTTCCATAGCGCCTAGAGTGTTGGTCAACTCTTCCTTGGCTTTGGAGGTTTCGGCTTGCTGGGATTTGAGGTTCTCTTGCAGATCAGCGGTTTGGCTTTCTTTCTTGCTCAGCTCAGCCTATAAAGATACAGATATATAATGAGTTCACAGTACATATTTGAAATACCAAGCACATAACAAATTATGCCCTTGGTACTTGGGGGCTAATGCATATATGCTCCTTATCAGAAATTTCTACAAGTCCCAAGCACAACACAAGTATTAATCTTGGCACTTGGGGGCTAATGTGTGTTTTCTCATAATTGTTGATATGGAAATTCTTCTACAGTCCCGGTTCATCTTTATAAAGTTAAACCGGCCCTTGGGGACTATACCAGTGAAAAAAGATGTAGTGTTACAAATTCAAAGATTATTCTAAGTCCCGGTTTAGATCGATATCATAAACCGTCACTTGGGGGCTACTGGAATTGATAGGCTGCAATTGAACGTAAGAGAGAAACAGTTATGTTAGTTACCTCATATCGCTCCTTCATCAAGTTTACCAAACTAGCTTCATAATCACGGCTGGTATACAGACGGTTCAAGAAGCCAGAGTGAATGTCTTGAGCATTGAGATGGGCATAGTTTGATAAATCGGCATTCCATTTGCCTTTGTCAATAGCGGAGAGCTCGTCCTTGGCAGTATGCTTTGACAAAGCGACAGGATTGCCAGGAGTGGTGTTGCCAGTGCCACTAATCATAATGTCATCATCTTTGTCATCAGCAGTCATTACTGGGGTTGGCGGTTTGTCAGTATCTTTAACTGGACTGACCGTTTTGTCATCAGTTCGGACAGGGCTGGTTGGCTGGTCAGCACGTCTTGTGGTGTCAACTTCCACCTGTTCAGCAACAAAGTCATGGTCTTGAAGCGGTGGGTCATTAAGTATGGCATCAACGTCGGTCTCTTCAGGATCTGGAGTTTTTTCCGGTTCAACAGCCATGTTATCATCAGCCGGTTTATTCAACCGAGCCTTCTTGCTGGGTCTGGGCTTGGCGCTGAGAAAAATAAACATGAGGATCAGTACAGTATATAAAAATAACATGTCAAGGATAAAAACAAGTGTATAGCTCACCCAAGAACTGTTTTGAGGGGTGGAAGTTTTGTGGTCGACGACTCACCAGAAGATGAGTGAGAAGTACCCTGATAATTTGAATCAGACGGGTTAAGAGGCTGGCGGAAACAACCCACTTTGGGGCATGAAGTGTCAAGGGAATAAGAGACCTCTGATCGGCATTTCCGAACCGGAGTGTTCGGTAAACCGGTGGAGGTAACTACCTGGCCGCTATGCCGGGTTGTGCGGCGCGCCTCGTGCTGCTGCGTCTTCAAAAGAAAGTTTGGGTCCAAGTAAGCTAGGGGGTGAGAAAATTTTACTTTCCAGTTTGCTCGACGGATTTTTTATGTTGGCTGAGGATATGAATCGGAGGAAAGAATGATTACCTCTACGTCATCAGCGTGACTGCCTTCAGCGTCGTCCTGATAATAATCATTGTCAATGAGGTGTACGAAAATCGAACCAAGAGAGTCAAGTTCTACCTCTTATTCCGGGTTACCCACATCGTCATCAGCGTTTAGCTCGGAGGATGCAGTGGTCCTTTTCTTGGCAGGTTTCTTAACAACCTTGGTCTTTGCGCGAAGTTGCTTGGCCGTCTTGTCTTGCGGCTTTGCCGGTTTGTCTTGAGGTTTCTTGTTCCAGAACGGATCATTACCCTGTCAGAGAATAATCATGCTTTCAAAGAATATTTGGACAAAAGCAAACAAAAATAAAAAGATTATATGATTCTTACAGCTGGCGGTTTGTTGAAGGTGCAGCAAGGGAGTAGTCCGGTCTGGCCACAGACAGCCTCCGGTTCATTCAACATCTTCTTTACAGCCTCAGTAACTTCCGCATCTGTAAGCTGAATATCAATGTGTCGTTGAGCATCCTTCAAACTCCCTGTGTACTCACACATCAAACCGGAGCACCGGCTTAAGGGAAGAATACTCCAACTTATCCAACAACGAGCAAGGTCAACTCCTGTCAAACCGTTCGCCATGAAGGCTCTAAGCTTTGATAGTTGAGGGGCATAGTTGGCCCTTTCTTTTGCAGTCAACCTCTGAGGGAAAGGATGTGTATTACTAAGGCGGTGAGGGCGGTAACCCGGCAAGGGGTTCTCATCAGTTGGAGGTGTATCTTTGCAGTAAAACCAAGTCTGGTTCCACTCTTTGGGGTGACTGTGGAGCTTGGGATGAGGGAAAGTAACTTCCTTCCTTTTCTGAACCGCCATTCCACCCATTATGTATTGGGTCCATCCGTGAATTCTGTGCGACGGTTTAAGTGAAAGAAGTCCCTAAACAATTCGACTGTAGGTTCCTCTTGTAGATAAGCCTCACAGAAGACTTGGAAGTGGCAGATGTTGGTCACAGAATTTGGGCCGATGTCTTGAGGGTGCAGCTGAAAGCTGGCCAGTACATCTCGGAAATTTTTTGAACCGGGAGGGCTATAACCTCGACCCAGGTGATCAGCAAACACGACTACCTCTCCATCCTTGGGGGTAGGAGGACTTTCCGGGCCAGGAACCATCTAGTGGATGACATCCTTCTTGGCTAAAGCGCCCATTTTAACACAGCTGTTTAACTGCTCTTCGGTTACTCGAGAAGGAGCCCAATTGCATTGATAGACTTGCTTGGCCATGGCAATGAAGATTTCAAACATGATTATTGTCGGTTTAAGATTTACTATGGACAACTATAAAGCGGTATAAGGATGTAAGCATATTGTTAAACCGGAGTTGGTTATTTGTGAACCGGAGTCTGACGATGGAGACAGTACAATGATGAATGCATTGGCGGTTCAACAAGGGACTAATGGTATCTACTGGGTCATCATTTTTCTATGAAGTTAAACCGCCTAATCTGGTATTGAAGGTCTATGTCTAAAAGGTGCGTAAGTGAAGGAGAAACAAGTTTCACATCTTGCCATGGTAATTTCAGATCTACCGCGTGTTGGAAAAACAAAATATATTCTGACCTAATTTCCAGCATGTTAAGAGTTCACCAAGTTCAGATGAGTTTTATATAAGGCAGATGTTCTAACAAGGAAGCAGGAGTTTAAAGTACAAGGGCATTGGAAAAAGCAGATCTAAACTAGCCATTGGTACTACTAAAGAGAAACATGGAAGAACAGATTCAAGAACTACGAAGAACAATGAACCCTAATGGTCGATCTGGAGTGAGAAAGGAGGAACGTACCGGTGCTGAGGAAGCAGCGGAGGATTGCCGTGTTTTTATGGTACAGTCAGGTTGATGCAGCGGCCGTCGTTGAGGCAGAGGCGAAGGATGGCGGCGGCGGCAGAGCTCGACGGTCGGTCGGCGCGAGGAAGAAGATGACACGAAGAGGCATGAGGGGAAACGTGAAAGGGACCCCTCGGCTTATTTATAAGGTGAATGGATAAAAGACAGGCGTGAGAATAGAGGAGCCCGAAAAATGGGGTGTGTGACAGCTCTGTTGCCTCGATCCTCGGAGGCCCATTAATGAAGATGAGTTATACATAGTTTTAAATAACAGATGATTTCATGGCGGTTTACCATGGTCCTGGAAGGTGATGTCACGGTGGTTTACAGGGTTACGTGAAGATGTTGAAGAAATTTTCTTAAGTATTGAGGATTGACATGAACCAGTTCAAATCAATCTAGGGCCTAATGTTGGGGATATTACCACTGGGCCTAAACCGGTCAGGAGAGGCCTGGTTAACCCCATAGTAGTTATTATATCTGAAGCCCGTGAAGAGAAACGATGACGCTTTATGAAGGCCCAGGGCCCAAAGCCGGTTTAAGGCATGTAGACATAAACCGGCGTTGATATGTAGACTTGTGTTGTAAGATAGAAAGAGCAGAGACCGAGCCGGACACGTTTATGAGCCGGCCTCAGATTTCGTAAATCGACGAAGCGCCAACCCGTATATAAAGGGACGACCGGCGGTGGTTTAGGACAACAAACAACAACTCGAGACTCGTGCAAAGCGATTCGCTCCTCGGTCATCGAAACCCAAGCAATCCCACAACAAGCTCGGATCATAGGCTTTTACCTTCACCGCAAGGGGCCAAACCAGTATAAACTCTCTTGCGTCCCTTGTCTGCTTTAACCCCTTTAACTTAACCCGTAGCGATGGCTCCATGACTAAGTCCTTTCCCTAGGACATCTGTCTTGACAAAACCACGACAATCACTGTATGGTCTATATCATTCTAGTTTATGTTGCCAAATCAAGATAGACAAAGTTCAAATCATATATATTTAAGACAAAGCAGCATAGACAGAATAGAAGTGTGGGAAACTACACAACAGTAACAACACTTGTGATGTGCATGGCATGAGAACATAACTGTTTATTCAATTGAAACTGAAATCAACATAGAGCGAGTTACAACAGCAAACACGTTAAAGAAACAGGTTTAAAATATACCTATTGCGCCATTGGAGTTTCTATTGCATCCTTCAAATATGAAATTAGTTAGTATGAGTAAATACAGTGATGCAAGAGCAAAGGAGTATGAACCATAGCTACGGAACCTGACCTGAGAACAATTCTTCTTCTGCTTTAAGCGTTGACTTGGGGTTCGGAGTGGTGGTCCTCATGATTTGGCACTCCAGTTACCTTACTAACTGCTCGTGTTTGGGTGCTCTATGGTGGAGACGGTGTTGTGTCAACTGGAACTAGGTTAATATCTGCTGGGGTTGGGGTTATGATGCGGAGCATCCTACGGTCATCCCCATGGACCTACCTTCGTCTCCCAAGACACCACGTGGACCGATGACACGAGCTCGTGCAAGGGCTATCGCGAACCAGGTTAAATCTCTCCTTGTTTAACTCTCCTTTGACCCAATTGAGACATGCCTACTACCTCAAACTGAGATGCTTTGTGTGCTTAGGTACCAAGGAAGCAAACAAGGAGAAGTTACGGTGCAAGAGGGACAACGAGAGCATGAAAAAAATCTTCCCAGCGCAGAAATCCCGGTACAACCGCCCATGTTCCGCCCAACTACCGCCCGACCGGTACAACCGCTCGACTACCGCCCAATTACAGGTCCAGCTTCTGTAATCGAGCGGTGCAAGGCCGGTACAGAGTCGGTTTTTCCCTGTAACAGCCACCAGACTGGTAGAACCGCCCCAAGCACCGGTACAACCGCTGAGCATATCCGGAAACACCTCCAGGAACCAGTACCATGAGCTCCCAGCGGTACAACCGCCTCCATCACCGGTACTACCGCCCATAATCGTCCCCTAGCTCCGTATTAGGGTTAGCATTGTGTTAGCTCATATGTGAGATAGAGCTTCGCTCATCCATCCAGATCTACTCCACCATGAGAGACCGTCACCTCCTCGGAGAAGATCCAATTGGATTCAAGACCCCTAACGGGAAGACCTCAAGACCTCCTCATGGAGAAGAACCCATTACCTATGTATCGTCCTTTGTTGGATTCGGATCATGTATCTCTTTGTGTTTTGAGGATCTAGCATATGTGTGATCGAATCTTATTGGTTGAGTGATTTCTCTCGTGCTTTTCTCCTCGTGTTCTCCATGTTCTTCGTAGGATCCGCTCCATTTTGTGAAAGATCGGGCCTCTAGGGTTCTACCCTACATCATCTTGGTATCATGAGCCACGTTGATCACGAATTTGGAGTCTCCCCTACCGTTTTCTAGCCTTCTTTTGTTTGTTTTCGTCCTAATTTGGAAAATCCCCACCAAAAACAGCCACCAAAATTTTTGTGATTTGTTGGTGTGATGAAGTTTTGTTGGATTTGATCCATGGATTTCATGTGTAGCAGGTAGATCTAGCGTCCCCACAAGTTTTCCCGTCTTCCATCCATGAAATCTCCGCAATTTTGTCCCCGAAATCATCCATTTCTGCCCCAAATCCATCCCCGATCCAGATCTGAGAATTTTCCCGACAAAAGCGGTACAGCTGGCCCCCAAGGTGGTACAACTGCTCCACCATAACCTGATACTTCTGACAGCCAAAATTGGAACTCCAGGACGCTCCAGGAGCGGTACAACCGCCCTAGCAAGCGGTACAACCGCCCCTGCCAGGTTCAGCCTTGGCTGATTGACAGTTTGATCATAACTTTCACATCTGGACTCGGATTTTTACGTTCTTTAGCTCATTGGATAGCTATTGACATCCCCCATCCACATAGATAGGTTTCAACACAATTTGACACCATCAAATGTTTTTCATTAAGGCATCTTTGCCTAGATCCTCCACCTTATCATCCACATTACCATTCCACCTTCCGCATAGGCACTTGCAAACCACCATCACTTTCCGCACCCACCATTGCTTACCAGCTCCACACTCCAGCAAATTTTGACACATTTGGTTTTGAGAATTTGAGTTGTGGTTCATCGTTTCCTAACGTGTTTCGGCTACTTAGGGACGGTTCGACAACGACATCACCATCGCTCATATTGGTCATCAAAATCTACCACTTCACCATTTTGACACCATCACCGTAAGCAAGAACGGTAACATCATCTTGGTATCGTGATATCCCATCATTATACATTCTTGCCATTGCATTGATAACCCCATAGACCATTTTGCGTACCTTTCCTATCGAGACTAGCCTTTGAGTATTGCTGACAATGTTACTTGTGCACATTAGTGATCATAGCTCCCATTGCATACATACCATATCATCTTGGTACATATCTTGGTATCATTTCTTGTGTCACAAGGTTGTCAAAGCATATATGCAATTGCTATCTTGGTTCGTGAAGTTTTGCATGAGAACGAGCTCAAAAGAGAAAGAGCCAAACAAGCTTTTAAGCAAAAGGAAAAGATAAGCAAAGAGCTTATAAGCAAGAACCATAAGCATCATACTACATTAAGATTGTCATACTCGATCATCTTGGATCATATCATCGGAATACCATACATATAGCATACTTGGGATAGAAGTCATTGCATTTTTGCTTAGTAGGTTGTGCACAAGTTCGTATCGGCCTATTGTGCAATCGTGCTAGCGTCTCTCTAGTGTTGTGCAGCAAAAGCATTTTCGTGGATTCCACATTTTGGCTCATTCCTTGGTTGCACGACCCCACTTATCTATTTGATTGTGTGTTTCCGTGTACCATATCTTGCTATTGGTCTACTTGTTGCATTTGCAAATTTGTGAATCTTTTCCAACATTATTGAGGCTCACTAACAATTGTATCAAATTTTGTGCCACCATCCTAACCGAGATCCACTATAAGCTTTTACTTGTGTAGATGTGAGAAATCGACAAGAATTGGTAACAATTGTGCTATTTCCTTGTTCCGCATTTGAGTGATCATTGATCCATCTTCAACATCGGTCAAGGTACATTTGGTATAAGTTCTTCTCTTTCTCCCACTCACATATTCTACCAACTCCCTCTTCATCGAGCAAGACGACGACATGTCCTCCTACGTCACAAAGAGCCACCTCTTTGGTGCACAACAAGCTCTGCATCAAGAGCAACAAGCAATGGGCGACAACATCGACCATCTCGCCACCGACTTGCGACTCTCCGAGCAACGTACAAGAGACTACTTCGACAACAAGCTCGACGAACAAAATCAAGAGAGCAATGCAAGAATGGACGAGATTCGTGCCTTGTTGGTCAACCGCTCTTCTACCTTTTCGTCCTACTCAAGACTGGAGCCGCTTAAGTCGACACTCTGATGACACTATCTCTGACTCAAGTACTCCGACGTCGAACAATCTTCGACAAGCCGCGCGCCAAGACTGTCAAGAAACCGCAATCCTCTACACGACTATGATTCTCAAGAGCAAGTTCGCGTGCAAGAACAACGACACCAACAAAACCAAGCTACTTTCGCGCAAGCACAAGAACGGCAATGCCAACGACAACAAGAAGAGGAAGAGTGAGTGCGACAACACCAAGATGCACAAGATGCCGAGGCACAACGTCAACAACAACCACAAAAACGAGAAGCTCAAGCACTTGAGGTGCAACGTGCCCTCCCAAATTCAAGTCGAGCCGTAGCAACGCGCAACCGGCTAGCTCATGAGCAACAAGAAGCGCTTCACGATGAAGTTCAAGCACGAATATATCAAGCTTGCCTGCATCGTCAAGTTCGACAAGCTCCTCCACAAGCTCGACAAGCTCCTCCACAAGCTCGACAAGAACATCAAGTTCACCAAGAACAAGAAGACAATGGAAATACCCCAAGACAACAGCAAGTTGAGGGAGACAATCCTCCTCGTCAAGGACGTCACCCTCGACCCCAACACAATGAAGAGCAATGCTACGGTAAGCTAAAGTACACCATGCCCAAGTTTTCTGGAAGCAATGATCTCGAAGAGTACCTTTCATGGGCATTGAAGGTTAACAAAATCTTCCGCTTGCACAACTATGAGGAAGAGAAGAAGATCGTGATGGCATCCCTTGAGTTCCAGGACTACGTCCTCATTTGGTGGGAACAAGTCATTGAGCGCCATGAGGCAAGAGGTGAACCACCCATCACTACTTGGGCGCAAATGAAGGATGTCATGAGAGCATGTTTTGTGCCAACCTACTACAACTGCGACCTCTTCAAGAAACTCCAACTCCTCAAGCAAGGAACAAAGAGCGTTGAAGAATACTACAAAGAAATGGAGATTGACATGATAAGAGCCAATGTCATGGAAGATGATGAGCAAACTATGGCATGTTTCTTGAATGGACTCGATCATCCTATCAAGAAGATCGCCGACTTCCAACCTTACTCCAACCTCATCGAGCTAGTGCATCAAGCTACCAAGGCGGAACGGCAAGTGCAAGATTACTTCAAGTATGCCAAGTACTCTTCCAAGAGTTGCAGTTTCTCCCACACCCAAGATTCAACGACTCCAACAACGAGTCCATGAGTGAAGAGGAAATGGAAGCCCTTGAGAAAGTGGCCATGCATCGGCAAGTGAGCGAAGATGAAGATGATAAAGTCTTTTGTGACGAAGATCCGAGCCCCTCTCTTGTTGTCTCCAAGGTCTTGACTCTTCAACATCAACAAGAAGAAGACCAAAGATGCCATATCTTCCATACCAAGGCCGGCATCAATGGAAGGTCCGTCAAGGTCATCATCGACGGAGGGAGTTTCCATAACTTAGCAAGTGAGGAACTATGCTCCAAGCTCCAATTGGTCAAGATGAAGCACCCACATCCCTACAAAGTTCAATGGCTAAGCGACTCCGACGCTATCCAAGTCGATCATAGGGTACAAGTTTCCTTCAAGATCAGAGCTTACAAGACACTTTGGATTGTGATGTCGTTCCAATGTCCGTTTGCCACCTTCTTATTGGGCGACCATAGCAATTTGATCGAGGTGTCATCCACAACGGGCGAACGAATCACTATAGCTTCAAGATGAAAGGAACGGAGTACGCTCTATGACCTATGTCTCCAAGCCAAGTGATCGCCGACAAGCACGCCACCCATCATGGAGAGAATAGTGAGAAGGCGAACCACCAAAATGAGAGTGAGTGCCACAAGCCCAAATTGAGAGCCTCCACGATGAGCGACAAGAAGAAATTAGTCCTATTTGCCACCAAAAGTGAGATAAGAGAAGTGTGTGAGAACCCATCAAGTGTCATGCACTATGTCCTTTTGTGCAAGGATGAGGCACCAAAATCTAACAACTCTCACAATCTACCTTTAGTGTTATCTTCTCTATTGCAGGAATTCCAAGACGTTTTCCCCGACGAGCTACCTCCGGGTCTACCTCCACTACGAGGCATCGAACACCGTATCGACTTCATCCCCGGAGCACCACTTCCAAACAAGGCTCCCTACCACGTCAACCCCGAGGAAACTAAGGAGATCCAACGGCAAGTACAACAACTCATCGACAACGGCCATGTTAGAGAAAGCTTGAGCCCTTGAGCCATCTCGGTAATCCTTGTTCCCAAGAAAGATGGTACATATCGCATGTGTTCCAATTGTCATCCTATCAATGCTATTACCGTGCGTTATCGTTACCCTATTCCACGCTTAGATGATATGCTAGATGAGCTTAGCGGAGCCACCATTTTCTCTAAAATTGGTCTTAAAAGTGGCTACTATCAAATACTCTGTTGACGAAGGTAGGTCCATGGGGATGATCGTAGGATGCTCCGCATCATCTCCCCTCCCTTGGGAAAGATCCAACCTCGGATCAAAATCCTCATCACCATGGTACGGGGAGAGATCTTTGATGTTGAAGATGTCGCTCACGGAGTACTTGTCGCGTGGGATGTCGATCTTGTAGGCGTTGTTGTTTCCGCGTGCAAGCACCTTGAAGGGTCCATCCGCTCGGGGTAGAAGTTTTGACTTGTGTTCATTGGGGAAGCGGTCCTTGCGAAGGTGTAGCACAAGATCTCCAATGTTGAATATCATGGGTTGCTTGTTGACGTTGAGCTTGGTCGTGAGTCATTGTACTTGGCGCTCGATGGTGTGCCTTGTATCTTCATGCATCTTCCTGAGGTAGTTGACTCGGGCACTTGCGTCCATGTTTGTGCGCTCTTGTAGCGGTAGAGGAAGAATGTCCAATGGTGACAATGGGTTGAAGCCATAGACGACCTCGAAGGGGGACTTGCCGGTAGTCGAATGTCTTGCACGGTTGTAGGCGTACTCGGCGATAGGTAGGCACTCCTCCCACTCCTTGATGTTCTTCTTTATCAACACGCGTAGTAGAGTGGAGAGTGTGCGGTTCGTCACCTCCATTTGGCCGCCAGTTTGTGGATGGTATGCCGAAGAGAACAAAAGCTTGATTCCGAGCTTGGCGCACAATGTCTTCCAAAAATAACTCAAGAACTTGACGTCGCGGTCCGAGACAATCGTCTTTGGCACTCCATGTAGTCGCAAGATTTCCCTACAAAATAAATTGGCAACATGTGAAGCATCCTCTATCTTGTTGCATGGTATGAAATGTGCCATTTTAAATCGGTCCACAACAACAAAGGCGAAATCCTTTCCATTCCTAGTTCTAGGCAAACCAAGGACAAAATCCATGCTAATATCTTCCCATGGTTCGTACAGAATTGTAAGAGGCATATATAGACCATGAGCTTGAGCTTTAGACTTAGCTTTGCGACATGTAGAGCATCGGTTGGTGAAACGGTTGACGTCGCGAAACATCTTTGGCCAAAAGTAGGACTTGGAGAGCGTAGGAAATGTCTTGTCGCGTCCAAAATGTCCCATTAGTCCTCCGCCATGAGATTCTTGCAAAAGCAACAAACGAAGAGAAGACTCGGGGATGCATAGTTTGTTAGCTTTCATAAGATAACCGTCTTTGATGTAATAGCGTTCCCAAGATGTATGCGTCAAACATTTGGCATAAGGAATAGCAAAAGTATGATCATGCTCATACAAGTCTTTTATGTGCTCAAAGCCAATGACATTCAATTCAAGTCGAGTAAAAAGCATGCATATACGGGAAAGTGCATCCGCCACAACATTTTCCTTTCCTTTGATATACTTGATGACATACGTAAATGACTCAATGAACTCACTCCATTTAGCATGACGCTTGTTCAACTTAGTTTGACCTTTAAGATATTTAAGCGTTTCATGATCGGTATGGATGATAAATTCACGAGGGCGAAGGTAATGTTCCCATTCATGCAAAACTCGCACTAAAGCATATAGCTCTTTGTCATAGATGGGGTAATTGAGTTGTGCTCCAGAGAGTTTCTCACTAAAATATGCTATGGGGCGCTTCCACTACAAAAAAAAGACACATCCGTGACATTTTGGGCCGAACGAATTTTTTTCTGTCATACATATGACACTTCTATGACGATAATTGTGACAAAACCCGGTATCATCATAGATGTGGTGGGCTCATACTTCTATGACAAAAATCATGATAGAAAATGGGCTTTTCGTCCTGGGCGGGCCGGAGACGCAGTTCCATGACATTCTTTGGGCCGTCCATGACGGAAAAAACCGTGGTAGAAGCGAGGGGAGGAAAATTTCGGGAGTTGCCGTTACGGTGGGAGGTCGGGCGAGCGATGCGCATTTCTCTCGTGACGACGCTGCTGATGTGTGAGGCGTTGGCTCTAATCAAGCCGAGCAAGGCGTTGGGCTCTAATCGAACCCGGCGATTGACCGCAGCTACGCGTTCATCGAACCCGAGCGATCGATCGATGGCTGTTAGCTGAACCCGATGGAGCGATTCTTCGCTACTACGCTAGTGAGCGTTGCGGGGGGGTTGATGAGCAAGGAGCGGTGGCGTTGTTGCTGGATGAACAGGAACCCGTGGTGTGGAGGGCTGGATGAACAGAGACGGTGGAGGGGTGGCCGTGGAGGGTGGTTGAACAGACCCCGTGGTGTGGAGGGCTGGATGAAGTGAGACGGTGGAGGGGTGCCCGTGGAGAGGGGTGGTTGAACAAGAGCCGTGGAGAAGCGCACGGTGGAGGCTGGATGAACAGGAGCCCGTGCAGGCCGGAGGAGGTCGACGGTAGCCCGTGGAGGCCGGAGGAGGTCGACGGTGGAGATGAACAGATCCCGTGGAGTCCCGCTTTTGCGATACGCCACACCCTCCCCCGTTTCGACGTAGCGCCCAACACAAGTCCGTTTCGTCCGCTTGGCGGCACGCCACACCCTCCCGATCAACAGACCCTGCTTCAACCGTAGGAGGTCCGCTTCTCCGCTTTTGCGGACGCCAGCCCTCCCGATCAACAGGACCCGTTTCGAACGTGGTTGATCGAACACAAGGTTGTTTCCTCTGTTGTGCGGTACGCCAGGCCTCGTTTCCATCGCATGTTCCGTCCAAGCCCTCCCGATGAACACGACCACGCATTCCGTTCCGACCCAGCCGGTTGGCTCCCCATGAACACGACGACGACGCTGTTTCTCCGTTCCGACCCAGCCATGTACGTATGCGCGATAGGCGTTAGAGACCCTGCCCGTATGTACGTACGTGGCCGTATTTTCTTTCTTGCACCCTCGCCGCTTTACGTACGTGTACATGCTACGCGGCGCCTCTACTACGACACGCGGCGCCTCTACATCCACCAAAGATATATGTACGCATGTTCGCGACCAGAATGACAACGCTACGTACGCTTTGACCAGGTGGGTCCCGACTGTCAGGCACTTCCTTGCGTGCAAAGATGTAGCTGGTGGGTCCCAGCAGTCAGGGGGCGAATCCTTTTTTTTTGCCCGGACGCACTTCCTTGCATGCGAACATGTAGCTGGTGGGTCCCAGCAGTCAGGGGGAAACTTTTTTTCGTGAAATACGGTGGCCCGTCCGGTGGGTCCCCGCTTTGTCCGTGGAGGAATCATTATTTTCCGTGATAATAAGGAGGCACTTCCTTGCTGCGGCCGTGGACCCAGCTTGTCAGCCTCTCCACGACATACCCACGTCCGATGGAAGTCGCCTTGACCACGTTGACCACGCCGCGCCGAGAGCACCACGGCGGTGGACGACGGCGAGGCCTAGGAAGGGACGACTCGGAGGCGGGAAGACACAGCAGATGGATGCCCACGAAGAGGAGTACGAGGGTCCACCGGTTCGGCTGCGGTGTGAGGCTCTTTGTCGCCGAGATTAACAGGGGTGTGGGTGAGTAGAGGGATGGCCTGGCCAGCGGTGGGAGTAGTAGGGGCGGTGAGGCCTCAGCGGCATCACAGACCGCCACGGAGGCAGGAGCACGCGCACGACCGGGCGCTGGTTTGGGCGGTGGAGCAAGAAGACCAGAGGTTGAAGAAGCACTACAACCGTTGGATGAACATCGTACGGTAACAGGATCTAGAATTGTTCATATTGACTAAGTTGACAAAGCCCTCCGTCGCCGTCAACTTGTAGGCCCACAAGTCAGCCTCCCAAAGATGCCGGGTTCCATTGGCAGGGGAGTATTTATTTTTTTGTGCGTAATAAGGAGGCACTTCCTTGCGTGCGAAGATAGCTGGTGGGTCCGACAAGTCAGCGGGGGGCACATTTTTTTCGCGAAATACAGAGGCCCTTCCGGTGGGTCCCAGATGTCAGGTGGAGGAATCATTATTTTGCGTGTAATAAGGAGGCATGTCCGTGTGTGCGGCCGTGGACCCAGCTGTCAGCCTCTCCATGCACAGCCTACTTCTGATGGTGTCGTTCGTTGACCACATTGACCACGCCGCACCGAGCGCATCCAAGGTGGTGGACGACGGCGAGGCCCCGGACAGCAACGATCCGGAGATGGGAAGACGCGGGAGTGGAGTCGTAGACGGAGAGGTTTACGAGGGTTAACTGGTTCTAGTGCGGTGTGGTTCGGCAGTCGGTGGATAAGAACACGAGGTGTGGAGGGTTGGAGGGATGGCCTGGCCAACGATGGAGTAGCGCTTCATAGCGAAGCGTGCTAAGCAGAGCTGCTAGCAGCAGGAGGCGGGAGGTGGTCCCGGCGGCGCTGGAGGAAGAAGACGAGAGATTGAAGATGGATGCCGACCGTTGGATGTAAATCCAACGGCTAACATGTCAAAATCATTTGTTGACTAAATTTACAACGACTTGCGTTGGCTTCGACCAATTGGCCCACATTTCAGCCTCCAAAAATGTGGCACGTATTCAACCCATTTTTTCAGAATTTACAGTTTTTTTGCGGTAGAATTTACAGTCAATTTTCTCTCTTTTTTTGAATTACAGCCATTAGCTGGGCTGGGTGAACAATTAATGTAGCTTTCATGCGGCCCATTTATTTTATTTCCTAAAAAATTACAGGCCATTTGCACTTTATCTAGATACACGATTTTGCTGGGCTGATTCTAATTATAATATTGGGTTGGGCCAGCAATGTTATCAAAAAATAAAAAAGGGCTGAGCATTTTGTTATAAATATATTTAAATAATAAGTGATATTATTACATTTGTCCTTAAATCTTACCAAGATTTTGTACACGATCACTAGGATTTTCGTGCCAAAACAATCCAGGATTTTATTTGTTAAGAAATTATTTTTATAATTAATAAGATGTGGGATATTGTTTTCTTACATATGTAAGTATCTGTTAAATATATGATGACAATAAAAATAATATATAATAACATATAAAATAATTTAAATATATATAATATAGTTAAAAGGAAACATAAGTTGTACTGGCGTGCTCCTATTCTTATATAGAAAAATATAACAGACACTGCGTTTTCTTCAAAAAAATACATAAATTGGGCTGCCAAAATAAAACCTCGGATGGGAGGTCCATATGCGGTCGATACATGACGGCCCTAAGAAAATACAAACAGGCCCTCCCATCCGAGGTCATGGGCTGCGATGTTAAAAATGAAAGCCTAGACGGGCAGCCCAAAACCACGCCCAACACTTGCCAAAACTCCATCCCTCGTTTTCTCGTGTTTCGCACACTCAACATTGTGTGGGCATTTTGACTGTGCATCATATGAAGATGTGCTATGCATGAATGTTGATCAGCATGATGTTAACTGGCTGGTAGTTCCATTTTCGACCATGAATAAAACTTCCAACATGATGTTAACCCTGTTTGAAAAGGCCGTGTTAATATAAATGCTCGCCTCACGAAAGTTGCGTTTCTTATCTGAAACTGAACTTGCAGTTTCTTCTCGTCTGCACTTTTATACTCCTATGAAACTACATTTTTTTAAGTGCTAAAAATAGATCTCTAGAATTCATAAAATTCTTCATATGCTCAATACTGCAAATCTGAAATTCAAAAGACATTCATATCTGAAAGTACTCTCAAAATACACAACACAAAACACAATTCACAACCTGCAAATACTGACAACCCTAAGCTCCTCCTGACAATTCACAACCTGCCCGACTATTGGGCTGGGGGGCAGTCCCATCCTATTCCTGTGCGGCAGACAACCGCCCCGTGAGACGATGTGAACGGCGAGGGAGACGATGGCGGGGAAGCGTCATCGGGCCAACTGCTTTTCTCCTCTTGCAGTTGGGTTCGATCGACGAAGACTCCACCGGCTCGCTCTGGCAGGACACCCTCACAAACGGCACCCTGTAGATGCTCGATCCTTCAATCTCTGGTGGATGCTCCATCTAGGATCGATACTCCCACCACCGCTCCCTCACGATCGGATTCGGTGAATCTGTTTGCTCCATGGCCCAAAGGAGCAGCTCTATGTACTCCGGCGCAACTCCCTCCGGGAGTATCGCCGCCTTTTCGCTCTGTTGCAGATATTTGTCCATGGATGTCGCCGTCGTCGCTAGTTGGTCCTTGTTGTCAAACCAAGACTGTATCTCCAACATCCTAGATAGCTTCACAGGGTCGCCGTCTGCGATCCTCGCATATCGGTTGTACTCCTCCATCGATCTACTTCTCCACAGCACCTTCAGTCGCCGGCGGTGGTTTTTGAATGGAAGAGGAGAGGAGCGGCGCTGGTTTTGGATTAGAACGGAGAGGAGCGACGCTGGTTTTGGACCGAACAGAGAGAGGCGGTGGTTTTGAAATGGAAGAGGAGAGGAGCGCGCTGGATTTAGATTGGAACAGAGAGGAGCGGCGGTGGATTTAGATTGGAACAGGAGAAGAGCGGAAGAGCGGCGCTGGTCTTGGAAGTATTTTTTGTTGTTTTATGATTTTGGGTCAAAGTTTGACCACGTCTTGTATGTGACAAGCAAAATGTGAATGCATGTCACCAAAAATTGTATCGTTTGGTTCAGATCTGAATGTACTTTCAAATTATATTATTTTTGCAACGTATAACATATATTGTGCGGAAATCATGGTCAATTATGACCCGTAATAAAAGGGAGACTAGTTAATGTGGGGTCGCTTTCTTAATTGAAGGGTAAATTGATTTTGATTTTGATCCATCACACGTGCCGCCCTCTCGCCTAATCCTAAATCGCTGCTGCGACACTCCTCTCCCTCTTCTCCATTGCAAAACCACCTCCTCTCCTCTCCATCATCTCCATTCCAAAACCACCGCCTCGCCTCTCCCTCTTCGATCTTCTCCATTGCAAAACCACCTCCTCTCCTCTCCATCATCTCCATTCCAAAACCACCGCCTTGCCTCTCCCTCTTGATCGATCTCCATTGCAAAACCACCTCCTCTCCTCTCCATCATCTCCATTCCAAAACCACCTCCTCTCCTCTCCATCCTCTCCATTCCAAAACCACCGTCTCGCCTCTCCCTCTTCTGATCTTCTCTCCATTGCAAAACCACCTCCTCTCCTATCCATCATCTCCATTCCAAAACCACCTCCTCTCCTCTCCCTCTTCTCTATTGCAAGACCACCATCTCTCCTCCCATCTTCCAAAGCTAGCACCGGACCACTCAGAACGACATCTATGGAGAGGATGCAGCAGCGAATCAGGCAGATCACCGGTGGCGACCAGGCAAAGTTAGCCAGGTTGAAGGAGATCCTTAGTTGGTTTGACAATGAGTGGGAGATTTCGAGGACGGTGCGGGCCATGTGGCAATGTATGCGAAAGAGCGAGACGGCAGCGATGAGGGCGGTGATGTACATGTACTCCTCGGCGGCAGTCACGCCACAATCCTTTGAGTTCATCGAGTATCTCCTATGGGCGATGGAGCAGACAGATTCGCCCGAGGTGACAGTCAGGCGGAGGTTGTGGGCGTACAGGTCGAAGGTCGAGCACCCAGAGGATAACGAATCGATCGAGTATGGTGTGCCGTTCGTGAGGGTGCAGAGCCAGCCGGAGCCACAGGAGTATTCGTTCTCCCACCGCAAGAGGAGGCCGGATGGCACGACGTTGCTTCCCCGATGTTCTCCACGGTTCCCTCGACGCTCGCCCCGTTTCAACGGCGGCGGTAGGGTTTAAGGTAAGCTTCGCACTAACCTAATCTTCCACCTGCTCATGCTTACAATCAGTGTGACAGCTAATGAAAATCATGCTTACAATCAGTCTCCGAGTACTACGCCAATCACCCTAAAATAGCTCTGGACCTTTGGGTCAAAGTTGTGACACAAAGTGTACAAATAAAGAAAAATAGATTGGTGCTTCTTTCGTAAAAGAGTACTCCCTAGAAAACTGCCAATATAAGCTACTAGTATTTGGTTAGAGGATTTGCTGCCGAGAAAGATCCGTCCACGAGAGCGCCACACATCCCACTGGTTGTGGTGGATGCCAATCGTGCATGCAGCATGGTTGGTGTCGGTAATTTTACTTGGCACACCTCGCACTCTCATATATGCCGGTTCCCTACGTACATTTGTGCAGTTCCACCAAAATGCAGCTGAATAACCCTGTTTGCACAGATAATGAAAAAGTGTGATTACATTATAGTGGCACTAGTTGATGAAACACACAAAATAAATAGAAGAAAATATTGCGATAGTATCATAGTATGCCATGTCATGAGGGCGAGATGGGCCTCGCGACGCCTCATCTGGCACGCCTCATATCGACATCGTCCCAAGTCTCCCAGATACACCTTCCGCCACTGATGAACATCACAGTACAGCAGATAGTACAAGGAGGCGCCTTGAGACATTCAAATCTCTATTTTGTACATATCAACTAAAATTAAGCACCCCAGTTTGTAAACGCTTAAACATTAACAATGGGACTAGTTGATGAAACATACTTTAACAAAGAGAAGCACTTTCTTTATCTACATTGAAATGAAATGATAGAGATGACACTCACTCTATTTTAACTGTATTATTACTTCATTTTATCAAGGACACTAGGGTCGAGCGGTGGCAAACGAGGTGTACCGTAAGGCCGCAAGGATGGAGGCAGGGGTGCTTAGATCGATGTCAAGCTGGCTCTTTCAGTCACCAACATGGATGATTCAATTCATGGGACCTTTTGGTGCAGTTCACCTAAAATGAAGCAATGTCCCGTGAGCTAGCAGCTTCTTCAAAAAAATTAAGAAAAGGGCTCAGTCCGGTTCCATTTCCATCGAAAACGAAACCCACAGAGCTTCTTCTTCATTAGTTGCAATAAAATTGAGCAACATCAAGGTTGGTTGTGAAGCTCTGGAATGCTCAACTATAATTTGGATATCATTTGTGCAGTTCAACTAAGATCGATCGTGAAATGTATATCTCTGCTTGCACAAAAAGGTGGAAAGGAGGGTGACTAACAAGTAACAAGTGATGAAACATGCATCAAATGAAAAGAAGCATGTTCTTTATCCGAATGGAAATCCTACAAGGACAAGTAGCAATTTCTAAAGCAAAGTGGCATTGCTAGATATTAGTGTGGGCATCAGGATTAACTATGACAACCGTTAAATACGACATTACTTTGGGCACGGGAGAGTAGGCGGACCAGGACAGTTGCATTTCTAACTAAAAGAACCAACTTATCTTAATGGGAAATTTTAGCGGGACATGTAAATAAGTGCCATTGATTCATATTATCGAGGCATTACATTGAAAACAACATTGGTTTAACGTGTCCTTACTTTTAACAAAGGCGATCGCTACATTTTACCAAAGTGGCATTACATAAGAGTGGCTCGGGCAACAAACATTAGAACAGGATATCGGGTTGGTCCCATTTTTGTTCGGTATAGCCACCTTATATTGTGTGAGGCTAGCAAATCTAGTGCTGGACTTACTCGTTGACTTGTCCCCAGTCCCCACTTTCTTTCCTTTTTCAACCAATAGATCGGGTTTATATTGAGTTTGTACTTGTGTTTCCCTTTATTTCCTATTAGACCTAGAGACCAGTTGGATAGCCGTCTCTGCTACTTTTCGCCCCATTATTTCCTCTTTCGACCAAGTCCTAGATTCAGGTAACAAATCCTCCCCCCCCCCACCCCTTAACCCCTTTCTTCCTTGTTTGAACCAAGTAGTACTAGATTCGAGTGCATGAACTAGTTTTACCTCTTAAACGTAAAAAAATTAGGTGGTTTTTGAACAGTCGATCGATCCTATCTACGAGGGGGCCTGAGAAATAGTAAAAGTTACAAATGCAGCAACATCAAGAGCTCGGGAAGTAGAGCAAGGCCGGTTTTGAAGGAAGTTATACCTGATGGTCGCCGGGATGTCGCTAGGTGGGCGGCGGGAGGCCGGATCTGCCCACACTACGGCAGCGAGGAAGAAGAGGTGGAGGCCCTCCCTCGCCAAGTGGTGCTTGGGAGAGAACGGCAAGGCAGGATGATCGGGACGCGCCAAAGGTGGGTAGAGCCGCCGCCAAGGACGCATCAGCGTGAACGTTGCACCTTCTCACCTTCCCCGGCGGAGAGGATCCGGCTGGATCTGTGACCAGCGGTGAGCAGAGAGAGAGTGTGTGGCCACCGCTGTCGTGTTTAGATCTAGAGAGGTCGAGACGGTGTGAAGAGAGCAACACTAGCAAGCAAGCGCGGAGGCTCCTGCCTATATAGTGGAGTAGTACTTAGTTCTCTTTTGTCTACCGGAGCTGGCTTGACCTCGTCAATGACTGTCGAGAAGTCTTCATGCACGTGGCCCGAAGGCGCAGTTGTTGTCATTTTGATCTGAAGCGCCGGATTATAACATATAACACGAAAAAATGCCACATGACAAGAAATCATAACCTCACTGCCCAAAGGAGACAACATGAATCCCGACGGACAAACTAGACGAGGAACAAAGCTCAAATTAAAGATAAACTCGTAGAAAAGGGGCCCGTCGATAGATGTCCTAATTAACATAGCCGGCTTGACCTAGATGGCAGCCGAGTAGTCACTGTTCGTGCATGTGCCCCCAATGACTAGCCCAACTCAGTTGTCGCTGCTTAACCCTCACAGTGATCCAAAGCACATGACACATAATTTTGCGAGATGACAAGAAACCTTTTTTTAGATTTCTCACCACAACTACAGCCATGTACAACACAGCCTGCATGATATGTAGAGATAGCCAATCCAGGCGTGTCTGCTGGAGTCTGGTCACATGCATGGACAAACTGATCTTCCGTGTCTTGCAGTGATCGCCTAGGCACCAACGTAGTAAAACACTTCTCTAGTACTATCGCTCGTCTCCCTCTTCTATTAAGTCACCAGACTTGCGGGGCCGGGGAGTGTGCCTATGGTCGGTTCTCAATTGTCGTCCCACATGTGTGCGAACGCAATATGACGCGCGTTCCATTCGGAGAGCAGCGTGCCAGACCGACCGACCATCTGGGTGTGACGCGAACGCGACATGCGTGCTGTATACTCCGTACATGTGTACCGTCATTTTCTAGACGCTTTGCCCCATGGCGCGGGCACAATCCATGGATACAAAATTAGTATACTGTATACTATTTAAAAGTCGAGGGCGGGGCTTTTCCTGCCTGGTAGGCGGCGGGACAGTTCCGCCTAGTCGGTTCGACAAAGACGCGAGAAGACGAGGGAGTAGGCTGCTGCAAACGAGGGCTGTGTGATTTGACAATGAAGTTATCTGGACAGGTGGGGCCCCATGATTTGACTTGCCATTATCATTTTAATCTGCTGGCGCCACGACCGGCGTGAGTCTCCGATTCTGACCACCTCCATACAGGTGCCTCTCCCAATGCTCCACCATGTAGTAGTAGAGGCTGGCTCTTGCATGAGAGCCCACTTCTCCACTTTTTCCTTGCCTCTCTTTCCTCCACATATGCAAAAATGCCATGTAAAGCGGCAAAGCGCACTATTGTACTTACTTGCTCCTACAGGTGCTTAAGCTTGCCACATAGGCATAAAGTCTGATGTGGCAAGTTAATCAAGAAGAGAGAGACTAGTTTGGTGACCCAAGGAAGAAACGGTGCTAAGCGCGTGTACCTAGGTGAAAAGACAATTTTGAGGCTAGTTGTAACTGTAGTATCATAGCTAGTATCATGCATGTCAACTAGGCAATTTTGATGAGGTGTCATAAAATTAAATGAAGAAAAAGAGGGTTGAGTATCATATCATGATACTATATCATAATAAATGCTATACTACTATGTGTCATGCATGGTAATAAATAAAGTACTACATGATACTAGTATATGATACTATGCATCAGGGAGGTAGTACACTAGTATCATATGTATGATATTAGTATATGATACTTCCCATTACAGCCAGCTTGAGTCTATAGCTAATTATATCAAGTACTACCTCCCTAATGCATAGTATCATATACTAGTATCATATGTATATGCATTAGGGAGGTAGTACTTGATGAGGTGTCATACACTAGTATCATATGCATGATATTAGTATATGATACTTCCCATTACAACCAGCCTGAGTCTATAGCTAATTAAATGAAGCAAACTTAGCAACACCATTTCATTGGAAGAGGTCACTCCTTGGCAAATGCAATAAATACTAGTACTCCTTGTGTCCCATAATATAAGAACGTTTTTGGCACTACACTAGTGTCAAAAACGTTCTTATATTATGGGACGGAGGGAGTACGAAGAAAGAGATAGAGAGGAGTAAAAAAATACACTTATAGCCAACCTTATAGCCAACCTTGTTGTAGTATGAGTGACTAAGTGATGACTATGTATGACATGCCAACATCAGATAGCCTAACGCACCGTGTTAAATCTCCAAGGGTGCGATGCAGCGAAGCGACGCGACGGTCGTGGTAGGCGCGACCATGATACGGCTGCTGGCAGCCCTTGGATCTGAGATCAAACGGTCGCATGCTAAGTTGCTGAAAATTTGCAGAATAACCCTCCAGGATAGGATATTCACCCATTGGTCAAGAATCACGCCATGCAACTGTTCGATCTCCGATCCAAGGGCTCTCGGAAGCCCGTGATCATGGGAGAATGGAAAGCCACTACCCTATCGTTCGCGACGCCGGCAGTTCGCTCCTACTCGCCCCCGCACGCCCTTTAATACTACGGCGGTTCGCTCCTAGTCGCCCCGCCCATTCACATTACGGCAGTTCCACTAATACTAACCTCCTCCCAAATCCATGGCGCCCCAAATCTCCCCGATCGGCGATGAGTACAAGGTTAGAACCATCACCGGCGATGAGTTCGACGTCATCTACACCCGTTCTTCATGGCGGTGAAAGGATGCCTTTTCGCTTCGTAGCATGTTCAAGACTCACATGATGAGTGGGTCGCCGGGCTAGATGTTGAGTACACCACAGTCGTGGGACGAGAGAAGGATCTAAAGGACGAAGAGAGGAAGAAGCCCGCCGTGATCCAGGTTTGGGTGCATGACTTATGCTTGGTCTACCACATATGCCATGCAGATGTTGAGTGCCAGGATTTTAAGGACTTCCTCGAGAGCAACCTAGTCAAATTCACATCAGAGACTTTGGTAACGACAAAGAAGTCTGCGTCCGATAGGCCTCGTTGTAGGCAACACCTTCGACCTCCAAAAGAATCGGTTGGTGTCCTCTCGTCAGCCTTCAACGCTGACCCGGCAGGAGCCATGGTTCATCCTTCAGACGTAAACCGGAGAAACCTCCATACACGCTTTCATTGTCATGCATGGCAGCGGAATGTACTAGATATAGACCACATCCAGTACGCTGCAATGGATGGCTACCTTTGTTTCAATATCTACAAGGGTTGGATGAAGAGCAAGCCAAGTTGGTGGTTCAAGCAAAGAAGTATCGACCAAGAGGAAGAGGGACAAGGACGAAGTCGAGGACATGGACGAGGACTCCGAGTAAGGTGGCAGTGTCGTTGCTCATGGTGGTTCTAATGCAGTGTCTACCGGAATAGTTGCAAAGTTTAATTTCAGGTGTGCTTGATTTAATTTGAGGGGTGTGTTGTGTTGAGCCCCAGCAGAACTATGTTATGTTTCTTCTTGTTACTTTAACTCTTGATGAAGTACATACTAGTATTTCTTACATTTCATCTTTTAGTTGGTATAGTACTACCACTCGTTTATTCACATTGTACAAGTACAATATATATGGCCAACATCATATAGCCAGCAGTTTAGTTGTCAAAGAATTTCAGGGTGCTTAGTTTTGTCAAAGAATTCCAGGGTGCTTAGTTTTATTTGAGGGGTGGGTTGTGCTGGACACCATTATTGTGGCTAGCCTTTTTAATAGTACTATATGCATAATTTGGCGACGAGCGCTCTCTATATGTAGCACCTTTTTTTTAATTTTCAAGTTTTGCTCCATGCGCAATCCATCGATACTACTGCTGTACAAAAGTATACATTTTTTAAAAGGCTAGAGGGCGGGGCAGTCTAGCTTGGTCGGTTTCACGAGAGGCGAGGGTCTTTGTGATTTGACGGCTCATTACTGCTGGAAGGCGGGGCCTTGTGATTTGAATGCTCGTATAAATGTGCCGACGACCTGATCGAGGAGGAGCAAAGAACCGTGCGGTATACTCAAGTTTTCCACTGGAGTAGTACTGCGACGGAGGAGCACGAAACACGGCAGCCCAGTGCCATATGGCGATAAAAATGATCTAATTTGCTAGTCATCTCATTGTTAGCATTGTTCTACTCATTCCTCAAAAACAAAAACCATTGTTCTATTCATGCCTCGCAGAGAACGTGACACGTCTTGGCGTAAACACCAAGCAAAAGATGAAACACAACAGCAAAAGAAGAAGGAAGATTATCACCCCAAATGATCTAATTCGCCGCGGAGTCGTAACTTCTTCTTCATCGCCTCCACGACCTCCATCTCCTTGCGCGTATCCTCCACCATCTTCTTCATTCTGTCCATGACGCGGGATTTCTCGACGCGAGCCTTCATCATCTGCTCCACGGCCGCATTACGCACCTTGACAAGCAGCCGGGTGCTCGCGCGGAGCTTCGCCAACTCCTCCTTCATTCCATGACGAGGGCCTGCAGCATCTTCATCGAGGAACTACTATTCTCATGCAGCTTCTTCCAGCCGGCGTTCTTCTCCTTCAGTAGGTCGATCTCATGGCAGAGCTTCGCCTTGTCCTCCTGAAGTCGCGGGATTTCGCCGGTCGCCTTCTTCTCCGAGGCAATGCTCTTCTTCAGCAGCATCACCAAGCCGGCAGTCAATTCCCCATGCTGATTGAGCTCAGCGGGCATGTCGTCGAGGCTCTCCTTCAGCAACTCCGTCAAGCCTTGGATGAACTCCTTCTGCTTATTGAGGTGCTTATTGAGCTGATCGGGCATGCCGTCGAGGGATAATGACTCCAGCTCCGCCGGCTCGGCATGTTTGCCTCCGCGGCTAGGGCGCTCCTGGGAGCCATCGCCTGCCCGTGAGAGATCTTTCGAGGTCTCTGCGTGGCGGCGAGCCCTCTCTTTTTTTCCGCAGCCTTGGTTGCCGCTCCCTTGTTACGAGTATTTCTTGACCAAGAGCTCTGCTCACCGGCCATGGCAACGACGGACGAAGAAGAAGCACTTATGAGGAGGAAAGGTAGAGTAATTTTCGGTTTGGTAGTTCCCCTTTTTATAACCTAAGTACTAGCACTAGTAGTACTAATACCTGCATAGTGGGAACACGTTCAGGTTTGGTACGTAGTACTAGTAGGTGTGAGCAGGCTTTCGAATGTGATGGGAACAAGGTAAATATTAATTGATGTTTTTGGTTTCGAGGCCCGAAACGGCTCCCGATGAGTTTAGTGGAACATAAATTTCAAGTAGACTACACTGCTCAAATGCGTAAATATTATGTTACTGTCAAAAATTGGCACAAAAAACGAAGGAGACCAATGGAAGTACTACTAGCAACCCACGATTTAACAACTCGCATGCGCGCAGTGGAGTAATAATGTCTTTCTTCCGCCCTCATGTCCACTCAATTTGCATGCGCTGTATTAATTGACCATCAATGAAGTGAACGACTTTACACGCGTCAAATTATCACATGGGGTGGATCTTGGTACAAAATTGCGTCCGCCCGTGTACCCGCGTGTGCGTGCGAGGGAATGAGTGTGTGCGTGGCGTGCGTGCACATCTTCACTTCATGCATGTACCGCCAGTATGGCTCAGGGAGGACGAGTACATTCTTCTGGAACCAGCAGCACATCACTGTGATCAATCCATGCAAGGAGGTCGCGACAACGCCTCCACATGTGCCACGTGGCTTCATGAACTGTAAGAGAGACACTATGTAGCGTGCCATTCGTATTCTAATTTACGTGTTTTGCACATACTCGAAGTACTAGTAATTTACACGTGCATTGCACGCATCAGATTTTGCAACCAAATTATGAATAAATACCACATTATAGCATGTAAGCTCTTAGTCATATATGCGTGATGTAGCCCTTCGTTTAATTCTTATAGTTCATCTCATTCAAAATCAAATTATTTTTTATAAAAAATCTAAGAACGTGTGAATAGGAAAAACATGGGATTATAGTGGAATGTCGTATTGAATCCTACAGGATTGTACGAGTGTTTGATTGTGCATAGAAAAAACGTAGAATTCTTTCAAAGAGGTTTGAGTGGATGGGATGTTTCCTATCAAATCTAGTGCAAATGACTCATATGGAAAAATTCTTATGGTTTACAATCCTACGGATCAAACAACCAAGATAGGAAAAATTCCTAATGATTAGAATCCTCCAAAATTCCTTTGAGAATCCTTTGAATCAAAGAAGCCCTTAATCTATTTTATGATTCATGGAATTGTGCGTTGTAAAGCATAAAGTAAAAACAAATAATGGCAATTCAACTAGAAAAAAAGTTTGGGCAATTATCATACGGAAGATTCTAGAACAAAAGTGAACCACTGTTGTTTTGAGGTTTGTGCATTATGCTTAAGTTCAACCATGGAGTCTGCTAGATTGTACATGTGGCAAAATCCGTGGGGGCTAGAAGATGGTGCGAGGGGCCGAGTGGAGGAGACTATGAAGGAATGCACAAGTGCGAGATCGATATTTAGAGAGAGGGGCGAACACGCAGCGCTGTTGTGATGTGTATGGAGCCATGAAAAATAAATGAGCTAGGGGCCAAGCATTGCTAATCCTTTACGAGGAGGGTCAATTCATGAAATTAAACCTTTTTAGCAGCAATTGTCTAATGATCACATTCATATTAGCCTCGATATATAGTGATGTTGGGGGCAGGCCGCCTTATCGCCCCTGTCTTCGCCATTGTGCACGATCGAGAGATGAAGCGAAGGCATGGATGATGAGAGGGGACGTTGGATATATAATTAATGTGGGTGTATTAGCTATTTATGTTAATCCTATATAGAGAGGTACAGATTGATCGATGTGGACGTGGGAGAGGTATAGATTGATCGATGTGGACGTGGGAAAGAGGGTGAGACCTCACTGGATATATCGATTAATCGGTTTGTGTGGAAAACTATGAAAGACCTAGCTATATACACACATACATAGAGGAACATCGATCGTTGCGCATGCACGCGTGAGAGATAAAGAATGCCCAGTATGAGGGAGAGGGGTGTGTGTGTGGGTGTGTGCCTTCATGGGAGACCGACATGAAGAAAAAGATTGCATGCGTGCGATAGATAATGCCGACTGGTAGTGTGTGTGCATGCATGCACGAGAGAAAGTTAGTGGTACAATTATAAAGAGAAGACTACTGTGTGGGTGTAAAAGAATAGGTGAGGTCATAATCAATGTAAAGTTGAATTCAAATATTTGAATAAGAGATCCTGATGTTTGAAACCCATGCATGCATGAATATAACGGAGATCTGCGCGGTGTGCTTTGGAAACGAGCATGTTGTAATGTATACACATTGAACAAGCTCAGACTGATTTGAATTTGAGATACCAATGGCAGACATCATTTGCCCATGTCGCATTCGTGCATGTAATTCGAGATGATGGGCGGCTTTCGCATCACATATCTATATCTATACCCCTATATATATTATATTATATATTTATATTTATATTGTGAGCGGGTAACTTTAAATTTTAAAGATGGTCGTTGGATGAGGCGAATCCGAAGGTCCAAAGATGGCAAATTTGAGCACTATTGGCCGTTGGATATCATCTAGATTCCACCAGATTTCGCCACATGTATAATCTAGAAGACTCCATGGTTGAACTTAAGCATAATGCACAAACATCAAAACACAAGCACTTCTTATTTGTTCTAGAATCTTCCATATCATAATTTCCCAAATGTTTTTCTACATGATTTGCCATTATTTGTTTTTACTTTATGTCTTACAACGCACAATTCCATGAATCTTAAAATAGATTAGCTTTCTTATAAAAACTAGATGATTTTGAATGAAATGAACTATAAGAATTAAACGAACATCTACATCATGCATATATGACTCAAAGCTTGCATGCTATAATGTGGTATTTATTCATAATTTGTTGTTAATCTCATGCGTGCAATGCACGGTACCTTACTCTAGTCTAAATGGTGTTTGTGTGTGTGTTGTGCGTGTTGAGGTGCAAATTGTCTTTTTTTTGGTACATGTTAAGCTTGTTCTTCCGAAATTTCAAGCCGCGCCTTGTTATGCCGAAAATTGAAGATAGTGTCTCTATCTATCGTGCTGCAAAACTCCCGCCTCTTCAACCCGTGCCTTGTTAGCCCGAAATATTTAAGATATATCTTTGTCTCACAGTTCGGACAACTCACTCCATCTCAACCCGCACCTTGCTATTCAAATTACAATGCGCGAAAACTCCCACCTCTGTGAAATCCCGACACGTGAAATGCCCGTGGTACCCTGAACCGAAAGAACCGCCTCAAATCGGCGGGGGGTACTTTCGTAACTTACCCCACATTTCGAACAAGCGCGTCTCTAAGCCATGGTTCCCCACTGCCATCCCATCCGCCCACCCATTCGTACACCGAGGCCGCGAAAACCCACGACGAAACCCCACACCTGCTCCGTCCCGCCACCCAGCGGAGCTTCTTCCCCGACGACGTCGTCCACAGCAACACCTCGACGTCCCTCATCCACCGTACCGGATGAGGATCCGTCATCGATCTCATCGTCCCGCTGGTTCAGCCACCCCGTCCTCCACCTCCAAGGAGCTGCCCCGATGTTCCCCTCGTCTTTCGCGCCACCTCCATTCCCACACCGCCGTCTTCACTTGCACCACCGAAGAGCATCATCATCACCGCTTCTCGGATGAAGCTACGCCTAATCGGGCGCCACCAAAGAGGTTGTACACTAATCGCCGCATTTTCTTCTTGATTCGATCTCACGGTGCTGCCGGCGCTCGGTCCCGAGCCGACACGGCGCGGCTCCATCCACGGTGGCGTCGCCGGCCACTTCCTCCACGGCATCGCTCTCTCGGCGGCGACGTCCACATCAGTAGGAGCGGCTGCTGCTTTAGCTCTCGCTCGCGCTGCTGCTCTGCTCTTGCTCTCGGTCCCATGCCTGGTCTGCTCTTGCTATTGCTCTTGCTCGCGCTGCTGCTCTCGCTCTTGCTCTTGCTTGCGATGCTGCTCCGATTTGGTTACACTTCAGTCGACTGAATCGACTTTTGGGTCAGACGATTTCCAAGGGGTGGGCTCGCCAGGGTGAAGGAAGAACCAGCCGCAGCGGGGAGGGGGGCCCGCCGGAGAGGTACCCCACTATCTCTCTTAGGGTTCAGGATGGGGGCGGTGGTCGCCGGCGGTGGTGGGGCGTTGGCGGGGCGGTGGCATGGGGATAGCCGGAGAAAAAGCTCGGCATGGGGGGGCCTAGAGGGATGGCCGGGGCGGCGGCGGACCGGCGGTGGGGAGTGTTTTCGGGGCGGCGCACCGCCGGCGGCGGGCGGCGGGGGGCTACTGTTTGGCCGGTGGTGGCTGGCAGATCAGGGGGTGGAGGTTGAAGATGAACCGCATGCCCTTTATTTTGTATCCAACGGCTGCAAAATCGACTGACTAGAGATGAAAAAGTCAGTCGACCGATGTGTAACCTCACCTTGCTAGTGCGTTCAGGGCCGACAGCAAAATTCAGTTTCGACAAACAAAATTCAGTTTGGACAGTTAGGTTCAGGGCCGACAGCTTAAGTTCAGTTTCGACGATTAAGTTCAGAGATGAGCGGCTGATGTATTTTACATCTAGCACTTTGTGGTTATGTATTTTACGTCATGTATTGGATATGCTATTAGAATTCCACTCAGGTTAACGTTGTTCGTTGTCTCTCTTGTCCTGCTTCAGCCTCTGCGTCATACAACTCACCGGAGATGCTCCAAAGACGAAACCCTCCATCACAGCGGAGCAGTACCTCGGGCTCCATCTCCAGACGCCTAAGATCTTCTTCCCCTCCTCCGACAGCAAAGTCAGCCGGAGCATCCTCACCGGCCAACCCAATCACGCTGAGATCGACATGGCTTTGCCAAAGAGGTTGTACACTTGTTGCATCTCTTTTTTACTCTACATGTTATATATATTGTCCACTGAGCACTCGTAGTAACGGGAAATACGATTATTTTATCCTACTATATGACAAGCAATGAGGTACCAGGCAACTTAGCTACCCGTGATGGACTCTCTTGAATGCCATCATTATTTATCTCTGTGCGTTTGAGGTGTGCATTTGTCGATGGGCCTGGGAGTTGAGCTAGTATGGTAGTGGCCTGGGTCCAAAGTAATAGAAGTAGCACAAAAACATTTTTTTAGTGTAGGATTTTCCTTGCTCAAGCCTGCCTACTAGAATCACCAGTGCTTGAAACGAAAAGTGAATGAAAAACATAGGAATTGGAAAGTTTCCTATGGTACTACTTTTCATGAATTTGGTGCAAAGGAATGGAGCAAAGGAAAACTGCAGGATTTTTTTCCTTTAGTGTCTCCTTGAAAGAATTCGGTCAAGGTAGAAGAGCGGTTGACCAATAAGGCACGAATCTCGTCTATTATTGCTTCGTACTCGTGCATGTGTTCATCGAGCTTGTTATCGAAGTAGTCTCTTGTACGTTGCTCGGAGAGTCGCAAATCGGTGGCGAGGTTGTCGATGCGGTCGCTCATTGCTAGTTGCTCTTCATGCAAAGCTTGTTGTGTACCAAATAGGTGTAGCTTGGGGACATAGTTGTTTGGTTCGTCGTCTTGCTCAAGGAAGAGTGGGTTTGTAGAAGTACTTGGCCTATCCATCATTCCAAACAAAATTTTGTGAGTGGGAGAAAGAGAAAAACCTATACCAAGTGTACCTTGACCGATGTTGAAGGTGGATCAGAGATCACTCCAATGTGTAACAAGGAAATAGCACAATTGGTACCAATTCTTGTCGGTTTCTCAGACCTACACAAGTAAAAGCTTATAGTGGAGCTCGGTTAGGATGGTGGCACAAAATTTGATGCAATTGTAAGTGAGACTCAATAATGTTGGAAAAGATTCACAAATTTGCAAATGTAACAAGTAAACCAATAGCAAGATAGGGTACACGGAAATGCACACGCAATAGATAAGTGGGGTCGTGCAACCAAGGAATGAGCCAAAATGTGAAACCACGAAAATGCTCTTGTTGCAAAACACTAGAGAGACACTAGCATGATTGCACAATAGGCGAATATGAACTCGTGCACAACCTACTAAGCAAAAATGCAACGAATTCTATCCCAAGTATTCTATATGTATGATATTCCGATGATATGATCCAAGATGATTGAGTATGACAATCTTAATGTTGTAGGATGCTATGGTTCTTGCTTATAAGCTCCTTGCTTATCTTTCCCTTTTGCTTAAAAGCTTGTTTGGCTCTTTGTTGTTTGAGCTCTTTTCTCATGCAATGCTTCACGAACCAAGATAGCAATTGTGCATGTGATGACAACTTTGTGACACAAGAGATGATATCAAGATATTCAACACGACGACATGGTATGTATGCTATGGGAAGTATGATCACTAATGTGCACAAGTCACGTTGTCGGCAATACTCAAAGGCTGGTCTCGATGGGTAAGCTACGCAAAAGTAAGGCAGAAAGTATGATGACATCACGATACCAAGATGAGGTTGATACCAAAATGATGTAGCCGTTCGTAGTAGTCCTTGGCGAAGATGAACGGTGGTGATGTTGATGTCGAACCGTCCCTAAGTAGCCGAAACACATTAGGAAACGGAAGCCACAACTCAAATTCTCAAAGTAAAACAGGTCCAAATTGACGGGGTTGGTAGCGGGAAGGCTATGGTGGTGCTATGTGGAAGTGGTGGTGGTATGCGGAAGTGTATGTGGGCACAGGGACAAAATTGGGAGAAAGTTAGGCGGGAAGGAAACGGTGGGAAGAAGTGATGCTATCAGGGGCCAGATGTCCAGGCTGGATGGTCGGATGTCCGGGGGTGGCCGGATGCTCGGGTTGTCGGGCCGGATGTCTGAGCTCAGGATCCGTGGACGAACTCGATGAACACCGCGTGGAGAGGTCGAATCCGGGGCAAAATTCGAGAGATTTTGTGGATGGAAATTGGGAAAAGATGGGGGAAAGCTAGATCTACCTGTAACACACGAAATCCGCGGATCAAATCCAACAAAACTTCATCACACCAACAAATCACAAAAAAAATTGGGGCTATTTTTGTGGGGAATTTTCGAATTAGGGACCAAAATCAACAAAACAAGGCTAGAAAACAAAGAGAGGGGGCTCCGAAATCGTGATCAACGTGGCTCATGATACCAAGATGATGTACGGTGGAACCCTAAACAGCCGATCTTTCACGAAAGGAGCGGATCCCAACTAAGAACACAAAGAACACGGGGAAGAACAGAGAGAAATCACAAGAGGAAACACTCAAACCAACAAGATATAGTCACACATATGCTAGATCCTCGAAACAAAAAAGGAGGTACAAGATCCAAATCCAACAAAGGACGATACAAAGGGTAACCGGTTCTTCTCCTAGAGGAGGTCTTGATGGGGCCACCCAAGAGGGGGTCTTGAATCCAAGGTGATCTTCTCCATAGAGGGGCCGCGGTCTCTCTCATGGAGTAGATCCGTATGGATGAGCAAAGCTCTATGTCACGTATGAGCTAAACCAATGCTAACCCTAGAAAGAGGGAGGAGGAGGAGTATATATAGTCTAGGGGGGCGAAGCGGTACACGGGCCTCGGCCCTTACACTGTGCGCAGAGAGGGGAGGCCGGATGTCCGGGCCTTCGCGAGGGGCCGGATGTCCGGGCTGGCGTGGCTGGCGTGGATGCTCTCTGGATAGACAGGGTCTAGATGTTCAGGCGAGGGGCCGGATGTCTGGGAGCTCGGGATGGGTCGGATGTCTGGGCTGGCGGGGTTCAGCTTCTGGACGGTTCTGTGATGGGCGCCGGATCTCCGGGCTGTCGGGCCGGATGTCCGGGCTGAGGCCGGATGTCCGGGTCCTGTAGACCTAGCCGTTGGCTCCTTGACGCTGGTGACGCTTCTAGGGGCCGGATATCACGCCCAATATGCGACCCTATCCAAAAGGAACTCGATGGTCCCACCAAGGATAGACCCGCATATTGAAACGCTTTTGCAAGGTGGATATCATTACATCAACATTACATAATAGATGGGGATACATACATAAGGCACAAATGCCACAAGAATACATCAACATCATATACAAGATCAACATCCGACTACGGATGAAACATAAACAGAAGCTCAAACGACATCCACCCTACTAGCCCAGGCTGCCGACCTGGAACCTATCCCCTGATCGACGAAGAAGAAGAAGAACTCCAACACAAGAAAACATCGCTCTCGCGTCATGATCATAGCAAACCTGTACCTGCAACTGTTGTTGTAGTAATCTGTGAGCCACGAGGACTCAACAATCCCATTACCATGGGTATCAAGACTAGCAAAGCTTAAAGGGAAAGGAAGGGGTCAAGTGGTGAGGTTGCAGCAGCGACTAAGCATGATATGGTGGCTAACTTACGCAAATGAGAGCGAGAAGAGAAACAAAGGAACGGTCGTCAACTAGTAGTGATCAAGAAGTGATCCTGAACTCCTACTTACGTCAAACATAACCCAGAAACCGTGTTCTCCTCTCGATCAACCCCGAAAAGAGACATTCACGGTTACGCACACGGTTGGTGTATTTTAGAAGAGTTTGCTTCAAGTTTACTACAACCGGATATTAACAAATTCCATCGCCACATAACGCATGGCACGGCTCTCGAAAGTTTATACCTGCAGGGTGTCCCAACTTAGCCCATGATAAGCTCTCGCGATCAACGAAGGATATTCCTTCTCCCGGAAGACCCGATCAGTCTCGAATCCGGCTACAAGACATTTCGACAAAGCAATAAAGCAAGACCAGCAAAGCCGCCCGATGCGCCGACAATCCCGATAGAAGCTGCACATATCTCGTTCTCAGGGCAACACCGGATGAGACAACCTACGAGTAAAACCAATCCTCAAGTTGCCCCAAGGTGGCCCCACAGTCTACTCGGTTCAGGCCAGCACTTAGAGAAGCACTGGCCCGGGGGGGCTGAATAAAGATGACCCTTGGGTTAATTACTCCCAAGGGAAATGTAGGTGGTGGTGAGGCAAATGGTAAAAGCAATGTTGGGCCTTCTTTGGAGGAGTCTTATTCAAATCGAACTGTCAAGGGGTCCCATAAATCACCCGACCGCGTTAGGGACGCAAAATCCGGGAACATAATACCGATATGACGGAAACTAGGGCGGCAAGAGTGGAACAAAACACCAGGCATAAGGCCGAGCCTTCCACCCTTTACCAAGTATATAGATGCATTAATTAAATAAGATATATTGTGATATCCCAACAAGTAAACATGTTCCAACAAGGAACAACATCTCCATGTTCCAACATGGAATAAACTTCATCTTCACCTGCAACTAACAACACTATAAGAGGGGCTGAGCAAAGCGGTAACATAGCCAAACAATGGTTTGCTAGGAAGGGTGCAAAAGGTTAGAGGCTGACATGGCAATTTGGGATGGCTTGATAAACAGGTAATAGGTAGCGCAGCATAGCGATAGAACGAAGCAACTAGCATAGCAATGATAGTAGTGAGATCCAGGGTAGCGGTCATCTTGCCTGAAATCCTGCAAGGAAGAAGAACGAGTCCATGAAGAAGACGAACGGATGAAGCCGAACCAAGCGTAGACGAATGAATCCTCACGATCGCAACGAAACAGGAACTAACAAGAAGAAGCACACAACATAGTAAACACACCACACATGAACAAGGCATGATGCACAACAAGCATGATGCATGACAAAGCTACATGAAGCTACTCATGGCAAGAGATGATGCAAACAAGATCAACACATCAAGGCAAGTTTAAATGAGGCCGGGAACAACATATAACAATTCCGGTAAGTCCTCATAAGCAAATTTCGAAATTGGACCAGATCTGAATAAACCTTATGTTCAAGTTGTTAAACAGCAAGTTAAGATGCACCACGATGATCTACACGAAATTCTAGTCAAGTTACATATAAAGTTCATTAGATTTGGAGCTACGGCCTAGAAGATATGAGCAAAACAAGTCAAACATGGCATTGATGCAAAATGCACTCAAACATCAAGAAAACACCTCAAAACATGGGTGCAACATGATAATATGAAGCTACATGCAATTCTAAGCAAGTTTCATATAGAGCACACTCAAAACGGAGCAACGGTTCAACACATACACTATACAAGTCATGACAACAATCTGTCCAAAACAGCAACTAGGCATATTGCAAGCATCAAAACAACATGCTACAGCATCCCAACGTAATAACAAAAGGCATGGGCATAATGTACAGGTAAAGCATGACAAAACATGAACACTGAGCTATCTCCAGAAATGACTAGAACATGCTCAAACACACATGGCAAAATTGCAAATAATAACAGTTTCAGGCATTGGCAGAAATAACATCAGGTTGCAATGTTTAGAGCTATCAAACAGCATGTTACAGGAACTTATCATGGCAAACAAAGGCATGGCATGAATCTACTAATTGCATAGAACAAAAGTCCCTTACTGACCATGAGCCAAAAAGGATCAGAAAATATGATGGCAACCATGTAAACATAGCAAGTTATATTACAGATTCATACATGGCAGGAACAACAATAAGAAGACATGGCATAGAAGCTAAGCATGGCAAGAACAACATCATAGCATACACGGGTCAACTACAACAACCTTGGAAAAATTGAATAACATGTAAACAATCTGCCAGGAACATTTTATAGCAAAAGTAGAGCTCGATTGACTCAAGCTATGGCACTCCATAATTGCAAACAAGGGCATGGATGGATAGAGAATAACCATATGTTCAAAACATCCTTACTGAAGTATCTCAAAATATGCATGGATCTCTCGGTAGCATCAAGTTAACATGGCATAAAAATATCAGCAGAACAGGGCTGAAATCAGCAACATCATAAAGCCTAGTTTGCATGCTTGTGCTAGTCACCACAGAGATCACAAAAATACATGGCATACACCCCTGGAAAGATGGCATGGCATATTACAAAACACATGTAGGACTCAAGTTCATAGGGTGCACACATCAATCATGGCAAAAATGACAAAAGTGCATGTCCTGATAAAAATCTGAAACTAACATCACATAGCCCTCTTCTAACAGCATTTCGGGCATCAAGATGAGCTCAAATGTAAATGATGCAATGAGATGAAATGATATAATCCTCGAGACGAACAATTTTACATATTATACGCACGAAACGGAGCAATATGCAGAGAGTTATGACATGACGAAAATGCAACAAATTATGGCGAGAAAATGACGGGAATTGGGAGAGGGAGAAGTCAACCCTTGGCACGGATAACGAGGCACGGCCGGATCTCGCTTGGCGCTGGGCGGCGTCGGCCAGCGCTGCCACCGGGTGGCGCGGGCCCCGGAGGCCTGGAGGGCGGGCGATGAGGCCGAGGTCGCCGGAGACGGCGGTCGGGCTGAAAGGCGACGGCGGGCGGCTCAGGCGGCGGGCAAGAGCCGGCAGAGCGGCGGGGCGCCGGGTGAGCAGTTTCGGGCGGCTTCAGGAGAGGCCTAGCGGGCGAGGGCGGCGAGGGCGCTGGGAAGGAGGCTCCGGCGGCGCGGGCGGCGGCGCCGGGCGAGGGAGGCTACTGGCGGGCGAAGAAGGCGGCGGCGGGCCGAGGATGGCCGGCAGCGGTGAACGGCGGCGGGCGCCAAGGCCTTCAGGCAGGGCGTGGGCGACGGGCTCGTCCGGGCCCCGATGGGATCGGCGGGCCCGATCTGGGCAGGAGGGCAGCGGCGGCGCCGCGGCTGGGTGCTTGGGGCGCCACGTGGTGCGACGCCGATGGCTGCGGGCGGCGGCGGTTGCGTCCGTGGTGGCGGACGTGTCCGGCAGAAGTGGGACGATTTTTAGGGTTTCGAGAGGAAGAAGACCCGGGATTTGGACGGGGAAGGTGTTTATATAGGTAGAGGGAGCTAGGAGAGTCCAAATGAGGTGCGGTTTTCGCCCACACGATCGTGATCGAACGACCGAGAGCATGGAGGGGAGTTAGATGGGTTTTGGGACACTTTGGAAGGGGTGTTGAGCTGCAACTCAAAGAGGGCTTTGCGGTTACCCGGTTAACCGTTGGAGTATCAAACGACCTCCAAATGGCACGAAACTTGACAGCGGTCTACGGTGCTATACCAAGGCCGCTTGACAAACCTCGGTCCATTCCGAGACCTTTAACACCCCATTTACTAAAAGAAGTAAAATGGGGCGCCGGGAGACATAGGAGTGCCGGATTGCAAAACGGGCAACGGGGAAAATGCTCGGATGCATGAGACGAACACGTATGCAAAAAGAAATGCACATGATGACATGATAAAAAATGCAGATGATGACATGGCAAAATGCAACACGCAAGCACATGACATGGCAACGACGGCGAATAACTGGCAGACACCTGGCGCATCGAATCCGGGGCGTTACAACACTCCTCCACTAACAAGAGATCTTGTCCCGAGATCTTAGGACCGAGACGGAAGGGAAAAAGGGATGAGGTGAAACAAGAACTCAAGAGAAGAACCAAAGAATCGAGAGCACACGAGAAGAAGAGAGAAACGATGAGAATTACGAGAATCGAAAGCTCACTGAATCAGATAGACTAAGAAACCACTCGTTCTAACCGGAGTGGTTAGAATGAGAAAAGAAACGAATAAGACTGAAACGATTTAGGTAGCACCCCGGCTGAAACATGGAAGGAATAGAATACGAGCTTAAGAAGATGGAATGATGCTTGACGAGATAAACAACGCAATGCCTCCGGAAGAATTGAAAGAATTTGAATGAAAAGAACTTAGAAGGGAGGATTGAGTGGATTTGAATATCTGAGAAGAACAAAGAAATGCAAAACTCCAATTCTAAAGAATACGGAGAATTAATTACACTTAGAGATGCAAGAAGAAAAGATATTTGAATTCCACCAAAATATTGATGAAACTCTTGAAGAAAGAATTAAATCATGAAGAACCACCATGAAGAACTCCGGTAGCGAAAGGATGATGAGATAGGATTCAAGGATGAAAGAATAAGATGAGCCTTGCGGTGATGGAGGTTCCGACAAGATGGCCGAGGAAATTGAACTCCGGAAAAGAATAGATGAAAACACTTGGAACTAGAATTTATTCATCAAGAACAAACTCCGAAGGAAGTGATTACTCACTTGGATGAAATAAGAATAAGATTTATTGTATGTTTATCCTTCATCAAATTAAATTGATGGCAAACAATGGATTTTGCATACTACTTATTCTTCTTGAGAAATGATTACTGATAGAGATACAGCGCAAACTTGAGAAGGACTTTATGAACCACCGGTAGGATTGGGAGAAGGAATGGATTGATATGATAAACAAGGAAAAGAATCTTGAGCGAACCACCGTAAGAATTCGAAATGACTGATGAAAAAGAAATAATCACCGGGAAGAATTAGAGAAGCACGGAGATACTTGAGGGAATTAAAATGTAAGAGAACAAAGAGATCGCGAATTGATAGAAGAATACTTGAACGAAGCACCGGAAGAATATTGAGACGAACGAAGGGGCACGAATATAGAATAATTGGAGAATGACTTTGAAAACTTGGAACGAAGAAATCTTCCGAAAAGATGGCCTCCGGATGATCGGAACAGAAAAGCAACTCCTGAAATACTCCGGATGGGTAAGAAAAGAATCTCTAACAAACGGAATAATTCGAGAGGATAGCATGAAGCTAGAACCACGAATCTTCGGGAGAACGGACAAGGCTTAGAGGACAACTCTTCTTCGGTCTTCAAATGACGACGAGAAACACCATCGAAATTACTGAGATACTCCGGGAGAATGAAAAGCGAAGAGGTTGAGCCAATAATGAAATGATTTGAAATCGACTTGGAAAAGCATCTGACTGATGGAATCCATTCTTACGTCACACTTGAAAAGAATTGAGAATAACTCCGGAATAATTAGAAGAGTCAGGTAAGATCCTGGGAAAAGACCTGTGGGTTAGGGCCCACTGAAGAGAAAAACATTGTTGAAAAAGGATGTTGAATAGATAGATGATGCACGAGAACAATTGAAATATTTGAATGAGGTGACAACCTCGAATTAATTCAAACACAGACGAGTCCCCTGAGATGTCTTCACCACTCCGGAAGGATAAACTGGCAAGTGGAGAACGAGCAGGGAAAACACTTGATCCAAGGAAAAGAATGTGATCAACCCGAAAACTTGAATTGAGTGCACCGAAAAAAGAAAGGGATGAAGAATGACAAACAAGACGAGAATTCACCGGTTGAAATGATTGAGGGAAGACTGAAGAGGCTCCACACGAATGAAATTGATGGTCGAAACAGACTCAGGCTCCGGAAAGAAAAAGGGTGGGAGGGCGGGAAAAACACAGGCAACTGGAAGGGAAAATCGACGAAAATCTTGAAGAGAAAAACACCGGTTGAAATCATTGAGGAAAGAAAGCAAAGACTTCGCACGAGTAGGATGGATACTCGATTACGGACTCCGGTTCCGAGAGGAAGAAGGGAGGGCGGGTGGGAAAGAAAACAACCGAGGATTGAATTTGCAAAGATGAAGGGGTTCGAGTCGACTTGACGAGAAATGCACCAGATAAAAAGAGCTGAGGAACAACTACCGGAAAACCAACTGCGTGAACCTAAAGAAAAATTTGAAGGGGAAGAGAAGTAATTCAAAACACCTACATCAAGATTCCTCACCAGAGCGACGAAGGGGCTGAGGAGTAAAAAGAATTCCTACTCTCCGATATAACAAGACTCCGAAAACAGTTTATTCTAGACTCAACAATGGCCAAACTACACGATCAATCAAGGGGCCTCCTAGGGTCGGTCGAGGCTCTGATACCAACTTATCACACCCAATATGCGACCCTATCCAAAAGGAACTCGACGGTCCCACCAAGGATAGACCCGCATATTGAAACGCTTTTACAAGGTGGATATCATTACATCAACATTACATAATAGATGGGGATACATACATAAGGCACAAATGCCACAAGAATACATCAACATCATATACAAGATCAACATCCGACTACGGATGAAACATAAACAGAAGCTCAAACTACATCCACCCTACTAGCCCAGGTTGCCGACCTGGAACCTATCCCCTGATCGACGAAGAAGAAGAAGAACTCCAACACAAGCAAACATCGCTCTCGCGTCATGATCATCGCAAACCTGTACCTGCAACTGTTGTTGTAGTAATCTGTGAGCCACGAGGACTCAGCAATCCCATTACCATGGGTATCAAGACTAGCAAAGCTTAAAGGGAAAGGAAGGGGTCAAGTGGTGAGATTGCAGCAGCGACTAAGCATGATATGGTGGCTAACTTACGCAAATGAGAGCGAGAAGAGAAACAAAGGAACGGTCGTCAACTAGTAGTGATCAAGAAGTGATCCTGAACTCCTACTTACGTCAAACATAACCCAGAAACTGTATTCTCCTCTCGATCAACCCCGAAAAGAGACACTCACGTTACGCTTTACGGTTGGTGTATTTTAGAAGAGTTTGCTTCAAGTTTACTACAACCGGATATTAACAAATTCCCATCGCCACATAACCGCGGCACGGCTCTCGAAAGTTTATACCTGCAGGGTGTCCCAACTTAGCCCATGATAAGCTCTCGCGATCAACGAAGGATATTCCTTCTCCCGGAAGACCCGATCAGTCTCGGATCCGGCTACAAGACATTTCGACAAACAATAAAACAAGACCAGCAAAGCCGCCCGATCTGCCGACAATCCCGATAGGAGCTGCACATATCTCGTTCTCGAGGCAACACGGATGAGACATCCCACGAGTAAAACCAATCCTCAAGTTGCCCCAAGGTGGCCCCGAGTCTACTCGGTTCGAGCCAGCACTTAGAGAAGCACCGCCGGGGGGCTGAATAAAGATGACCCTTGGGTTAATTACTCCCAAGGAAATGTAGGTGGTGGTGAGGCAAATGGTAAAACCAATGTTGGGCCTTCTTTGGAGGAGTCTTATTCAAAGCGAACCGTCAAGGGGTCCCATAAATCACCCGACCGCGTTAGGGACGCAAAATCCAGGAACATAATATCGATATGACGGAAACTAGGGCGGCAAGAGTGGAACAAAACACCAGGCATACGGCCGAGCCTTCCACCCTTTACCAAGTATATAGATGCATTAATCAAATAATATATATTGTGATATCCCAACAAGTAAACATGTTCCAACAAGGAACAACATCTCCATGTTCCAACAAGGAACAAACTTCATCTTCACCTGCAACTAACAACACTATAAGAGGGGCTGAGCAAAGCGGTAACATAGCCAAACAATGGTTTGCTAGGAAGGGTGCAAAAGGTTAGAGGCTGACATGGCAATTTGGGATGGCTTGATAAACAGGTAATAGGTAGCGCAGCATAGCGATAGAACGAAGCAAATAGCATAGCAATGATAGTAGTGAGATCCAGGGTAGCGGTCATCTTGCCTGAAATCCCGCAAGGAAGAAGAACGAGTCCATGAAGAAGACGAACGGATGAAGCCGAACCAAGCGTAGACGAACGAATCCTCACGATCGCAACGAAACAGGAACTAACAAGAAGAAGCACACGACATAGTAAACACACCACACATGAACAAGGCATGATGCACAACAAGCATGATGCATGACAAAGCTACATGAAGCTACTCATGGCAAGAGATGATGCAAACAAGAGCAACACATCAAGGCAAGCTTAAATGAGGCCGGGAACAACATATAACAATTCCGGTAAGTCCTCATATGCAAATTTCGAAATTGGTCCAGATCTGAATAAACCTTATGTTCAAGTTGTTAAACAGCAAGTTAAGATGCACCACGATGATCTACACGAAATTCTAGTCAAGTTACATATAAAGTTCATTAGATTTGGAGCTACGGCCTAGAAGATATGAGCAAAACAAGTCAAACATGGCATTGATGCAAAATGCACTCAAACATCAAGCAAACACCTCAAAACATGGGTGCAACATGATAATATGAAGCTACATGCAATTCTAAGCAAGTTTCATATAGAGCACACTCAAAACGGAGCAACGGTTCAACACATACACTCTATACAAGTCATGACAACAATCTGTCCAAAACAGCAACTAGGCATATTGCAAGCATCAAAACAACATGCTACAGCATCCCAACGTAATAACAAAAGGCATGGGCATAATGTACAGGTAAAGCATGACAAAACATGAACACTGAGCTATCTCCAGAAATGACTAGAACATGCTCAAACACACATGGCAAGATTGCAAATAATAACAGTTTCAGGCATTGGCAGAAATAACATCAGGTTGCAATGTTTAGAGCTATCAAACAGCATGTTACAGGAACTTATCATGGCAAACAAAGGCATGGCATGAATCTACTAATTGCATAGGACAAAAGTCCCTTACTGACCATGAGCCAAAAAGGATCAGAAAATATGATGGCAACCATGTAAACATAGCAAGTTATATTACAGATTCATACATGGCAGGAACAACAATAAGAAGACATGGCATAGAAGCTAAGCATGGCAAGAACAACATCATAGCATACACGGGTCAACTACAACAACCTTGGCAAAATTGAATAACATGTAAACAATCTGCCAGGAACATTTTATAGCAAAAGTAGAGCTCGATTGACTCAAGCTATGGCACTCCATAATTGCAAACAAGGGCATGGATGGATAGAGAATAACCATATGTTCAAAACATCCTTACTGAAGTATCTCAAAATATGCATGGATCTCTCGGTAGCATCAAGTTAACATGGCATAAAAATATCAGAGAACAGGCTGAAATCAGCAACATCATGAAGCCTAGTTTGCATGCTTGTGCTAGTCACCACAGAGATCAAAAAAATACATGGCATACACCCCTGGAAAGATGGCATGGCATATTACAAAACACATGTAGGACTCAAGTTCATAGGGTGCACACATCAATCATGGCAAAAATGACAAAAGTGCATGTCCTGATAAAAATCTGAAACTAACATCACATAGCCCTCTTCTAACAGCATTTCGGGCATCAAGATGAGCTCAAATGTAAATGATTCAATGAGATGAAATGATCTACTCTTCGAGACGAACAATTTTACATATTATACGCACGAAACGGAGCAATATGCAGAGAGTTATGACATGACGAAAATGCAACAAATTATGACCGGAAAATGACTTAGGGAATTCGGGGGAGAGGGAGAAGTCAACCCTTGGCACAGATAACGAGGAACGGCCGGATCTCGCCGGCGCGGGGCGGCGTCGTCCGGGCGCTGCCACGGGTGGCTTGAGCCCGGAGGCGCAGGGAGGCGCGGGCGACGAGGCCGAGGTCACCGGAGACGGCGGTCGGGCTGAAAGCGACGCGTGCAGCTCGGGCGGCGGCGCAGCAGGGGGGGGCGGCGCGGGCGCCGCGGAGCAGCTTCGGGCGGCTCGGCGAGAAAGGCCGGCGGGCGAGGGCGGCGAGGGCGCTGGGAAGGAGGCTCCGGCGGCGCTGGCGCGGCGCCGGGAGGGGAGGCTCGCGGGCGGCGAAAGTCTGTGGCGGCTGGCCGAGAGATGGCGGCGGCGAACGATGATGGGCGCCTAGCCCGGGCGAAGCGGGCGCGAGTGGACGGGCTCGTCCGGGCCCCGATAAACTCAGCGGGCCCGATCTGGCCAGGGAGGGCGGCGGCGGCGCGGCGGCGGGTCTTGAGGGCGCCACGTGGCGCGACGCCTTGATGGCTCTGCGGGCGGCGGCGGTTGCGTCCGTGGCGGCGGACGTGTCCGGCCTTGCTGGGACGATTTTAGGGTTTCGGGAGGAAGAAGACCCGGATTTGGACGGGAAGGTGTTTATATAGGTAGAGGGAGCTAGGAGAGTCCAAATGAGGTGCGGTTTTCGCCCACACGATCGTGATCGAACGACCGAGAGCATGGAGGGGAGTTAGATGGGTTTTGGGCCACTTTGGAAGGGGTGTTGAGCTGCAACTCAAAGAGGGCTTGGCGGTTACCCGGTTAACCGTTGGAGTATCAAACGACCTCCAAATGGCACGAAACTTGACAGGCGGTCTACCGGTGCTATACCAAGGCCGCTTGACAAACCTCGGTCCATTCGAGACCTTTAACACCCGCTTTACGAAAAAGAGGTAAAAGGGGCGCCGGAGACATAGGAGTGCCGGATTGCAAAACGGACAACGGGGAAAATGCTCGGATGCATGAGACGAACATGTATGCAAAAAGAAATGCACATGATGACATGATATAAAATGCAGATGATGACATGGAAAAATGCAACACGCAAGCACATGACATGGCAACGACGGCGAATAACTGGCAGACACCTGGCGCATCGAATCCGGGGCGTTACACCGGATGTCCGGGGTCCTGGCTGGATGTTCGGGGTCCTGGCCGGATGTCCGGGTCCTGGGAGTTGCACTTGACTCTTTCCGTTGGTTCTCCTTGTCCATGAACTTGTCGGCTTGTCCGTCTTCATGAGCATCTCCGGGAGGGTCCTCTTGACACCTAATCATGCATAGCATATCAGACTTAGGTAGTAGCCATGTCTCGAGTGGATCATATGTGATATCACTAAGGAAGGAAGTCACCTCGTTCTCGGGAGCTCTAGCTCGTTCTCGTGTCATGGGTCCTCTTGGCTCTTGAAGAGCCGAAGGTAGGTCGATGGGGATGATCGTAGGATGCTCCGCATCACATTGGCTTTGAGCACATAAAAGACTTGTATGCGCATGATCCTACTTTTGCTATTCCTTTTGCCAAGTGTTTGACGCATACATCTTGGGAACGCTATTACATCAAAGATGACTATCTTATGAGAGCTAAAAAACTTTGCATTCTAGAGTCTTACTTATGCAAGAATCTCATGGAGAGGACTAATGGGACACTTCGGATGCCACAAGACATTTGCTACGCTCTCAAAGAACTATTTTTGGCCCAAGATGTTCCGCGACGTCTCACGCTTCACCCACAGATGTTCGACATGTCGCAAAGCTAAGTCCAAAGCTCAATCTCATGGTCTTTATACACCCCTTCCAATTCCATATCGTGTTTGTTTAGTTTGCCTAGGACTAGAAATGGGAAGGATTTCGTGTTTTTTGTTGTGGACTGATTCTCTAAAATGGCTCATTTCATTCCTTGCAACAACATAGACGATGCTTCACATGTTGCCAATCTTTTTTGTAGAGAAATCTTGTGCCTACATGGAGTGCCAAAGACGATTGTCTCAGACCGTGACATCAAGTTCTTGAGTTATTTTTGGAAGACCTTATGCGCCAAACTCGGAATCAAGCTACTATTCTCCACGGTATATCGTTCACAAACCGACAGCTAAATGGAAGTGACGAACCGAACGCTCTCCACTCTACTACGTGTGTTGATCAAAAGGAACATCAAGGAGTGGGAGGAGTGTCTACCCATCGCCGAGTATGCCTACAAACGCGCAAGACATTCGACTACCGGCAAGTCCCCCTTCGAGGTCGTCTATGGCTTCAACCCGTCGTCACCATTGGACATTCTTCCTCTACCACTACAAGAGCGCATCAACATGGACGTGAGTGCACGAGCGAGCTATCTCAAGAAGGTGCATGAAGATACAAGGCACACCATCGAGCACCAAGTACAACGCCATGATATTCAACACCGGAGATCTTGTGTGGCTATACCTTCACAAGTCCAGGCTTCTACCTCGAGCCGACGGACCAGTCAAGGTGCTAGAATGCTACAACAACAACGCCTACAAGATCGACATCCCGCGCGACAAGTACACCGTGAGCGACATATTCAATGTCAAAGATCTCTCTCCCTACCATGGTGATGAGGTTCTCGATCCAAGGTCGGATCTTTCCCAAGGGGGGAGATGATGCGGAGCATCCTACGGTCATCCCCATGGACCTACCTTCGTCTCGCAAGACACCACGTGGACCGATGACACGAGCTAGTGCAAGGGCTATCGTGAACGAGGTTAACTCTCTCCTTGTTGAACTCTCCTTTGACCCAATTGAGACATGGCTACTACCTCAAACGGAGATGCTTTGTGTGCTTAGGTACCAAGGAAGCAACCAAGGAGAAGTTACGGTGCAAGATGGACAACGAGAGCATGAAGAAAATCTTCCCAGCGCAGAAATCTCAGTACAACCGCCCATGTACCGCCCAAGTACCGCCCGACCGGTACAACCGCTCGATTACCGCCCAACTAGCGGTCCAGCTTCTGTAATTGAGTGGTGCAAGGCTGGTACAGTGCCGGTTTTTTCCCGTAACAGCCACCAGACCGGTACAACCACCCCAAGCACCGGTACAACCGCTGAGCACATCCGGAAATACCTCCAAGAACCAGTACCTGAGCTCCCAGAGGTGCAACCGCCTCCATGATTGGTACTACGCCCTGCATGTGTGCAGTGAAAGGGGTTTCACCCCATGTATCCCCAACTTACCCCTTGGACTATATATACTCGTCCCCTAGCTCCGTATTAGGGTTAGCATTGTGTTAGCCCATATGTGAGTTAGAGCTTCGCTCATCCATCCGAATCTGCTCCACCGTGAGAGACCGTCACCTCCTCGGAGAAGATCCACTTGGATTCAAGACCCCTAATGGGAAGACCTCAAGACCTCCTCACAGAGCAGAACCCGTTGCCTATGTATCGTCCTTTGTTGGATTCGGATCATGTATCTCTTTGTGTTTTGAGGATCTAGCATATGTGTGACCGAATCTTGTTGGTCGAGTGATTTCTCTCATGCTTTTCTCCTCGTGTTCTTCATGTTCTTCGTAGGATCCCCTCCATTTCGTGAAAGATCGGGCCTCTAGGGTTCTACCCTACATCATGTTAGAAGGGGTGTAGCTGATTCTCTGTCCAACCGGGTAGGGGTACAATCTCCGTGAGATTGGGTTATGTGTGGTGGGGCTGGTTCTTGGGCAAGTACAACCGTGGTTCTATCATCATCGACAGGTAGCACTATCTTTTCTGAAGACCGCGTTTTTACTCCCACAGATACTTCCATCACCCCCTCCAATTCAAATGGCTGATAAACAAGAAAAGTAATTGAATGTACAGACATTGTAAGATAGACAGCTGCAATGGATAGTAGGGAAGAAAACAGGGCATTAAATAATTCACATTTATGGTGTCTAACCAAACAGAATAGCATGACATAATTTCACATATATGATGGCTAATTAAACAGGATAGCATGACACAGTTTCACATGTACGATAGCTAACTAAACAGGATAGAATGACATACTTCAAAATATGATGACTATGTAAACAGGATGACATGATATAACTATACGATGTGTCTATTAAAGTGGTTGGCATGCCATAATTCACAAACATGACGTCGATGGAAACATGATGGCATGATATAATTCACGGATAGGATGACATAATTCAAAATATGATGACTATGTAAACAGGATGAGATGATATAACTATATTATGTATTTAGAAAATGGGTTGGCATGCAATAATTCAGATACATGCTATCTATGTAAACATCATGGCATGATATAATTCAAATATATAATTTATATACTAAGAAAGTGAGCAGAGGGTAATCGCATGTATGATGTGTCAACTAAGGAGATGGCATTCAATATTGTGTATATGATGTAAAAACATATGCATGATATGAGTAATATAACCCTGCCAAGTTGAGCATACACCTTACGGGGATAATAGGACTGGTCATCTGCCTCTGAATCCTCCTCTGAGGAGCTATCTGTAACCAGCAAGATATTTGCTTCAGCAGGTAGCATTGTCTGCTCTAAAGACCCAGTTTTCATTCCATATTTCTCCATCACAAATACAAATGGCTGATGCACAGGAAGAGCAGTTGAATATACAAACATTGTCGACAAAAAAAGTACGACATAATATAATTCACATATATGACGCTTGGCTAAACAGCATGGCATTGCATAATTTACATACATAATGCCTTGCAATAAGATAGCATTGCATAATTCACATATATAATGTCTTGCAACAAGATGTCATTGTAAAATTCACATACATGGTAATTAGACACTAAACAGGTGGCACTCACACAAAGCATGTCTAAACTAAGCAAATGACATGCCAATGCAAGACACCATATGCACGATATGAGCAATATAACCCTACCAAGTTAGAGCGTGCACCTCGGGGGGGGGGGAATAGGACTGGTCATCTGTCTCTGAATCCTCCTCTGAGGAGCTATCCGTAACCAGCAAGACATGCGCTTCGTCAGATAGCATTGTCTGCTCTGAAGACCTAGTTTCCACTCCACATTTTTCCATGACCGTGTCGAATGGATGATGCACAAGAAGGAAGAGTAATTAATGTACTAAAATTGTTGAAACATTTAATACGTAATAAAAAATGATGGCATGATATAATTCACATATAAGATGACTGGCTAACCAGGGTGGCATTGCAAAATTCCCATATATGATGTCTGGCTAAACAAGATGGCATTTCATGATTCACATATACGATAAATAAACTAAACATATGGCATTCACACAAAGCATGTCTAAACTAAGAAGATGACATATTTGATGTATAAAGTAAGCAATGCAGGCACCATATGCATGATATTACCAACATCAGCATGCCAAGTTAGAACGAATACCTCAAGGGGTAAATAGGAGTGGTCTTCTCCTTCTGAAACCCCCTCAGAACAGTTATCTTCCTCTTGATTACAATATGAAATGGGTGGAGGGGGGGCTGCCTTTGCGCCCACCATGGAGCGACGTCTGCATGAAATTTTATTGCCACGCAAGGATCGTATCTTTTGCTCTACATGTTCAGTTCCGTTGTGTACAATAACTGACATGCATAGGAATAAAACATAGTGAGATTATGTAAGGAGTGCATGCACAAATCCAGAGTGATGGTAGCAAACTGTGGATAGACCCAAAACCAATGATAGCAGGCAAATAATGGCTTTAGTTAAAAAATACAGATAATGGCTCCTTTAATGTTTGTTTCCACCCAACATGAAACTCATAGTAGACACCCGAGATTAACCAGATAGTAGACATATAGTATTGATTGCTGCCCCAATATGTACCTCACAACCATTTAAAAACTCAAGTTTGAGCATTAGTTTGGACCTGACTCGGAGTCTAATAGGTGAACAGGATGATAAAGTAGCATATCATCATATTAAGCGATGCATAACGTAAGCAGACATGAAAGAGTGTGACCTCTCTTTTGTACCCATGTAGTCCTGAAGGTCATCTGCTCAGTTGATGATGGTAATAAAATTGTCGCGGCTTCCAGTGTCGGGCAAGAAGATCTGAGGCGGCGAAAGACGGTCTGGAGAGTGGATCCCTGCTATTGTGAGCCCTTCCGTCATTGGAGCAGCTGAGCTGGGGTGGAACACAGCACAGCAGGAGTGGGACAAACCAAACAAGGTTTTCTTTGACACATATGTGTAACAAAAGTAATTGTGTAAGGGCTTGTTTGAATTTGAGGATTCTAACAACGCATGGATAGGAAATACACAGGAATAGGATAGGAATGCACATGCAAAACAAAGAATTTAAAAACATAGGATTTCTGCCAATCTGGGTGTTTTGTTCACAAGAATTGGAAGATCATAGGATGCAAAGAAGCATGGTGAGATTAAGTCAAACCACAAGAAAATGTACGGTTATAATGCTATTATGCTACTATCACTTAGTCTTGTGCTTCATAAATAGGAATTTGAAAAGGAGGACAAGTGGATATTAAAATTCCTATGGTTTTTCTTTCAAGGAGACACTAAAGGAACAAATCCTACAGTTTTCCTTTGCTCCATTCCTTTGAACCAAATGCATGAATAGTAGTACCATAGGAAACTTTCCAATTCATATGTTTTTCCTTCACTTTTCCTTTCAAGCACTGGCGATTCTAGTAGGCAAGCTTGAGCAGGGAAAATCCTACATTCAAAAAATTGTTTTTGTGCTACTTCTACTACTTTGGACCCATGCCACTGCCCTACTAGCTCAACTCCCAGGGCCATCTACAAATGCACAGCTCAAACACGCAGAGATAAATAATGATGGTGTTCAAGAGAGTCCATCACGGATAGCTAAGTTGCCTGGTACCTCACTGCTTGCCATATAGTAGGAGAAACTAATTGATGAGGACATAAATACCATTGTTACGCCCACAACCCCTACTGCTACATATACTGGACCAATTACTAGAGCTTGTGCACGCCAATTAAATTATCAGGTACTCTCGTTTCTTGGTAATGATTCTAATGTTCATGAGAATATGATGTTGCCTAAATTGGATACATTTGTTTTGCTTACAAATGAAGGGCCTGGCATGGATAAGATGGATGAACACTGGAGCAAGACCAAGCATGGAGATGATGGCATGTGCAACGGGAACAAGAGCGGAGTTACAAGTGATGATTTCAGGACTTTGAAGCCACCATAAGGAGTGCATGAAGCCTTGGACTAAATATACAAGATTCCACTTCATAAATTTCGTCTAGAGGCTATTCTAGGTGTTGTGTCACCTTATTAGTGGGCCAGGCCCATGTAATTTCGAAATACTTAAGTATAGCCTGTTTTTAGAGTCCGTATGTGTGGGGAAACAAGAGTTAGGGTTGGTTTGGGACCCCTCCTCCAAGGGCCACAAAATGCCCCCTCTTCCTCCATATATATATATATATATATATATATATATATATATATATATATATATATATATATATATATATATATATATATATATATATATATATATATATATATATATATATATATATATATATATATATATATATAGCCCGCGCGTTTAGACTTTGGGTTTTGTTTAGATTAAAAGTTTGCCATAGCTGCAACTTCGCGTACTTCGTTTGTGTTCAACGACTGGACCAAGACATCACAGAACCCTACCTTCATTAATAAAGCTTTCTTCTTATATTCGCAATATCCAGATTGCAATTTCAGTTTCTTGCTTGTTCTTCGTTTGCTCGCAGGAAATAGACCTTCGTGGTCAGGTTGATCATGCTCCGGCGTGGTCAATAACCCCTCCGAGTTGGTTTAGCGATTGCTAAGGAGCGATGTCCTTGCATGTTCGTAGTCGGATCGTCAAAGTCTACTCCACCAAAAATGATAGCCACCATCTCATCGAAAGATCGGGCCCCTCGCCTCTATCACTAATCGTATTTCACATTACTACGTGTGCTCAGTGGACAATATATATAACATGTAGAGTAAAAGAAGAGATGAAACAAGTGTACAACCTCTTTGGCGAAGCCATGTCGATCTCAGTGTGATTGGGTTGGTCGGTGAGGATGCCCCGGCTGACTTGGCTGTCGGAGGAGGGGAAGAAGATCTTAGGCGTCTGGAGATGGATCCCGGGGTACTGCTCCGCTGTGATGGAGGGTTTCGTCGTTGGAGCAGCTCCCGTGAGTTGTACGACGGCGAGGCTGAAGCAGGGCAAGAGAGACAACGTTAACCAGAGTGGAAATCTAATAGCAGCTCCAATAAATGACGTAAAATACATAACCACAAAGTGCTAGATGTAAAATACATCAGCCGCTCATCTCTGAACTTAACTGTCGAAACTAAACTTAACTGTCGAAACTGAATTTAACTATCGAAACTGAATTTTGCTGTCGAAACTAAATTTTACTGTCGAAAAAGAACGCACTAGTAGCAGAAAAGCAGTAGGAGCAGCCGTCGCGCCCGGAGCAGTAGCACGTGCAAGAGCTGGGGCAACTAGTCATGTAGCAGCCTATCGGGTAGCAGCTACAGGGGCTCGAGGGAGAGCAAGGTCTGCTGCTCGTCCAGCAGCAGCAGCGCAGGCAAGAGCAAGAGCAAGAGCAGCAGCGCAGGCAAGAACAAGAGTGAGAGTAGCAGCATGAGCAAGAGCGAGAGCAAGAGCAGACCAGACAGGGGACCGAGAGCAAGAGCAGAGCAGCAGCGCGAGCGAGAGCCAAAGCAGCAGCAGCTCCTACTGATGTGGACATCGCCGCCGAGGGAGCGACACCGTGGAGTAAGTGGCCGGCGACACCGCCGTGGATGAAGCCGCGCCATGTCGGCTCGGGACCGAGCGCCGGCAGCACCATGAGATCGAATCGAGAAGAAAATGTGGAGATTAGTGTAGCACCACTTTGGTGGCGCCGATTAGGCCTCAGGTTAATCCGAGGAATCGGTGATGATGCTGCTCTTCCGGTGGTGCAGGTGAAGATGGCGGTGTAGGAATGGAGGTGGCGCAAAGGACGAGGGGAACGTCGGGGCAGCTCCTTGGAGGTGGAGGACGGGGTGGCTGAACCAGCTGGACGAGGAGATCGACGATAGATCCTCATCCAGTGTGGTGGATGAGGGACGTTGAGGTGTTGCTGTGGATGACGTCGTCGGGGAAGAGGCTCCGGCTGGGTGGCGGACAGAGGAGGGTGTGGGGCTTTGCGGGTTTTTGCGGCCTCGGTGTACGAATAGGTGGGCGGATGGGATTGGAGAGGGAACCATGGCTTAGGGACGCGCTTGTTCGAAATGTTGGGTAAGTTACGAAAGTAACCCCACCGATTTGAGCTAGGCGGTTCTTTCGGTTTAAGCGTATCACGGGCATTTTGCGTGTCCGGATTTCGCAGGAGGTGGGAGCTTTCGTGCCCATTGTAATTTTGGGATAGCAAGGCGCGGGTTGAGATGGAGGGAGTTTTCGGAGCACAACGAGACAAAGATATATCTTAAATATTTCGGGGTAACAAGGCACGGGTTCAAGAGGAGGGAGTTTTGCAGCACGATAGACAAAGATGCTCGCTTAAAATTTCGGCATAACAAGGGGCGGCTTGAAATTTCGGGAGAACAAGCTTAACGTGTAAAAAAAGAAGACAATTCGCACCTCATCACTAGATAGAGCCATGTCCCGTTTTACTATATTACTAGAAATGCATTCAAATACAACAACAACAACAACAACAACAACAACAACAACAACAACAACAACAACAACAACAACAACAACAACAACAACAACAACAACAACAACAACAACAACAACAACAACAAAATTGGGACAATAAACATAACGTGTACAGTACCAAATCAATTTGCACTTCCCTCAACAATAAAAAAAATTCGTGTTGTCTAGCATATGGACTAAATTTGAGTACATTTTCCCTGTTTGAATGGGATTGTACTCGGGTTAGTTATACAACCATCTAAATATTATCTTCACAACACATGACATGAATATAGGAGTAGTAAATTCCTATATAAATACGAACTACATGTACATATGATCTCAAATTCAAATATATGTATCCATTTTATGTTGAATTCAAATCATAGTACATGTATGCTCTAGCTAGATTTTCGGAATCTAAACCATGTATGATACTACGTACAATGTGTTTAAGACGCACAACACACACACACACACAAACACCATTTAGACTAGTAAGGTACACGTGCATTGCACGCATGAGATTTGGCAACCAAATTATGAATAAATACCATATTATAGCATGTAAGCTTTGAGTCATATATGCATGATGTAGATGTTCGTTTAATTCTTATAGTTCATCTCATTTAAAATCATTTAGTTTTTATAAAAAGGCTAATATATTTTAAGATTCATGGAATTGTGCATTGTAAAGCATAAAGTAAAAACAAATAATGGCAGTTGATGTAGAAAAAAAAATGGGCAATTATGATACGGAAGATTCTAGAACAAAGGAGAAGTGCTTGTGTTTTGAGGTTTGTGCATTATGCTTAAGTTCAACCATGGAGTCTTCTAGATTGTACATGTAGCAAAATCTGGTGGAATGTAGATGATATCCAACGGCCAGTAGTGCTCAGATTTGCCATCTCTGCACCGTCGTGTTGGCTTCATCCAACGACCATCTTTCAAAGTTAAAGTTATTCGCACACCATATAAAAAAATATAAAATATAATATATAGGGGTATAGATATAGATATGTGATGCAAAAGCCACCCATCATCTCCAATTAGAATAGTGTGTCCATGCATGGATGCAATGTGGCCAAACGATGTTTGACATCGGTATCTCGAATTCAAATCAGTCTGACCTTGTTCAATGTGTACACAGTATAGCATGCTCGTTTCCAAACCACACCGCGCATATCTCAGTTATATTCATGCATGCATGGGTTTCAAACATCATGATCTCTTATTCAAATATTTGAATTCAACTTTACATTGATTATGACCTCACCTAGTCTTTTACACCCACACAGTCGTCTTATCTTTATAATTGTACCACTAACTTTCTCTCGTGCATGCATGCACACACACTGCCACTCGGCATTATCCATCGCACACATGCAATCTTTTTCTTCAGGTCGGTCTCCCATGCATGCACACCCCCCCCCCCTCTTCATCATATCGGGCATTATTTATCTCTCACGTGCAAGCACAATGATCAATGTTCCTCTATGTGTGTGTGTGTGTGTGTGTATAGCTAGGTATTTCCCAGTTTTCCACACAAACTAATCGACCTATATATCTAGTGAGGTCTCATCCTCTTTCCCACGTACACATCGATCAATCTATACCTCTCTATATAGGATTACGTAGCTAACACATCCACATTAATTATATATCCAACGTCCCCCTCTCATCATCCATGTCTTTCGCTTCATCTCTCGGATCTTGGCAAGACATGGCGAAGACAAAGGATGCAAGGCCCTCCCCTAACATCACTATATATTGAGGCTAATATGAATGTGATCAGTAGATCAATTGCTGGTAAAATGGTTTAGTTTGATGAATTGGCCATCATCATAAAGGATTAGCCATGCTTGGCCCCCTAGCTCATTTATTTTTCATGGCTCCGCCACTGCGCGCAACAGCGCATGTTCTCACCCCCTCTCTTTAAATATCAATCTCGCACTTGTGCACTCCTTCATAGTCTCCCTCCAGATGGCCCCTCTGATGAGGACATCAATACCATTGTTACACCCACAGTCCCTACTTCTACATATACTGGACCAATTACTAGAGCTCGTGCACGCCAATTAAATTATCAGGTACTCTCATTTCTTGGTAATGATTCTAATGTTCATGAGAATATGATGTTGCCTAAATTGGATACATTTGCTTTGCTTACAAATGAAGAGCCTGGCATGGATAAGAGGGATGAACACTTGAACATGACCAAGCATGGAGATGATGGCATGCGCAAGGGGAACAAGAACGGAGTTACAAGTGATGATTTCAGGACTTTGAAGCCACCATAAGGAGTGCATGAAGCCTTGGACGAAATATACAAGATGCCATTTCATAAATTTCATCCAGAGGCTATTCAAGGTGTTGTGTCACCTTATTATTGGGCCAGGCCCATTTAATTTTGAAATACTTAGGCATAGGCTGCTTTTAGAGTCCGTCTGTGTGGGGAAACAAGAGTTAGGGTTGGTTTCGGACCCCTCCTCCAAGGGCCATGAAATTACCCCTCTTCCTCCATATATACAGCCCTTAGGGCGTCGTTTAGACTTTGGGTTTTGTTTAGATTAAAAGTTCGCCATAGCTGCAACTTCGTGTACTTCGTTTGTGTTCAACGACCAGACCAAGACGTCACAGAACCCCACCTTCATTAATAAAGCTTTCCTCTTATATTCGCAATATCTAGATTGCAATTTCAATTTCTTGCTTGTTCTGTGTTTGCTTGCAGGAAATAGACCTTCGTGGTCAGGTTAATCGTGCTCCGGCATGGTCAATAACCCCTCGGAGTTGGTGATTGCTAAGGCGCGACGTCCTCGCACGTTCGTAGTCGAATCGTCAAAGTCTACTCCACCAAAAACGATAGCCACCATCTCATCGAAAGACTGGGCCCCTCGCCTCTATCAAGTGGTATCAGATTTCTAGGTTGCTCAGTGAGATTTTATAGTTTTTCGTAGTTTAGATCGAGTCTGTTCTTCATACCTACAGTCCACGAAAAGCCACAAAAATATTAGGGTTAGTTCATTATATCCGAACCAGTCTGAGCCTTTGCATTGTCTTTTCAGTATTTTGCTTTGTTGAATTTGCGGTTGCATCATCGTGTCTAGTTGGTGGTCTTAGAGTCTAGTCTTTTAGAGTTTCGAGTTCTGGTCATAAGTTGTCACACTGCCGCCACGCCATCATCATCGCCCCTTCCATCTACCGCTACCGCTTATCCACCATCGATCCGTATCCATATACCATCACCAATCCGTATCCATATACCACCACCAATTTGTATCCATATACCACTACCGCTACCATTTACCACCACCACTGCCATATACCACCACCGCTGCCATATCTTACCATCATATATCCACCACCAATCCGAGTTATTTTCATATTAGGTTTGTTTTCGAGATCCATCTATTTTCCGATTCGTGTTTCCTTTCCTGAGTAGGTTTCGAAAAAAAAGTCTGGAGACCCCCGGGCAGTTTTTAGGCCAATATTTTGGTAGTCGAAAATATTTTTCCGTATCCAGTTTTTTGGCTTTTCTGAGTCTTTTGAGACACTCGCCATCATAGTGATTTTTTGTCGCACATTATCGTCGTCGCCACCCTGATTTCCAGAAAAAAATCAAAAAAATTCCATTCATATCCTGTTAGTTTGACTTGGGAAGAGTTTTGAGACACTCGATAGTGATTTTTCGCAAAAAAAAGGAGTGAAAAAAAATTCAGAGTGTGCTTTCCCCTTGTTTACGTGCCGCGCCATGATTTTGTTCGTGTTCTAGGCTCACGTCTCTAGTATGGTCTAGCCTAGGACCAGCATAGTACCGTCGTTGAGCGTTTATTCAACTTTGCATCTTTGAATTGATTATTGCTGACCCTTTTTGCTACCATATTATAAGCCTTCCTAGCTCCACATACATCTATGTCGTGCGTTCGACTCTCCCTGGTAATTGCTCTATCCAATCTTTGAGATTTTTGACTACAACGGTTACCGATCACCGCCTGCTGCTGGGTAAGAACTGGTAAGAATTTGAGATTTGCTTGACGGATTTGTGACACCCACCACCACCACTTGTTAGTAGTATGTAGGATCATGTTCTTGTTTGTTTCTGTTGCTGCTAACCATGGCAGGATCACAAGCCGATGAGGTTAACTGGGAGAACTTGATGAACAAGGAGCTTCATGATAAGTTTCAGCAAATGATGAGTGGACAGATGGAAGATGTGCTCAACAAATTTGAAGAGGCCATGGAGAAGATAGATGGCATTCAGAAGGTGTTCGAAACAAAGCTCGATAACAAGTTTAATGAATTGCTCGCGCGTCTTCCACAACCACCGCCTGTTGCACCTGTCGCACCTCTACAGCAACTACAAAAACAACATCGCCTTCCAAATCAAGTGGGACGAGCACTATGCGTTCCCCTTGAGCCTGGTCAAACTTCTGGTGCCGTTGTTCCTACTGTTGATGCTTCTGTAGCTCCTGCTGCTACTGCAGAGGTGGAGGACCATTACAAGGAGGAGGTTGATCAAAATCAGTACTATGTGCAACCACCACCACCACCACCAGGCCGTCCTCATGCATATCATCGCAACGGTAGGGCTGCACCACCACCTCAGGTACGAGATCATGACCATCTTCATAAACTAAAATTGAATATTCCACCATTTGAGGGTAGATATGTTCCTAATATATATCTTACTTGGGAGTTAGAAACTGAACAACGTTTTACATGTTTACAATATCTTGAGGAGAGACGTGTTCCTGCTGCTGTTTGTGCTTTCACTAGTTTTGCATGTGTTTAGTGGTCTGAACATTGTAGATTATATCCTATTCCAGCTACTTGGGCTGCTTTGAAAAATGCTATGCGTACTCGCTGGGTTCCACCATATTATCAACGTGAATTGCTTCAAAAATTGCAGCGTTTGAGACAAGGAAAACATTTTGTAGAAGAATATTATCAGGAATTACAAACTGGTATGATTAGATGTGGTATTGTTGAGGATAATGAAGCTATGCTTGCATGTTTTATGGGCGGATTAAATAAAGAGATTCAGACCATTCTAGAATATAAGAAATATAATAATATCACTCGTTTATTCCATCTTGCTTGCAAAGCTGAACGTGAAGTGCAGGATCGACAGGCATTGGCGTGAACTAACTTTTCTGTAGGTCGACCTTCATCATGGACACCACGTGCATCCTCTACCTCCACACGTTCTGCTGCACTGGCACCTCCGTCAACTGCCGCCTCCAACCGTGATACAAGAAAGCAGGCACAACCACCACCATCTGCCAAGAGCACACCTTCTGGGCCAGCACAGAGCTCTTCTTCATCTATGGCATCAACAGGGCAAACACATGATATTATTTGTCCTCGTTGCAACGGTGGAGGTCATTATGCGAGATAATGCCCATCTAAGCATGTGAAGATTGTTACTGAGGATGGTTCCGCTAGTGACTATGATGAGGAGACTTTGGCTCTTATTACAAGTGAACAACACGGTGGAGATGATTCTGATCATGAGACGCAATACATGGCTGCTGAAGATGCTGATAGGTATGAATGTTTAGTTGCTCACGTGTTTTGAGTGTGTAGGTTTGCTACCTCTTGAGCATGTGTTGGTTTTCCCTTGAAGAGGAAAGGGTGATGCGGCAAAGTAGCTTAAGTATTTCCCTAAGTTTTGAGAACCAAGGTATCAATCCAGTAGGAGACAACGCACAAGTCACCTAGTACCTGCACAAACAATCAAGAACCTTGCAACCAACGCGATAAAGGGGTTGTCAATCCCTTCACGGTCACTCACAAAAATGAGATCTAATAGAGATAGTAAAGTAAATATTCTTGGTATTTTTGTTGTATAGATTGGAAAGTAAAGATTGCAAAATAGTAAACAAGATGCGATGTAAATAAAAGAGATGTAATATAATAGGAAAGAGACACGGTGGCCATAGATTTCACTAGTGGCTTATCTCAAGGTAGCATGTATTACGGTGGGTGAACAAATTACTGCCGAGCAATTGATAGAAAAGCACATAGTTATGAAGATATCTAAGGCAATGATCATGAATATAGGCATCACGTCCGTGTCAAGTAGACCGAAACGATTCTGCATCTACTACTATTACTCCACACATCGACCGCTATCCAGCATGCATCTTGTAGCGACCTGACCCGAATGGATCAAGTCTCTGTGCTTAAGTGTCATCCCTGGATAGGTATGCTGACACACACAGTACTCGAGGATTTATAACAGAGGTAAATCACATGTATAAAGTAACGTAAAAACTATTACCTCAATCCAAATAGCGGAAGCAACAAGGTTGTGGATTCCCATCAACACCAACGGCAAAGTTGAGTGTAGAAATCGTAACCCTAACGTATCACTTACTCGTCGTCTGAAAAGTCTGCAACATGAAACGTTGCAACCCGAAAACGGGTCAGCACATGGAATATGCTGGCAATGTAACACATAGAGAGTAATGAAAGAATAAGCTATACTACATGCATATATGGCTGGTGGGAAGCTCTATGGTTACAGTTTTGCGAAAAGCCAATTTTTCCCTATTGCAAAGGAATAAATTTATTTAACTATCATGGTGGTTGTTGAACATTGAGAATGGTTGACAGCATCCTCAATCCCAATTAAAAGTACTCATTAAACCCAAACAAATTATATTAAGTAACGTGATGAGATCAACAGGATAATCCAAGAACTAGATACTCAAGATGTCCATAACCGGGGACACGGCTAATCATGATTAGTTTATACACTCTGCAGAGGTTTATGCACTTTTCCCCACAAGACTCGATCGCCTCCGATTTCTCGCACTACATGATGTTTGAGAAGCGGATGACCGAGACATAGTCTTCGAAGCGCTAGCACCTTACATAGGGTAGACCGATACACCTACTTTCCCTACATCTCGCTAGTCTACCCGTAAGAGTTCGCACAACTTAATCAACTATGCGAGCCCATAATGGCTTGTGACTACACACGAAGTTTCTAGTTTGAATAATCTCATGATCCCTTTGAGCCTGGGTGGCGGTCCGAAGAAATACAGCAAGTCTGATGGAAACCAGGTGCCTCAATCCACCCGGATGTGTGTTTAAGTTGCCACCTTAAATAAACCATTAATTTAACAATCTCACATCCGTCATGGAATACACTCACCCAATCCATGTCTACTGGCATAGCATGGCATAATAAGCAAACGTAGAAGTAACTCCCAAGGGTTTGAAAATAAACAGGTAATAGGTACTACCTCAACTACTTCCCAAAACCCACAATTTAATTAGATCTTAATCATGCAATGTTTGAGGATAGATCTAATGCATAAAAACTGGGTATGAGAAGGGGTCTGATCAAAGTGTTACTTGCCTGCACTGTTGATGAAGATGATTCGCACTCAAACTCTTGATAGGTCTACTCGTCACACTCCGGTCAATCTATCGTAATCAAGCAATAGTATCCACACATAAGAATTCACTCAAAACATCAGACCGAACGAAGAAACAATTCGGAAAACATCAAAACCAAGCAAATAACTCTTGCAACATAAAACAATTTCTAACAGTACCAAAATTATGTGAATTTGGCCTTATCAGAAAGTTTAGGTCAAGAGCTTCGATTTGCAAAAAGAATCAACTAAATCGGAGTTACGAAACTCAAGTTATGATCAAACGAAGTTCAAATTCAAATCTGATCTAATTCAAATTTTAAACTTTCAAAAACATGTTTGAGTTGGATTACTGGATAGAGGAGATCATAACAAAGAAGTGGGCGTTGGTTTCGTTGGATTTGGATGAACGAGTAAAAAGTTACGGGGTTTTGAAAATCGGGGGCTAAACTATAAAGAAAATAATCACAGATAGGTCCCTGACCGAAAATAAAAAGAAAAGGAAAAATCTATCGAGCGAACGCTCGCTACAGAATGCTAACGAACGGGAAACCGTTCGCTATGTATACTAACGGACGAACGTCCGCTGATTAAGCTAACCAAAAGAAATAAACCGGGTTTTAAAACAAAAACCGGAAACCCTAAAAATGGATCGGAGTCGGCGGTTTATACCGGTTCGGCCGGTTCGGGCAGATCGGACGGTGGGGTCGCCAAGAGGCAGATTCTGGTGCCGGCTGCTTGAGGAGGCGGCTCCGTGGTCGGCGTCGGGCGAAGAGGATGGCGGCGTCGGCGACAGTCCCGGCATGACGGAGGCGGAGTGAGTGGCGGCTCGGCGAGATCTTGTGGGCGGCGGGTGGGCGTGTAGGCAAGCGAAGCGAAGCGAGGAGGAGAGAAGAGGCGGAGGAGGCGCTTTATATAGGGGTGGGGCGACTCCGAGGCGTGGAGGAGGGGGCAAGGGGAGGCGGCGGAAATATTATATAAATAAAACAAAAATATTATATAGGCATATAATATATCAAAATTTGCAGAAAAAGATTTCCTACAAGATGAACATTTTTATAATGCCAAATAAAATCCACAGATATTCATATAATTAAAAGAGTGCTACTGGTCTAATAAAATCCAACGAAAATCATTTTAAAAATACCAAAATTAATTCAAATTTATTTCTCTCCAATTTTCTTATGTAGGGAATCATGTTACCCTATTTTCCATATATTTTATTTTTGGAGAAAATAATTTGAATAAAACTCAAATAACTCCAAACTGAAAATAAATTCAAAAGAATTTTGAATTTAATTCTTTGAAACTCCCAACTCATATTTCATATGTTTTGAAGAAGTCATTTTATCTTCGCTCGTGAAAATAATTGAGTTGCACAAAGTTTCAGAATTGGAAATATTTTCCAAATGAAATTCAAATATTTTCAACACCCCTTGTCATTTAAATAAATGGAAGAAGTCATGTCATCTTCTCTCCAGGGTTTTGTGGTGAAAAGAATTTGAATTCATGGAGAGCATAAAAGCAAAAATGAAAATTTGGGAAAGTCCTTTTATTCGCTCTCATTTAACTTTCAAAAGTTTCAAATTCACTCACTTTCAGTCAATCAATCAAACAATCAATCAAAACTATCTATTTGTTTATAACATTCCAAAATTTAGAATTTTGGGATGTTACAAACTACCACCCTTAAAATGAATCTCGTCCTCGAGATTCGGAGAGGCTAGAAAGAAATGGGTTAGGTTTGGGGTCTTCTCAAAATCCATCGATCATCTCCGGGGTCTCGGGTGCTACCACCCTTAGAAGCAGGGTTACGGTTCCATCAAAACTCATATACTCCATCCTTATTGTTGGCAGTGTCGATCTTCTCAGATCTTCAGGATAATTCCTTCTCTGGGCTCTTCCGGTAGTGGCATAACCTTTTCCTTAATTCTTTTATCCTTCCCTCTTGGTAAGGTTATCCCGAAACTGGGTCTTCTTAGCTGACGGGTCTGGCGCCAATTCTAAACAACTATCGATATCTCATGGTGGTCAACAATTTATGGTTTCTCCTGCAGAAAACGGGTCTGGGTTGAACCTCACCGTATATCCTACGGTTGGCAACAACTGTCGTGTACAAAGGAAAATACTTATACCATTCTAAGGTTCAAACAAGGTTTTGATCGTCATCTCTCTACTATAGGTAAGTCACTCAGATTTACCATCCCATATAGCAACACGAATAATAAGAGTAAGTCGGTATGGTGATCAATCCATCCCGCACCCAAATCATTACCTTGTACATGGTTTAGCAAATCTCGCATTCTAACACTCGGTCATCCTCACAAGCATTGCAGAATTTCTCTTGTCGACGAACCAAGTTCGGATAAATCCATTGATTCTGCAAGCCAAACAAACATCTATCGTTCCTTAACAACTCTCAGGTTTTGCGTAAAACTCCTATAGAATCGTCGGTTGATAAAGGCATATCCTCTTCCAGGTTTTTTTCCTTCAGCAAATATGTGCTTGCTTCTTGGCAGGTCCTGGGGCCTGTGGGTTATGGCCCATCTCATCACTTATAATCCTTGAACACATCATCTGGGCAACTGATCATTATCCCAACATCCAACTTCCAGTATTATTAAATCCACCCAATTGTAATGTCTTTCTTCCTTCTATTGGCACCAAACTAGGACATGATTACTCAGACTCATCATGGAATTTACCTTGATCCATATTTCCAACATCATACCTCATTTATATCCAATAGTAATTCATCTCTTCATCCTCGTGGGATATCCCACATACCGAGATAAAAACTTATACTTATGAAGTCCATACTCCACTTCGTGGAACATCATTTTCTTTTCCAGGGTCAAGCGTCCTTACAGGGGACTATTGGCCATCTCTGCATGGCACTTCTTCAACTGGGAAACGTGAAACACCTCATGAACTTCTGACAGTCCTTCGGGTGACTCCAACTTGTTGGCCACTGCTCCCATACGCTCCAAAACTCGGTATGTTCCTACAAATCTCGGGGCTAACTTTCCCTTAACTCCAAATCGTTTAACTCCTTGCAGAGGGGACACACGAAGACATGCTCGGTCTCCAATTTCATAGACAACCTCCTTGCATTTTTTAGTTTGCATAACTCTTCTGCCTGGACTGAGCTACCTTCAGTCTATCTCGAATCAACTTAACATTCTCTTCTGACTCCTTGATCACATTTGGTCCAAACAACTGACGGTCTCCAACTTCATCCCATATCAATGGTGTCTGGCTCCTTCTCCCATACAAAGCTTAAAAACGGACCATCTTCAAACTGGCTGGGTAACTGTTGTTGTATGAGAACTCCCCGTAGGGTAGATTATCATCACTACTAGATCCATAATCTAGCGCACACACTCTCAACATGTCTTCCAGAATCTGATTGACTCTCTCGATTTATCCATCTGTCTGCGGATGAAAGGCTGTACTGAACTCTAGCCTAGTACCCAAAGTTTCACGCAACTGATTCCAAAAGTTTGAAGTAAACTGGGTTCCTCTATCTGATACAATGGTCCTCGGAACTCCATGCAGACATACGATCCTGGTCAATATATCTTGGCCAACTTCGCACTTGTATAGGTGGTTTTCACTGGGATAAAGTGAGCCACTTTGGTCAAGCGAATCAACTACTACCCAGATAGAATCATGTCCCGTTCGGGTTCTGGGAAATCCTGTAATGAAATCCATGCCAAGCTTATCCCACTTCCATTCGGGTATCGGCATAGGCTGTAGTAATCCGACTGGCTTCTGATGCTCTGTCTTCACTCTCTGACATACATAACATATGGCTACATACTCGGCAATATCCTTCTTCATACCAGTCCACCAGAAACGCTCCTTCAAATCCAAATACATCTTGGTGTTTCCAGGGTGAATCGAGTATGGTGAGTCATGAGCCTCCTGAAGTATTAACTTCCTGATCTCTGCATTATTGGGAACATATACACGGTCCTCGAACCATAAGATGTCATGCTCATCCTTACGAAAACCTTCGGCCTTTCCTTTGCTCATCCTCTCTTTTATCTCAGCAATCTCTTTGTCATCCTTCTGAGCTTCACAGAACTTTCCCAACAAGGTAGACTGAACTTCCATTGCTGCAACAAAACCTTTGGGAACAATCTCCAACCGAAGTTCCCTGAGTTCCTCGGCTAACTCCTTTGGTAATCCCCCACTTATGAGGGTATTCATCCTGGTGTTCTTTATGGTTGTGTCCTATTTCTCCACAAAGCTTGTATGCACAAGGTTTCTTCATATCCTTTCCATAAGGCCTCAATTTCTGGGACACAAACCAAGACTTTAACAAAGTCCACTTAAATTCTTTCCAAGTGGTTACTCCTTGCCATCCATTGATGGTTTGGTACATCCTCCACCAAGTAGCAGCACCTCTTTCAAAGCATTGAAGAGCATGCTGGGCCATATCCTTTCCGGCTATAGGGTTATTCTCCATGTGATCCTCCATGTTCTGAATCCATCGGTCTGTCTCCAATTGACTCATCGGTCCATAAAAATATAAGCTCATCTCCATTCATCCTCTATTGGGTCCATGGGTTTGGGGTGGGATAAGAGAGATAGAGAGGGATACACACAATACAAACAAAAGTTTTGAAAAGACAGATTTTATTGTGGCTGTCGGAAAACATCAAACAAATGACAGCTCACAATCGTCGCATCTAACGCAGGTATATAATAGGGGTTTGGGGTTCTAATGGTCAATAAATCTTCAAAGTCATCAAACTCTTCGATTCTTTTTCATGTCTCCGATGGCTTCTTCTGATCAGGCTTGTCCTTCTCCAGTTCTTTTGCCAGATCATCTCTGTTGTCGTAAAGTCTATCATGGCGTCCTTCAATATTCCTGGGTTGCATTTCAGACTTCTAGGTTTCAACATCCTTGGCATGAACCATGGTCTAGTTCCTGACGAATCTCTGGTTTCTTGGGGTCCTGCTCCTCCAGTTTGTCTACTTTCGGTTTCTGGGTCCTGAGTTCTTCACGAACTGCTTCCTTATCAAATATTGCTTCTGCAGGTCCATCCTAAACTTCCTGATGTAATATTCCAGATCCTGGCGATACGCCAGCTGAGGTTAAAACTGCATCTTTTGCTGATAGGTGCTCCATTAGCCTTCTACCATCCAATTCTTCCATACATCTGCATGCTTAACTCAGCATGGTGACAATAGCATAAGCGGCCGATAACATCATGGATAGCGTGTTTCTGCTCTTGTCATTTCCATGAGCTAGCTCTCCATAGTTGATATCTCCTGCCTTAGGGCTTTCCTGACAAAACTTTGAGTTACTAACTCTCCATGTTCCGGTCTTACTCCAATACACCTTAATCTCGGGTATTGACAGCTTCCATATTCTGCCAAGTTCCATAAGGGTAGCCTTCCTAGGTCATAAAGATCTGAGAATTCTTCAGAGCCTTCAAATTCTCCTAGTCTTCGGAGTCTTCAACAGTTGTAGTTTCCATTTACACGGTAAAATCCTCTCCATTCCAAATGGTCTTAGTTGTCCGATATCTTATCTCCTTGGAGTGGTCTCATCAGTCGAATCTTTGAGTGGTCAAAAGGGGAAAAGGGGTATAGTCTCACTAAAGGGAATATTTGAATAAGCTCAGATGAGAAGAGAGGTAAAAGATCTTTTTGAAAAAGAAGTAGTAGAGAAAATCTTTCCTATGGGCTTGCCAGTTTCTAGGGTCACGTCCTACAGTCAACATGTGCTCTGATACCATCTTGTAGCGACCCGACCCGAATGGATCAAGTCTCTGTGCTTAAGTGTCATCCCTGGATCGGTATGCTGACACACACAGTACTCGAGGATTTATAATAGAGGTAAATCACATGTATAAAGTAACGTAAAAAATATTACCTCAATCCAAATAGCGGAAGCAACAAGGTTGTGGATTCCCATCAACACCAACGGCAAAGTTGAGTGTAGAAATCGTAACCCTAACGTATCACTTACTGTAAATCGAAAAGTCTCGCAACATGAAGCGTTGCAGCCAAAACAGGTCAGCACATGGAATATCTTGGCAATGTAACACATAGAGAGTAATGAAAGAATAAGCTATACTACATGCATATATGGCTGGTGGGAAGCTCTATGGTTACAGTTTTGCGAAAAGCCAATTTTTTCCTATTGCAAAGGAATAAATTTATTTAACTATCATGGTGGTTGTTGAACATTGAGAATGGTTGACAGCATCCTCAATCCCAATTAAAAGTACTCATTAAACCCAAACAAATTATATTAAGTAACGTGATGAGATCAACAGGATAATCCAAGAACTAGATACTCAAGATGTCCATAACCGGGGACACGGCTAATCATGATTAGTTTATACACTCTGCAGAGGTTTGCGCACTTTTCCCCACAAGACTCGATCGCCTCCGTTGGATTTCTCGCACTACATGATGTTTGAGAAACGGATGACCGAGATATAGTCTTTCGGAAGCGCTAGCACCTTACATAGGGTAGACCGGTACACCTACTTTCCCCTACATCTGCTAGTCTACCCGTAAGAATTCGCACAACTTAATCAACTATGCCAGAGCCCATAATGGCTTGTGGCTGCACACGTAAGTTTCTAGTTTGAATAATCTCATGATCCCTTTGAGCCTGGGTGGCGGTCCGAAGAAATAACAGGCAAGTCCTGATGGAAACCAGGTGCCTCAATCCACCCAGATGTGTGTTTAAGTTGCCACCTTAAATAAACCATTAATTTAACAATCTCACATCTGTCATGGAATACACTCACCCAATCCACGTCTACTGGCATAGCATGGCATAATAAGCAAACGTAGAAGTAACTCCCAAGGGTTTGAAAATAAACAGGTAATAGGTACTACCTCAACTACTTCCAAAAACCCACAATTTAATTAGATCCTAATCATGCAATGTTTGAGGATATATCTAATGCATAAAAACTGGGTATGAGAAGGGGTATGATCAAAGTGTTACTTGCCTACAATGTCGATGAAGATGATTCGCACTCAAACTCTTGATAGGTCTACTCGTCACACTCCGGTCAATCTATCGTAATCAAGCAATAGTAGCCACACATAAGCAATCACTCAAAACATCGGACCGAACGAAGAAACAATTCGAAAAACATCAAAACCAAGAAAATAACTCTTGCAACATAAAACATTTCTAACAGTACCAAAATTATGTGAATTTGACCTTATCATAAAGTTTAGGTCAAGAGCTTCGATTTGCAAAAAGAATCAACTAAATCGGAGTTACGAAACTCAAGTTATGATCAAACGAAGTTCAAATTCAAATCTGATCTAATTCAAATTTTAAACTTTCAAAAACATGTTTGAGTTGGATTACTGGATAGAGGAGATCATAACGAAGAAGTGGGCGTTGGTTTCGTTGGATTTGGATGAACGAGTAAAAAGTTACGGGGTTTTGAAAATGAGGGGCTAAACTATAAAGAAAATAATCACAGAGAGGTCCCTGACCGAAAATAAAAAGAAAAGGAAAAATCTATCGAGCGAACGCTCGCTAACGAATGCTAACGAACGGAAAACCATTCGCTATGTATACTAATGGACGAACGTCCGCTGATTAAGCTAACCAAAAGAAATAAACCGGGTTTTAAAACAAAAACCAGAAACCATAAATATGGATCGGAGTCGGCGGTTTATACCGGTTCGGCCGGTTCGGGCAGATCGGATTTATGGTCGCCGGTGGCGGCGATTCTGTGCCGGCTGCGTCACGAGGCGGCTCGGTGGTCGGCGTCGTGGCGGAGTAAACGGGAGGGCGGCGTCGGGCGAAGAGGATGGCGGCGTCGGCGGCAGTCCCCAGCGACGGGACGAAGCGGAGTGGCGGCGGCTCGGCGAGATGTGGTGGTGGTGGCTTGGGCGGCGGCGAAGCGGCGAGCGAGGAGAAGAGGCGGCGGAGGGTGCTTTATATAGGGGTGGGGCGACTCGAGGCGTCGAGGAGGGGCAGGGGCGGCGGTGGCGAGTGGGCGCCGGACTCGGGAGTCCTGGTCATGACGGGAGGGAGGAGGCGTGAGCTGGGCCTTGGCCTGGCTTCGGCTGGGCCGGCCCAGTCGGCGGAAAAGTTTTTTTTTAACCCTTTTCCAAACAAGGAAAAAATAAATAAAACAAAAATATTCTATAGGCATATAATATATCAAAATTTGCAGAAAAAGATTTGCTACAAGCTGAGCAAAAATAATATAAAAGAGCATATTAAAGCCCATTAAACATCCAAAACAGATAATATAATAGCATGAAACAATCAAAAATTATAGATACGTTGGAAACATATCAAGGTTACACAAGCTGAGCAAAATCAGAGGCATAATTTGTTCCATACAAAGGGAGTTGTGAAGGAATGTTTTGTTCGCGTCATCATAGATGGAGGGAGTTGTAACAACTTGGCTAGCATGGAGATGGTGGAGAAGCTATAGCTTACCACAAGACCACATCCACATCCTTACTACATCCAATGGTTCAACAACAGCGGCAAGGTTAAGGTAACATGTACTATTCATGTTCATTTTAGTATCTCTACATACTCTGATTATGTTGATTGTGATGTGGTACTCATGCAAACAAGTTCCTTATTACTTGGTAGACCATGGCAATTTGATAAAACTTATGTACACAATGGTAGAAACATTTAGTATACTCTTGTTCATAAGGATAAACATATTACTTTGCTTCCTATGTCTCCTGATTCCATTTTGAAAGATGATATTACTAGAGCTAATAAAGCCAAAACAGGAGAAACATAAGCGTGAAAATCAGATTGTGGCAAAAGAATTTGAGCAAAAAATGAATCCTAATAATAAACCATCTAGTGTTGCTTCTGAAATTAAATTGAAAAGTGCGTGTTTACTTGCCACCAAATCTGATATTTATGAGCTAGATTTTAGCAAATCTGTTTGCTATGCTTTTGTGTGCAAAGAGGCATAATTTTCATTCGAGGACGTGCCTTCCTCTTTGCCTCCTGCTATTACTAACATTTTGCAGGAGTTCACTAACGTCTTTCCAAAAGACGTGCCACCGGGATTACCACCTATTCGAGGGATTGAGCATCGTATTAACTTAATTCCCAGTGCATCGCTACCCAACCGTGCACCATACCGTACCAATCCAGAGGAGACGAAGGAGATTATGCGTCAAGTCCAGGAGCTGCTCGACAAAGGTTATATACGTGAATCCCTTAGTCCTTGTGTTGTTCCTCTTATTCTAGTGCCGAAAGAGAATGGTACATCGCGTATGTGTGTCGATTGTAGAGGCATTAATTATATTACTATTCGTTATCGTCATCCTATTCCTAGGCTAGATGATATGCTTGATGAATTGAGTGGCTCTACAATATTCTCCAAAGTTGATTTGGGTAGTGGATACCATCAAATTCGTGTTGTCCCTACTATCACTGGGAAAGGACACCGCAAGATTGAACCCAAAGCTAAGCACTTCTCCCATTGCAAGAAATATCAATCTAGTAGGCCAAACTAAACCGATAATTCGAAGAGACTTGCAAAGATATAAAATCATGCATATAAGAATTCAGAGGAGAACCAAATAATATTCGTAGATAATCTTGTTCATAAATCCACAATTCATCGGATCTCGGCAAACACACCGCAAAAGAGTATTACATCGAATAGATCTCCAAGAACATCGAGAAGAACTTTGTGTTGAGAACCAAAGAGAGAGAAGAAGCCATCTAGCTAATAATTATGGACCCGAAGGTCTGTGGTAAACTACTCACGCTTCATCGGAGAGGCAATGGTGTTGATGTAGGAGCCCTCCGTGATCGATTCCCCCTCCGGCAGATCGCCGGAAAAGGCCCCAAGATGGGATCTCACGCGTACAGAAGGTTGCGGCGGTGGAAAAGTGGTTTCATGGCTCTCCCTGATGTTTCTAGGGTATAAGAGTATATATAGGTGAAAGAAGTACATTGGTGGAGCTACGAGGGGCCCACGAGGGTGGGGGCGCGCCTGCCCCCCTGGGCGCGCCCTCCTGCCTCGTGGCTTCCTCGTGGCGTTCCAGACTTCGACTCCAAGTCTTCTAGATTGCTTTCGGTCCAAGAAAGATCATCACGAAAGTCTCATTCCGTTTGGACTCCGTTTGGTATTCCTTTTCTACAAAACTCTAAAATAGGCAAAAAAACAGAAACTGGCACTGGGCCTCTGGTTAATAGGTTAGTCCCAAAAATAATATAAAAGAGCATATTAAAGCCCATTAAACATCCAAAACAGATAATATAATAGCATGGAACAATCAAAAATTATAGATACGTTGGAGACGTATCAAGGTTACACAAGCTGAGCAGAATCAGAGGCATAATTTATTCCATACAAAGGGAGTTGTGAAGGAACGTTCTGTTCGCGTCATCATAGATGGAGGGAGTTGTAACAACTTGGCTAGCATGGATATGGTGGAGAAGCTATCTCTCACCACAAGACCACATCCACATCCTTACTACATCCAATAGTTCAACAACAGCGGCATGGTTAAGGTAACATGTACTGTTCGTGTGTATTTTAGTATCTCTACATATTCTGATTATGTTGATTGTGATGTGGTACTCATGCAAGCGTGTTCCTTATTACTTGGTAGACCATGGCAATTTGATAAAAATTATGTACACCATGGTAGAAACAATCAGTATACTCTTGTTCATAAGGATAAACATATTACTTTTCTTCCTATGTCTCCTGATTCCATTTTGAAAGATGATATAACTAGAGTTAATAAAGCAAAAACAGGAGAAAAATAAGAGTGAAAATCAGATTGTGGCAAAAGAATTTGAGCAACAAATGAAGCCTAATAATAAACCATCTAGTGTTGCTTCTGAAATTAAATTGAAAAGTCCATGTTTACTTGCCACCAAATCTGATATTGATGAGCTAGATTTTAGCAAATCTGTTTGCTATGCTTTTGTGTGCAAAGAGGCATTGTTTTCATTCGAGGACGTGCCTTCCTCTTTGCCTCCTGCTGTTACTAACATTTTGCAGGAGTTCGCTGACGTCTTTCCACAAGACGTGCCACCGGGATTACCACCTATTCGAGGGATTGAGCATCATATTGACTTAATTCCCGGTGCATGGCTACCCAACCGTGCACCATACTGTACCTATCCAGAGGAGACGAAGGAGATTATGCGTCAAGTCCAGGAGCTGCTCGACAAAGGTTATATACGCGAATCCCTTAGTCCTTGTGTTGTTCCTATTATTCTAGTGTCGAAAGAGGATGGTACATCGCGTATGTGTGTTGATTTTAGAGACATTAATAATATTACTATTCGTTATCGTCATCCTATTCCTAGGCTAGATGATATGCTTGATGAATTGAGTGGCTCTACAACATTCTCCAAAGTTGATTTGCGTAGTGGATACCATCAAATTCTTGTGAAATTGGGGGATGAATGGAAAAAAGCATTTGAAACTAAGTTTGGATTATATAAGTGGTTAATCATGCCTTTTTGGTTAACTAATGCACCTAGTACTTTCATGATATTAATGAACGAAGCTTTACGTGCTTTCATTGGACGATTTGTGGTAGTCTATTCTGATGATATACTGATTTATAGTAGATCTTTGGAGGAACATTTGGAACATTTACGTGTTGTTTTTATTGCTTTACGTGATGCACGTTTGTTTGTAACCTTGGGAAGTGCACCTTTTGCACCGACCGAGTATCTTTTCTTGGCTATGTTGTTACTCCACAGGGAATTGAAGTTGATAAAGCCAAGATCGAAGCTATTGGGAGTTGGCCGCAGCCCAAAACATTCACACAAGTGAGGATGGACTCGCTGGTTTCTATAAGCGTTTCTTGAGAGATTTCAGCACCATTGTTGCACCTCTCAATGAGCTTACAAAGAAGGATGTGCCTTTCGTTTGGAGTACCGCACATGAAGAAGCATTCACGGTATTGAAAGATAAGTTCACACATGCTCCTTTACTCCAACTTCCTGATTTTAATAAGACTTTTGAGCTTGAATGTGATGCTAGTGGAATTGGATTAGGAGGTGTGTTATTACAAGATGGCAAACCTGTTGCATACTTTTCTGAAAAATTGAGTGGGCCTAGTTTGAACTATTCTACTTATGATAAAGAATTGTATGCTCTTGTTCGGACCTTACAAACATGGCAACATTATTTATGGCCCAAAGAATTTGTTATACATTATGATCATGAATCTTTGAAACACATTAAAAGTCAAGCAAAACTGAACGTAGACATGCTAAATGGGTTGAATTCATTAAGACTTTACCTTATGTCATTAAACACAAGAAGGGTAAATCAAATGTTATTGCTGACGCATTGTCTCGTCGTTATACTATGCTTTCACAACATGACTTTAAAATATTTGGTTTTGGGACCATCAAAGATCAGTATGTGCATGATGCTAAATTTAAAGATGTATTGCAGAATTGTAAGGAAGGGAGAACATGAACAAGTTCGTCGTTAACAATGGATTTGTGTTTCATGCTATGCATTACAGCTAGCTCCGTTCGTATTTTGTTGTTGCAGGAGGTGCATGGAGGAGGATTAATGGGACACTTTAGCGTGAAGAAGACAGAGGATATACTTGCTACACATTTCTTTTATCCAAAGATGAGACGGGATGTTGAGTGTTTTGTTGCTCGCTGCACTACATGTCAAAAAGCAAAGTCACGACTCAATCCTCATGGTTTATATATGCCTTTGCCTGTAGCTAGTGTTCCTTGGGAGGATATATCTATGGACTTTGTTTTAGGTTTACCTCGAACAAAGAAGGGAAGGGATAGCATATTTGTTGTTGTGGATAGGTTCTCGAAAATGGCACACTTTATACCATGTCATAAAAGCGATGATGATGCTAATGTTGCTGATTTGTTCTTTCGTCAAATTATTCGCTTACATGGTGTGCCAAATACAATTGTTTCAGATCGTGATACTAAATTTCTTAGCCACTTTTGGAGATGGTTATGGGCTAAGTTGGGGACTAAACTGCTTTTTAGTACTACCCCAAACTGATGGACAAACTAAAGTAGTCAATAGAACATTGTCTATTATGATTAGGGCTGTTTTGAACAATAACAAGGAAATGTGGGAAGAATGCTTGCCTCATACTAAATTTGCTTATAATCGTTCATTGCATTCTACTACTAAGATGTGCCCTTTTGAAATTGTGTATGGTTTCCTTCCTCGTGCACCTATTGATTTGTTGCCTCTTCCTTCTTCGGAGAAGGTTAATTTTGATGCTAAACAACATGTTGGATTGATCTTAAAAATGCATGAGCTAACTAAGGAGAACATTGAGTGTATGAATGCTAAATATAAACTTGTTGGAGATAAGGGTAGAAAATGTGTTGTGTTTGCACCTAGAGATCTTGTATGGTTACATTTGCGTAAGGATAGATTTCCTGATTTGCACAAATCAAAGATAATGCCACGTGCTGATGGTCCATTTAAGGTGTTAGAGAAAATAAATGATAATGCATATAAACTTGAGCTGCCTGTAGATTTTGGGGTTAGTCCCACTTTTAACATTGCAGATTTGAAGCCTTATTTGGGTGAGGAAGATGAGCTTCCGTCGAGGATGACTTCATTTCAAGAAGGGAGGATGATGAGGACATCAATACCATTGTTACACCCACAGCCCCTACTGCTACATATACTGGACCAATTACTAGAGCTCGCGCACGCCAATTAAGTTATCAGGTACTCTCGTTTCTTGGTAATGATTCTAATGTTCATCAGAATATGATGCTGCCTAAATTGGATACATTTGTTTTGCATACAAATGAAGGGCCTGGCATGGATAAGAGGGATGAACACTGGAGCAAGACCAAGCATGGAGATGATGACACGCGCAAGGGGAACAAGAACGGAGTTACAAGTAATGATTTCAGGACTTTGAAGCCACCATAAGGAGTGCATGAAGCCTTGGACGAAATATACAAGATGCCACTTCATAAATTTCGTCCAGAGGCTATTATAGCTGTTGCGCCACCTTATTATTGGGCAGGCCTGTGTAATTTCGAAATACTTAAGTATAGCCTATTTTTAGGGTCCATATGTGTGGGGAAACAAGAATTAGGGTTGGTTTCGGACCCCTCCTCCAAGGGCCATGAAATTCTCCCCCTTCCTCCATATATACAACCCTTAGGGCATCGTTTAGACTTTGGGTTTGTTTAGAATAAAAGTTAGCCATAGCTGCAACTTTGCGTACTTTGTTTGTGTTCAACGACCAGACCAAGACGTCATAGAACCCCACCTTCATTAATAAAGCTTTCCTCTTATATCTGCAATATCCAGATTGCATTTTCAGTTTCTTGCTTGTTCTTTGTTTGCTTGCAAGAAATAGAGCTTCGTGGTCAGGTTGATCGTGCTCCGGCGTGGTCAATAACCCCTTGGAGTTGGTTTAGCGATTGCTAAGGCGCGACATCCTCGCACATTCGTAGTCAGATCGTCAAATTCTACTCCACCAAAAACGATAACGACCATCTCATCGAAAGATCGGGCCCCTCACCTATATCACCCTCGCACCATCTTCCAGCCCCCCACCAAATTTTGCCACATGTACAATCTATAAGACTCCATGGTTGAACTTAAGCATAATGCACAAACCTCAAAACACAAGTGCTTCTCCTTTGTTCTATAAACTTCCGTATCATAACTGCCCAAACTTTTTTTATAGTTGAATTGCCATTATTTGTTTTTACTTTATGCTTTATAATGCACAATTCCATGAATCATAAAATAGATTAACTTTTTTATAAAAACTAATTGATTTTGAATGAGATGAACTATAAGAATTAAACGAACGTCTACATCATGCATATAAGACTTGAAGCTTACATGCTATAGTGTGGTATTTGTTCATAATTTGTTTGCCAAATCTGATGCGTGCAATGCACGTGTACCATACTAGTACTTTCAGTATGTGCAAAACGCGTAAATTAGAATTCCAATGGCACGCTACAGAGTGTCTCTCTTTCAGTTCATGAAGCCATGTGGCACATGTGGAGGCGTTGTCATGACCTCCTTGTGTGGATTGATCATAGTGATGTGCTGCTAGTTCTAGAAGAATGTACTCGTCCTCTCTCACGCACACTGGCAGTACATGCACGAAGCAAAGATGTGCACGCACGCACTCATTCCCTCACACGCACACGCGGGTACACGGTGGGACACATTTTTGTACGAAGATCCACCCGATGTGATAATTTGACGTGGGTAAAGTCCTTCACTTCATTGATGGTCAATTAATAAAGCGCATGCAAATTGAGTGGACGTGAGGGAGGAAGTAGTTAAGAAAGACATTACTACTCCATTGGTGCATGCGAGTAGTTAAATCATGGGTTGCTACTTCCATTGGTCTCCTTCGTATTTTGTGCCAATTTTTGACCATATTTTTAAGCAACATAATATTTATGCATGTCATAAAAAGTGGCACAAAAAAGGGGCCAATAAACCAGGACGCAGGCAGCATGATCAATTTTTGCCAGGGCTACTATTGGTGGCCTTTGTATTTAAATATGGACGGAGTGGAGTAGTACTATCTTTATCTTAGCCTCATAGGGTTCTCCCAGCGCCTAGGCTCGCCTCCCCGCCTCGCCCACCGGATCCCTCCATGGAGGATCTCGCCATGGATAATACCTTAGATCCCAGGATCCCGCGGGCTGCCCTCTCACTACGGCCCGCAGCACTAACGCCTTTGAGCGAAACCCACATGTGTTTTAGAGGAGATCCACTACTCTGGAATCATAGATTGGTGGCGCTGGAGGACATGCCAGGGCTGCGTTTCTGGTGGTGGGCAGCAAGGGCAAATCGGATCGAGGAAGTGTTGCATTGATTGGAGAGAAGTTTGAAGGAGTTGCGCCTGGCGCAGCACAAGGCGGAGGCACAAGTCGATCTCAGGGGAGAGATGTTGAGGGATGTCAGCATTTGGCAGCGTCCCGTTGATTTCGAGCTAGGGCTAATGGCAGAGATCATATTCAGGGAGTCAACTGCGGAGGAAAGAACATGCATGCCTGCGGAATGCCATGAGCAGCCGGTGCAACTGTTCAAATGGGCGGTAGGAGAAGCCAAATCGCGGGACCAGCTGCGGCGGCGCCACTGGGCATGCATCGTAGGTGAGGTGAGCTCCCCTCCTTCCCCGCTAGTGATGCAGTGACCTACTCGGTTGCTGCTGCAGTGAACTTGCGGCGCCATGGCAGTTTGTAACCGTGACAATCACTCCATCTATATGTATTGTATTCCTGTGGAAATACTTGGTCGTTTGGAAAAAGATGGTAATAGATTTATCACTAGTTTTTGAATGCTTGGTCGTGACAATCACCCGAAGCCACAACCAGAAGTCTCCATTGCGTAATACTTACGGTTAGTCACGCCAATAGACGGTCGGTCGGACCCGCAACATGCATCGGCTTGGTCTGACATGTATGACCAGTTACATCACTGACTTGTGCGACCGCATTTGAGTAGCAATACTTGAAATTTGTGTTCTAGGAAACTCATCGGGAGCCGTTTCGGGCCTCGAAACCAAAACCATCAATTAATCTTTAGCTTGTTCCCATCACATACCAAAGTGTATAGTATAATTAAGTGCAAACCTGCTCACACCTAGTACGTATCAAACCTGAACGTGTTCCCACTATGCAGGTTTTAGTACTAGTGCTAGTACTAGGTTATAAAAAGGGGAACTAGTACCTAGCCGAAAATCCCTCTACCTATTCCTCCTCGTAAGTCTTTCTTGTTCATCCATCCTTGCCATGGCCGGTGTGCAGAGCTCTAGGTCAAGAACTACTCGTAACAAGGGAGCGGCAACCAAGGCCGTGGAAAAAAAGAGGGCTCGCCGCCTGGCAGAGACCTCGAAAGATCTCTCATGGGCAGGCGAGGGCTCCTAGGAGCGCCCTAGCCGCGGAGGCGAGTGCTCCCGGGAGCACCCTGGCCGTGGAGGCGAGGGCTCCCAGGAGCGCCCTAGCCGCGGAGGCGAACATGCCGAGATGGCGGTGCTGGAGTCGTTATCCCTCGACTACATGCCCGATCAGCTCAATAAGCAGGAGGAGTTCATCGACGGCTTGGTGGAGCTGCTAAAGGAGAGCCTCGACGACATGCCCACTAAGCTCAATGAGCAGGGGGAGTTGACCACCGGCTTGGTGATGCTGCTGAAGAAGAGCATTGCCTCGGATAAGAAGGCGACCGGCCAAATCCTGCAACTTCAGGAGGACAAGGCGAAGCTCTACCACGAGCTCGACCTGCTGATGGAGGAGAACGCCGGCTGGAAGAAGCTGCATGAGAAGAGTAGTTCCTCGATGAAGATGTTGCAGGCCCTCATCATGGAACAGAAGGAGGAGTTGGCGAAGCTCTGCATCGAGCACCCGGCTGCTGTCAAGGTACGTAATGCGGTCGTGGAACAGATGATGAAGGCTTGCGTCGAGAAATCCCGCGTCATGTACATAATGAAGAAGATGGAGGAGGAGATGCGCAAGGAGATAGAGGCCGTGGAGGCGATGAAGAAGCAGTTACAACTCCACGGCCAGCAACCCTCATGTTGTAGAGAGCAGCGCCCCAGACTTGTGTGTGCGTCTTCCTTCTTTTTTGGGGGTGATAATCTTCCTTCTTTTGCTCATGTGTTTCTTCTTTTGCTTTGGGTATTTCGCCGAACGTGTCATGTTCTCTACGAGGCATGAATAGAACAATGCTAACGATGAGCGACGTCGTGGGACTGATGACTAGCAAATTAGATCATTTTTATCGCCATATCGCACTGGGTTGTCATGTTTCATGCTCCTCCGTCGTACTAGTACTCCAGTGGAAAACTTGAGTATACCACACGGTTCTTTGCTCCTCCTCAGGTCACCGGCAACATTTATACGAGCAGTCAAATCACAAGGCCCCGCCTTCCAGCAGTAATGAGCCATCAAATCACAAAGGCCCTCGCCTCTCGTGAAACCGACCAAGCGAGACTGCCCCGCCCTCTAGCCTTTTAAATGTATACTTTTGTACAGTAGTAGTATCGATGGCAAAAGAGATTTGAGTCACAATATGGTGTCCAGCACAACACACCCCTCAAATAAAACTAAGCACCCTAAAATTCTTTGACAACTAAACTGTTGGTTGTATGATGTTGGCCATATATATTGTGCGCATATAATGTGAAGAAACGAGTGGTAGTACTACCAACTACAAGATGAACTAGAAGAAATATTAGTATGTACATACTGAAGAGTTAAAGTAACGAGAAGAAACATAACATAGTTCTGCTGGGGGCTCAGCACAACACACCCCTCAAATAAAACTAAGCACCCTGGAATTAAACTAAGAAACTAATCTGGTAGACACTGCATTACAACCACCATGAGCAACGACACTGCCAACTTACTCGGACTCCTCATCCACATGCTCGACTTCGTCCTTGTCCCTCTTCCTCTTGGCCAATACTTCTTTGCTTGAACCGCACACTTGGCTCTCGCTCTTCATCCAACCCTTGTAGATATTGAAACAAAGGTAGGCATCCATTGCAGCGTAATGATGTGGTCTATATCTAGTACATTCCACTGCCATGCACGATGAAACTTGGGCGGAGGTTTCGTCGGTTTACCGGATGAAGGATCAACCATGGCTGCTGCTAGGGTCAACATTGAAGGCTGACGGGAGGACACTAGCACATTCCTCTGGAGGTCGAAGGGCTCACCTACAACGAGGCCTATCCGACCCAGGACTTCTTTATCGTTCGTAAAGTCTACATAAACGAATATGACTTTGCCACCCCCGAGGAAGTTCTTAAAATCCTCGCACTCAACGTCGGCATGGCATATGTGGTAGACCAAGCACAAGTTATGCATGCAAACCTGGATCATGGCGGGCTTCTTCTTCTCTTCCTCCTTTAGATTCTTCTCTTTTCCCAGGATTGTGGTGTACTCAACATCTACCCCAGCGACCCACTCATCACCCTTTGACTTTTTGAACATGCGCCTGAAGCGAGCAAGGCATCCTTTCACCGTCGTGGAAGAATGGGTGTAAATGACGTCGAACTCATCGCCAGTGATGGTTCTAACCTTGTACTCACCGCCGATCATGGAGATTTGGGACGCCATGGATTTGGGAAGAGGGTTAGGATTAGTGGAACTGCTGTAGTGTGAAAGGACGGGACGACTAGGAGCGAACTGCCGTAATGTTAAAGGGTGGCCGGGGACGAGTAGGAGCGAACTGCTAGCGGTTTTCCAATTGTAAAAATGTTGAGTGGGGCGTGTGAACAGCAGGGTAGTGGCTTGCCCGGTGGATAAATGTATTCATGCACTGTACTATGGGGGGCCAATTAGATGTCATGTCTACTAGACGCCCAATTAAATGGCTTCATATGCATCTGTGTGTTCACACGTCAAGCGTCTTGAAAATTACAGGTGACACGAAGATTTCCATGCTCTAGTGATACGGGCTTTCCAGAGCCCTTGGATCTGAGATCGAACGGTTGCATGGCGTGATTCTAGACCTATGGATGAATATCTTATCCTGGAAGGTTATTCTGCAAAGTTTCAGCAACTTAGCATGCGATTGTTCGATCTCAGATCGAAGGGCTGTCACCAGCCCGTATCATGGTTGCGCCTACCATGACCGTCGTCTCGCTCGCGCGGTCGCGCCCTTGGAGATTTCAGACGGCTATAAATGAGCATTTTTATTGCCTAATTCGCATGCATGAAAGATGAAACTACTTCCCCCGTCCAGGTGCGTTAGGCTATCTGATGCTGGCATGTCATACATAGTCATCACTTAGTCACTCATACAACAAGGTTAGCTATAAGGTTGGCTATAAGAGTTTTTTTTACTTCTCTCTATCTCTTTCTTCATAGTATTTATTGCATTTGCCAATGAAATGGTGCTTAGATGAGGTGCTAAGGGCATTAAATGGCTTAGCAACTCAAGTCCCCAATGCATAGGTGCTTAGTTTTTTGTTGCTAAGCTTGCTTCATTTAATTAGCTATAGACTCAAAATTGTCTTTTCACCGAGGTACACGTGCTTAGCATCGTTTCTTCCTGGGGTCACCAAACTAGTCTCTCTCTTCTTAATTAACTTGCCACATCAGACTTTATGCCTATGTGGCAGGCTTAGCACCTGTACGAGCAAGTACAATAGTGGGCTATAAGCCCGCTTACATGGCATTTTTGCAGATGTGGAGGAGAGAGGCAAGGAAAAAGTGGAGGAGTGGGCTCTCATGCAAGAACCAGCCTCTACACGTGCTCCTAGACAAAAGCATTTAAGACAAGGAGAGAGATAGAGAGAAAATGAGAAAAGGTTGTAACCTTATAGCCAACCCTATTGTATGACTAATAATAATACTAACTTTTGATGGCATGTTTATATAGCCAGCAGCTGGCTATACTGTTAACCATGCTCTACATGGTGGAGCTATGGGAGAGGCACCTGTATACCATGGAGGTGGTTAGGAATCAGGAGACTCACGCCGGTCGTAGCACCGCAGTTAAAATGATAATGGCAAGTAAAATCACAGGGCCCCACCTGTCCAACAGTAACTCGTTGTCAAATCACACAACCCTATGTTTGCAGCAGCCTACTCCCTCATATTCTCGCGTCTCTGTCGAACCGACTAGGCGGAACTGCCCCACCTACCGCGTGGGAAAAGCCCCACCCTCGACTTTTAAATATACTTTTGTATCCATGGATTGCGCCATGGACCAAAGCCTCAAGAAAACGGCGGTACACATGTACGGAGTATACAGCACGCCCGTCGCATTCGCGTCGCACCCCATACGGACGGTCGATCGGTCTGGCACGCCGCTCTCCAAATAGAACGCGCGTCATATTGCGTTTACACACACATGTGGGACCGCAATTGAGAACCGACCATAGGCACACTCCCCGGCCCCGCAAGTCGGGTGAGTTAATAGAAGAGAGAGACGAGCGATAGTACTAGAGCAGTGTTGTACATACGTCGGTGCCTGGACGATCCCTGCATGACACGGAAGATCAGTTTGTCCATGTATGTGACCAGACTCCAGCAGACGGCTGGATTGGCTATCGTCTACATATCATGCAGGTTCTGTTGTACAGGGTTGTAGTTCTGATGAGAAATCTAAAAAAAGGTTTCTTGTCATCTCACAATATTGGGTGTCATGTGCTTCGGATCACTGCGAGGGTTAAACAGCGACAACTGAGTTCCTCCAAGGCGCTAGTCATTGGGGGAACATGCATGAAGACTACTCGGCTGGCATCTAGGTCAAGCCGCCTATGTTAATTAGGACATCTATCGATGGACCCCTTTTCTACGAGTTTATATTTAATTTGAGCTTTGATCCTCGTCTAGTTTGTCCCTTGGGATTCATGTTGTCTCCTTGGGGCAGTGAGGTTATGGTTTCTTGTCATGTGGCATTTTTCGTGTTATATGTTAATCCGGTGCTTCAGATCAAAATGACGACAACCACGCCTCCGGGGCACGTGCATGAAGACTTCTTGACAGTCAATGACGAGGTCAAGCCGGCTCCGGTAGATAAAAGAAAACTACTCCACTATATAGGCAGGAGCCTCCGTGCTTGCTTGCTAGTGTTGCTCTCTTCACACTATCTCATCCTCTCCAGATCTAAACACGATAGCGGTGGCCACACTCTCTCTCTACTCACCATTGGTCACAGATCCAGCTGGATCCTCTCCGCCGAGGAAGGTGAGAAGGTGCAATGTTCACGTGGTCGTCCTCAGAGACGGCTCTTACCCACTGACGGCATGTCCTGATCAGCGTGCCTTGTCGTTCTCTCCCACGCACCGCCGGCTAGGGAGGGCCTCCGGCCCCTTCTTCCTCGCTGCCGTAGCATGGGCAGATCCGGCCTCCCGCCGCCCACCTAGCGACATCCCGGCGACCCTCAGATATAACTTCCTTCTAAACCGGCATTGCTCTACTTCCCCAGCTCCTGACGTTGTTGCATTTGTATTTTTTAATATTTCTCAGGCCCCCTCGTAGATAGGATCGATCGGCTGTTTGAAAGCCACCTAAATTTTTACTGTTAAGAGGTAAAACTAGTTCATGCACTCGAATCTAGTACTACTTGGTTCAAACAGGGAAGAAAGGGGTGGGGGTGGGGGAAGATGTGTTACCTGAATCTAGGACTTGGTTGAAAGAGGAAATAATGGGGGCGAAAAGTAGCAGAGACTGGCTATCCAACTAGTCTCTTGGTCTAATAAGGAAATAAAGGGAAACACAGTACAAACTCAATATAAACCGATCTATTGGTTGAAAAATGAAAGAAAGTGGGGACTAGGGGAGAAGTCAACAGAGTATGTCCAACACTAGATTTGCTAGCCTCACACAGTATAAGGTGGCTATACCGAACAAAAATGGGACCAACCCAGATATCCTGTTCTGATGTTTGTTGCCCCGAGCCCCTCTTATGTAATGTCAATGGTAAAATGTAGCAGTCGCACTGTTAAAAGTAAGGACACATTAAACAAATGTTGTTTTCAATGTAATGCCTCCAGTAATATGAATCAATGGCATTATTTTTCATGTCCTGCTAAATTTCCCATCAAGATAAGTTGCTTCTTTTCGTTAGAAATGCAACTGTCCTGGTCCGCCTACTCTACCGTGCCCAAATGCCAACTCTGTAGCAGTTGTTAATGTAATGGTGCTGGTAAAATGAAGCAATGGTACCATTAAAGTAATGTTGTATTTAACGGTTGTCATAGTTAATCCTAATGCCCACACTAATATCTAGCAATGATGCTGCTTTAGAAATTGCTACTGTCCTTGTAGGATTGCCATTCAGATAAGGAACATGCTTCTTTTCATTTGATGTATGTTTATCACTTGTTAGTCACCCTCCTTTCCACCTTTTTGTGCAAACAGAGATATGCATTTCACGCTTGATCTTAGTTGAACTGCACAAATGATATCCAAATTATAGTTGAAAATTCCACGAGCTTCACAACAAACCTTGATGTTGCTCAATTTTATTGCAACTAATGAAGAAGAAGCTGCTAGCTCATGGGATATTGCTTCATTTTAGGTGAACTACACAAAAAGGTCCCATGAATTGAATCGTCCATGTTGGTGACTGGTGTCATCCCTTCTACGATGGCGTTGACTGCAGATATGGTTCCCATCATGAGGTATGTTCCTTTTTGGTCCGACCGTTTGCCAAAGATCCTGCATGTTGAGTCTGCTCTTGTGCTACTGTTTTGGCACTACCATGATAAAGCAGTAATGTTATTATTTTGCACCTTAATCTAGTGGCACTATTAATTTGAGGCAATGTTTTGGCACCACTGGTGCCACTGATTTTTTTTCATATATCAAAAGAGGGGGTTTCCTTCAATTTCATTAAAGAAACCCAACCATAGAGAACCATTATCCGACAACATCTCAGTGTAAACGGGCAGTTATGCAACTACTACTAGAACGGACTGAGTACTAGCAGGAGACAAGTTCGCCACTGTAACATCCCAAATTTTGGAATGTTAATATAATTAATTGAATTGTTTGTTTGTTTGCTTGAGTGAATTAAACTTGAGTGAAATTTGAACCTTTTCAAAAACTTTTGAAGAGAGGAATAAAATGACTTTCCCTTCTCCGGTAAATTCAAATTCATCCTATTAAAATCAATGAGAGAAGATGACATGACTTCTTCAACTATAAAGAATTTGAGCGGAGTTTTGCAATTTAATTCTTTCAAATATTTGCACTTGCTTCTCTATTTTTCTTCCCAGAAATACCCGAAAAATAAATTCTTGCAAGCAAGAAAAAGCGGAGAAAATGACCCTCCAAAATCAGGGGCATTTTGAAAATATTTGAGCCAAGAAAAACCAAAGTTTTTATTTAAAATTATTTGCAAAAAGAAATAAAGCCTTTAGGGATTTTCTGAAAACATTTTTTAAGTTTTTATTTTGGCGTGGAATAATGCTCATCATCTACATTTTATTTTTTCGATAATTTTAGTATATAAAAACTCTTTATTCGAATTGATTTGATTTCCTTTTTATTGTTTTAGTTTCCTAATTTTCAAAAATAGGAATGGAATCGTTTTATTAGGAAAAACCTGGCCCATTAAGCACTTTCCTATTCTAGCCCAACAAGAGATCATCTCCTTCCTCTGTTTCCTCTCACGTTCTGAAGCTTTCCATATCCATGGAGCAGAAACTCCACCTTCGATCTCCCTCGTCTTTCCATCCAGCGCCTCCCGAGACCGCCTATAAAACCCCTCCCTCTCCCGTTCCATTTTCCCATCACCGCCCCCTCCCTGCCCGTAGCCTTCTGCCACCGTCCTCCTTTTCCTGCCTAAAGCGCTCACGGGAGCTCTCTGGAACCTCCCCATCGCCTGCAGCACCCTGCGCGCCCCCCCCTGCTGTGCCTCCCACGCGCCTCCTCCCACCTCCTCCGCCACCCCACCCTCGCTTGGTGACCTCGCCCCCTCGGAGCAGCCCTCCACATCGCCGTCTCCTTCCTGCCATCTCTGCCTCACGTCTGAGTAACTCCTTGTTGTTTTTTCTCTTTCTTTTGTCTATTCCATTACCACCGTTAGATCTTGATCCTAAGGCCCCAAATAGATCCTTAATAGCCAAACCGTTTTCTTCAAATGTGCGGCCGTCCTCTAGATAGCCTAAAAAGCAGCACACCGACAACCAATCAAATCTCGCCACGTCGCCGTTTTCGTTTTCAGATTTATTTCCGTAACAGATTTAGTTCCGTTCTTGTTTAGCTTATAACTTTTGATCTAGAAGTCCAATGATGCTGATTCTTTTTGCGTTAGATCACAATTTTATTGTAGTTTCCAAAATATATAACTTGTCTATGTTTGGATTTATAAAAATTGAGTTAGATCAGATTTGAATTAAAGATTGTTTTGCTTATTCGGGAGTTTAAAATAGATTTTATTTGATTCTTTTTCTACTGATCACTAGTGATCATATTTACCAGTGGTAAAAATTTCAAAATTGTTTGAGTATTTTAGCTTATTATTTCATGTAAAACAAATTCTGTTTTAGTTCTATTAGAATTATAGCTACTTCTTTTCTATAGTTGTTTTAAATTATTTTATTTTATATTTCAGAAAGTTTATGTTTGGTTTCTATTAGTTAAACAGTAGGTGTTCAACAAGTTTTTATATTTATTTTATTTTGTTATCGTGAAATCAATTCAAGTTAAGCTAATAACTTGCAATGGATTTCTCTCTGTTTTAACTCCCAATTGAAAATACTTTCAAAATAGCTTTATGAAAAAATACTTTTTTTGTCTTAACTAAATTTATATTTTATTCTCTGTTATTTTAGTGTTTTATTTTCCGTTAGACAAAACTATTTTTGTGAATGTTGTGAAGAAGACTCTCTAGTTTTATTTGAAGTTCCTTGATTCTTATTAGCTCTCTCTTTTGTTTTGATTGTTAGTGTGAGTGCTTATGTGAATGATATGTTTGTTATATAGATTTCATCAGAGAGTGACGAGTAGTCTATCAAGTTATTTCTTGAGAGCGATAATTCTTCTTCGTCAACATCACCGAGCAAGTTCACTTTGATCATTGCTTTCATACCTATGTTTTATTGCATTTAGTGGCATCCTTGCAACCACCCCTCGATAGTGTTATTGAATCCTTGTAGTTGAGTAGTATGCATGAGGTAGGAACCCATCACCCTGTTACCAAGCCGGGACATTATTTATTTTAATGCTACGCTATAGTAGGCGGGGTTTGGTATGAGTCTTTCGAGAGTGGTGTGAGAATGAAGGATTTCGTCAATGGCGACAACTCCATGATAGCTTTGCAAGGACTGCATCTTCAAGGCCTCAAGACTTCAAGACTCGAGACAAGAATTCAATACACTCTCTGGGTGAAGGATGGTTGACGGGCACCTGGAGGAACCGGTGGTTGGCGGGATGCATGGAGAAGCGCCATGACATCTTGCGAAAGCTTCACCCGGACTCAAAGAGGCGGAAGAATACTTCACGCCGGAAGCTTACATGCAACCGCAAGTCATTATGGGCTCTGGCTTGGTTGACCTTGGTTGTGACTCTGGCTGGGGCGGTACTAGCAGATGTAGAACTACGGTAGGATGGGTTGAGTGCGGACGGTGGTCGGAGGAACTCTTTGGAAGACCATGTTTGGTCATCTTGTTCTCAAACACTCTGAAGTGCGAGAGCGTAAAGAGAGGATCGAATCTTGCGGGTAAAGTGTACAAACCTCTGCGAGAGGTTATAAACCTAATCGATTAGCCGTGTCCCGATTCACGGACAATTTGAGCATCTGGACTTGGATCTATCTCGGAACTCTCAACACGGATGATAACTTAATTGTGGGCAACTTATGATGATTTGGGCTATGAGACATCGGTTGGCGGAACCATGTCATGATAGAAGGCTCCATAGTACAGACTTCATTTATTCCTTTGATGTAGGGTAAATTAAAATCAGCTTTTATGCAAACAAAACTCAGATACAAAGCCACGAGCCATCTGCATATAGTATAGTTTATCATCTGTTTATTCATGTTGTGATTTTGCCAATACATTCAATGTCTTGACCTACGGCTGCAGCGTATCATGTTGCAGATATTTTCCTCGACAGTAAGAGTTACGATCTGAGGGTTCGGTCTACACTCAACCTGCCGATGGCGTTGATGGGACTCCACACCCATTTGATTGTTTCCGCTGAGTATTATGAGGTATATATCATTTTCGTTATTTATACATGTGATTGCACTTTGATATATACATTGATGTCTTGTGTGTGCCGACATACTGATCGAGGATGGCACGAGTAACACGAGGCTTGACCGTCGAGGTCGGTCGCTCTGACCACATAAGCTAGGCAGGTAGGGGGACTTGACACCAGCTCGACCAAGTTTGGATTACAACCCAAATGCTACCACATAAACATCTGGGGAAGATAGGGAATGAAAGAGCCGACTTGACATCCAGTCTAAGCACCCTGACCTCCATCCTTGCGGCATGCGGTACACCTCACTTGCCACCTGCTCGACCCTAGTGCCCTTGATAAAATGAAGTGATAATACTGATTAAAATAGAGCGAGTGTCCTCTCTATCATTTCATTTCCAATGTAGATAAAGAAAGTGCTTCTCTTTGCTAGTATATATTTCATCAACTAGTCCCATTGTTAATGTTTAAGCGTTTCTGCAAACTAGGGTGCTTAATTTTAGTTGATCTGCACAAAAATATAGATTGGAATGTCTCAAGGCCCCTCCTTGTACTATCGTTGTACACTGATGTTCATCACTGGCAGAAGGTGTATCGGGGAGAATTGGGTCAATTTCCAGTATGAGGCGTCGCAGGCCCATCTCACCCTCGCAGCATGGCATACTATGATACTATCACAATATTTTTCTTCTATTTATTAGTGTATGTTTCATCAAATATTGCCACTTTATTGTAATCACGCTTTTTCATTATCCGTGCAAACAGGGTTATTCAGCTGCATTTTGGTGGAACTGCACAAATGTACGGATGGAACCGGCATATATGCAGAGTGCGAGGTGTGCCAAGTAAAAATTACCGACACCAACCATGCTCCATGTAAGCATTGGCATCCACCACCACCAGTGGGATATGTGGCGCTCTCTATGGATGGATCTTTCTCAGCAGCAAATCCTCTAACCAAATACTAGTAGCTTATATTGGCAATTTTCTAGGGAGTACTCTTTTCTGAAAGAAGCACCAACCTATTTTTCTTTATTTATACACAGTGTCACAACTTTTCTTTGATCCAGAGCTATTTTAGGGTGATTGGCGTAGTACTCGGAGACTTATTGTAAGCATGATTTTCATTAGCCGTCACACTGATTGTAAGCATGAGCAGATGGAAGATTAGGTCAGTGTGAAGCTTACCTTAAACCCTACCGCCGACGTTGAAACAAGGCGAGCGTCGAGGGAACCGTGGAGAACGGCGGGGAAGCAATGGCACGCCATATGGCCTCCTCTTGCGGTGGGAGAACAAATAATCATGTGGCTCCGGTTGGCTCTGCACCCTCACGAACAGCACACCATACTCGATCGATTCATTATCCTCTGGATGCTCGACCTTCGACCTGTACGCCCACCACCTCCGCCTGACTTTTGCCTCGAGGGGGTGGTTTTGCAATGGAGAAGAGGGAGAGGCGAGACGGTGGTCTTGCAATGGAGAAGAGGGAGAGGAGTGACGGTGGTTTTGCAATGGAGAAGATGGAGAGGAGAGGGGTGGTTTTGCAATGGAGAAGAGGGAGAGGCAAGACGGTGGTTTTGGAATGGAGATGATGGAGAGGAGAGGAGGTGATTTTGCAAAGGAGAAGAGGGAGAGGAGTGTGTGGCAGCAATTTAGGATTGGACGAGAGGGACGGCACGTTGTGACTGGATCAAAATCAAAATCAATTTACCCTTCAATTAAGAAAGCGACCCCACATTAACTAGTCTCCTTTTTATTTGGGTCATAATTGACCATGATTTTCACAAATAAAATATATGTTATACGCTGCAAAAATTAATATAATTTGAAAGTACATTCAGATACGAACCAAACGATACGATTTTTGGTGACATGCATTCACATTTTGCATGTCAAATATAGTACATGGTCAAACTTTGACCCAAAATATGCAAAACAAAAAAAATACTTCCAAGACCAGTGCCGCTCCTCTCCTCTTAAACCACTGCCGCTCCTCTCCTGTTCCAATCTAAATCCAGCGCCGCTCCTCTCCTCTTCCATTTCAAAACCACCGCCCCTCCTGATGCGGGGCATCCTACGATCATCCCCATGTACACTACGACTACTCCCCAAGCCCCAAGTGGACATACGATGAGACCGCGAGCATATGCCATTGGACCTACGGTGAACTCACTCCTTTCCGAATCTTCCCTTCCCGCATGTAAGACATGGATGCTACTTCAAGCGCGGACCTTGTGCATACTCAGGTACACCCAAGGAGACCAAGGAGAGCCCAAGTACCAAGGCCAAGTGTGCACGGGAGCGAAGAAGGAAGAAGAGCCAGCTGCTATAGCGGCCGGACATCCGGCCCAGCCCGGACATCTGGTCCGCCCCCGGAAATCCGGCCCCCTTCCTATCCAGAGAGCTCCAAAAACGATCCCGACAGCCTGGACATTCGGCCCCGCCTATCCAGAGAGCGCCTGTTCGGGCCGAACTCAGCATGGACATCTAGCCAAGGCCCGGACATCCGGCTCTTCGTGAGCCACCTGACATCCGGCCCCCAGCCCAGACATCCGGCGCCTGTCTGCGCACAGTGAACGGGCCAAGGGCCCATGTATCCCCCCTCTCACTTACCCCTTCGTGGGATAACACTACATATAGACCCCCTCCTCCTCCTAGTTAGGCTTAGAGTTGTGATAGCTCATATGTGAGATAGAGCCTCGCTCATCCATCCGGATCTACTCCACCGAGAGAGACCGTTGCCTCTTCGGAGAAGATCCACCTTGGATTCAAGACCCCTAACGGGAAGACCTCAAGACCTCCTCACGGAGAAGAACTAGTTACCTATGTATCGTCCTTTGTTGGATTTGGATCGTGTATCTCTTTGTGTTTCGAGGATCCAGCATATGTGTGACCGAATCTTGTTGATTTGAGTGTTTCTCTCGTGTTTCCCCTCGTGATTTCTCCTCGTGTTCTACGTGTTCATCGCGGGATCCGCTCCTTTCATGAAAGATCGTCCATCTAGGGTTCCACCCTACATCATCTTGGTATCATGAGCCAGGTTGATCACGATTTCGGAGCCTCCCCTCTTCGTTTTCTAGCCTTGTTTTGTTGATTTTGTCCCAAATTCGAAAATACCCCACAAAAATAGCCCCCAATTTTTTTTGTGATTTGCTGGTGTGATGAAGTTTTGTTGATTTTGATCCATGGATTTGCTTTGTTTCGAGGATTTACTATGAATAGCCTCCCATCTTCTCCATGACCGAAGGGAATTTCCCGTGCTCGGCCTTCTTCCTTGAGGGGCTTCCGAAGATGGAAGGGTCGCCCTCGTTCGTAGTTGGTCGCCTTGTTGAAGATGTCGATGTAGGCGAACTCATGGGAAGTAGGCGAAGATGCCGTACGTCCAATGGCGAAGATGCCTTGATAGGACTTGGCGAAGATGTCGAAGTGGTGGTGGTAGTAGCCGTCGCGTCCTCTTGGTGGTGCTTGTCTCACGGTCTTCTCTTGTGCTCATGAAATTTGGCTGTAGCTTGATGTAGAGCTTGTTGGGACTTGTAGGTTGTAGTCACATCATATGCTTTCATACCATGCCACATCTTGTCCTTTCTTATGATAAGAATGATGAGAACACTTGTTGGGTATTTCACCACATGAATGTTTGGTTTTGCATTTTCGCTAAGGTCATTTTTTTTTTCTGAGTGTTTGTCATGTTCTTTCATTTTGAAGGATTCACAGGGTGGCACTCTCATGAAACACCTTGGTCATGTGAAGGCGTACATGATGTGCGACACCCACATTTTCGAGAAACTACTAAAGGTGAACTCCTTCCCTTTGAGCCATCTTCACATATGCATATTGGATGGGCCATACTTTCATTGTTGTTTCCTTCTTGTTGTCTACATGATACATATATTGGATGGAGGACTGACATTGGAGATGGACCCTATGGACCTTCAAGTTGAGGAGTGCCCGGACTTAGTGGATGCACCACCGGACCAACACTTCTACCACGACATCGAGCTATGGTACAACACCAGCCATAACAAATTTGCATCTTATGCATGGATTGACTCATATTATGATTGCCTTGTTGCATCTTGTATTTGGATGTCATCCATGATATATGAGCTTGTGCACTTCATTAGAAAATTTGTTGTGATCTTTATTGATGGCATATTCATACATTATGATCATATTGCCTACCATCAATTGCATGATCACATACTCACACTGAGCACCAATTGCCATATGCATGCTAATGATAAACCGTCTCACTATGACATCATTTTGCACCATGGTTGCATTGATCACATTCACAATACATGTGTGTGCACAATGAATGTTTTTGCACCCATGAATGCTTTGCATATCATTCTATATCATCCTACTAAGCTTCATGCGCTTTGTCACAAGCAATCTTGCCGAACGGACTCATGTTTACTTGATGGACACCTTGTGTGCGCTAACCATTGTATTTCCAAGTGTCGTTTGTGTTTGCTCTTTTTGCATGTGTGCCACTAAGGAGACACCCTGGAGTACTTGGATTGTGCCATGTCTTCCACTTCGTCCAACTAGAAGTCCATCCACGACAACCGTTTCAATGGTGATGAGGTTTCGACCCGAGGTCGGATCTTTCCCAAGGGAGGGAGATGATGCGGAGCATCCTACGATCATCCCCATGTACACTACGACTACTCCCCAAGCCCCAAGTGGACATACGATGAGAACTCGAGCATACGCCATTGGACCTAAGGTGAACTCACTCCTTTCCGAATCTTCCCTTTCTGCATGTAAGACATGGATGCTACTTAAAGCGCGGACCTTGTGCCTACTCAGGTACACCCAAGGAGACAAAGGAGAGCCAAAGGACCAAGTCCAAGTGTGCGCGGGAGCGAAAGAAGGAGAAGGAAGAAGAGCCAACTGCTACAGCGGCTGGACATTCGGCCCCAGCCCGGACATCCGGTCCGACCCCCGGAAATCCGACCCCCTTCCTATCCAGAGAGCTCCGGAAGCGACCCCGACAGCCCGGACATCCGGCTCCTCCCAAAGCCCCGGACATTCGGCCCCTTCGCCCGGATATCCGGCCCCGCCTATCCAGAGAGCGTTGATAACCCACAAGTATATGGGATCGCAACAGTTTTCGAGGGTAGAGTATTCAACCCAAATTTATTGATTCGACACAAGGGGAGCCAAAGAATATTCTCAAGCATTAGCAGTTGAGTTGTCAATTCAACCACACCTGGATAACTTAGTATCTGCAGCAAAGTATTTAGTAGCAATGTAATATGGAAATGCTTGATAGCAGTAGCAAAAGTAATATTTTTGGGTTTTGTAGTGATTGTAATAGTAGCAACGGAAAATTAAATAAGCGAAGAACAATATGTAAAAAGCTCGTAGGAAACTTATGGAAAAGAACTTGCATGACATCTTTTGTCCTACCCTCCCGTGGCAGCGGGGTCCTATTGGAAACTAAGGGATATTAAGACCTCCTTTTAATAGAGTACCGGACCAAAGCATTAACACTTAGTGAATACATGAACTCCTCAAACTACGGTCATCACCGGGAGTGGTCCTGATTATTGTCACTTCGGGGTTGCCAGATCATAACACATAGTAGGTGACTATAGACTTGCAAGATAGGATCAAGAACTCACATATATTCATGAAAACATAATAGGTTCAGATTTGAAATCATGGCATTCGGGCTCTAGTGACAAGCATTAAGCATAGCAAAGTCATAGCAACATCAATCTCAGAACATAGTGGATACTAGGGATCAAACCCTAACAAAACTAACTCGATTACATGGTAAATCTCATCCAACCCATCAGCATCCAGCAAGCCTACGATGGAATTACTCACGCACGGCGGTGAGCATCATGAAATTGGTGATGGACGAAGGTTGATGATGATGATGGCGACGGATTCCCTCCCGGAGCCCGAGCGGACTCAGATCAGCCCTCCAGAGAGATTAGGGCTTGGCGGCGGCTCCGTATCGTAAAACGCGATGAATCCTTCTCTCTGATTTTTTTCTCCCCGAACATGAATATATAGAGTTGGAGTTGAGGTCGGTGGAGCACCAGGGGGCCCACGAGGCAGGGGCGCGCCCAGGGGGGTAGGCGCGCCCCCCACCCTCATGGATAGGGTGTGGGCCCCCTGGCCTTGATTCTTTCGCCGGTATTTTTTATTAATTCCAAAAATATTCTCCGTGAAGTTTTAGGTCATTCCGAGAACTTCTATTTCTGCAGCAAAATAACACCATGGCAATTCTGCTGAAAACAGCGTCAGTCTGGGTTAGTTCCATTCAAATCATGCAAGTTAGAGTCCAAAACAAGGGCAAAAGTGTTTGGAAAAGTAGATACGATGGAGACATATCAACTCCCCCAAGCTTAAACCTTTGCTTGTCCTCAAGCAATTCAGTTGACAAACTAAAGGTGATAAAGAAAAACTTTTACGAACTTTGTTTCCTCTTGTTGTTGTAAATATGTAAAGCCAGCATTCAAGTTTTCAGCAAAAATTATGAACTAACCATATTCACAATAACAATTAGGTCTCATATTTACTCATATCAATGGCATAATCAACTAGCAAGCAATAATAATAAATCTCGGATGACAACATTTTCTCAAAACAATCATAATATGATATAACAAGACGGTATCTCGCTAGCCCTTTCTGAGACCACAAAACATAAATGCAGAGCACCTCTGAAGATCAAGGACTGACTAAACATTGTAATTCATGGTAAAAGAGATCCAGTCATACTCAATATAAATTAATAGTAATGGATGCAAATGGCAGCGGTGCTCTCCAGCTGGTGCTTTTTAATAAGAGGGTGATGAATCAACATAAAATTAAATAGATAGGATCTTCATAGAGGGAAGCAGGGATTTGTAGAGGTGCCAAAGCTCGATTTTGAAATAGAGATAAATAATATTTTGAGCGACATACTTTCATTGTCAACATAACAACCGAGAGATCTCGATATCTTCCATGCTACACACATTATAGGCGGTTCCCAAGCAGAATGGTAAATTTTATACTCCCCCACCACCAACAAGCACCAATCCATGGCTTGCTCGAAACAATGAGTGCCTCCAACTAGCAACAGCCCTGGGGGAGTTTTGTTTGCAATTATTTTGATTTGATTTGCTTAGAGCATGGAACTGGGCATCCCGGTGACCAGCCATTTTCTCGTGAGTGAGGAGCGGAGTCCACTCCTCTTGAGAACAATCCGCCTAGCATGGAGGATATAGACCGCCCTAGTTGATACATGAGCTATTCGAGTATGCAAAACAGAATTTCATTTGAAGGTTTAGAGTTTGGCACATACAAATTTACTTGGAATGGCAGGTAGATACCGCATATAGGAAGGTATGGTGGACTCATATGGAATAACTTTGGGGTTTATGGAAGTGGATGCACAAGCAGTATTCCCGCTTAGTACAAGTGAAGGCTAGAAAAAGACTGGGAAGCGACCAACTAGAGAGCGACAACAGTCATGAACATGCATTAAAATTAATAAACATTGAGTGCAAGCATGAGTAGGATACAATCCACCATGAACATAAATATCGTGAAGGCTATGTTGATTTTATTTCAACTACATGCGTGAACATGTGCCAAGTCAAGTCACTCGAATCGTTCAAAGGAGGATACCACCCTATCATACCACATCACAACCATTTTAATAGCATGTTGGCACGCAAGGTAAACCATTATAAACTCCTAGCAAATTAAGCATGGCATGGGCAACTATAATCTCTGATTGTCACTGCAAACATGTTTCATTCATAATAGGCTAAATCAGGAATGATGAACTAATCATATTTACAAAAACAAGATAGGTTGAGTTCATACCAACTTCTCTCATCTCAATCAGTCCATCATATATCGTCATTATTGCCTTTCACTTGCACGACCGAACGATGTGGATAATAATAATAGTGCACGTGCATTGGACTAAGCTAGAATCTGCAAGCATTTAATACATGGGAGAAGACAAGCTAATATGGGCTCTTCGTTAAATCAACAATAATGCATATAAGAGCCACTTCAACATTTTCATTATGGTCTTCTCCTCTCGACCCCCAAAGAAAAGAAAAGAAATAAAACTATTTACACGGGAAAGCTCCCAACAAGCAAAAGAAGAACGAGAAATCTTTTTGGGTTTTATTTTAGTTATTACTACTACAGGCATGGAAAGTAAACTAGCTAAAAGCTAGAGCTAATTCTTTTTTGGTTTTTCTTAAGGTTTTTCAAACACACAAGAAGAAAGCGAGAAAAAGAAAATAAACTAGCATGGATATTACAGTGAAAAAGTATGAGCACCGACAACTAAAATGAGTGTGTGAACACGAATGTAATGTCGGTGAGAAATACGTACTCCCCCAAGCTTAGGCTTTTGGCCTAAGTTGGTCTATGTCCATGGATCAAAGTTGTAGTTGGGGTCGTACTGAGATGGAGCCTCGGGGTGCCACTGATTGGCGATCTCCTCTGGATTCCACTGATAAACAGACTGACAGTGAGGATCAAGTTGTGGCTCTGGCTCTGGTTCTGGAGCTGGTGTGAGGTTCTGGTAGGCATGAAATGCCTCCGGCAGAACAAGATACTTGCCTGAATATAAGTTAAACAAAGAAGGAGCAGGCAAAGTAATATTCTCATAGTAATTTTTATCAAATATCAGTCTGTAGTTAAGCATCTTTTTCTTATTCTTAACAATAAAATCATGTGCTACCATACTCTTATAGTCTAGAAAAACAGGCGGCAGCAACTTTTATTCTTTCTCATAATGCCTAATAGGTATGTTAAAGTGTGCAGCGAGGCGCGAGGCGAAGATACCTTCCAAGATGGGACCCTTCGTACGGTTCAGATTTAACCGCTTGGCAATAATAGCGCCTAGACTAAAAGTGTTATCACGAAACAAGGCATGGCATAAAATAACAATATCAGGGGCACTAAGGTTTCCACAGTTCCCGCGACCAATTAAACATCTATTAGCAAATATTGCAAAGTAACGCAGAAAAGGAAAGTGTATGCTAGTAATTCTTGCATCGAAAACTTTCCTCGTTTCCCCTACAGCAATCATATCAATAAACCCTTCCACATCATTATGATGTGGTTCCTCTATGCTGCCCGTAAAGGGTATCTTACAGACCCGACAGAAATCAAATAGTGACATCTCCTTAAACTCATCATATAAACAAAAATCCACCGAAGGTGGTGATCTCATAGCATGGAAATGAAAATTTTGCACAAAAATATTAGTGAGTAGGAGATACTGATCGAGCTGGTCGTGGAGGAAGTCCGTGAGGCCTGCATTCTCGGCCAAATAATAAAAATTATCATGAATCCCGGCTGCTCTCAAGAACTCATCACAAGGCCATTCACACGGCCGAACCTCTGTGGTGCGAGGGAGATTATATTTGGGCCTTTTGTCCTATTCACTTTGCTTATCCTTCGAGCTTCGTCTCCAAGAGCCCCTCATAAATCTCTTCATTAAATTCTGAAAATTTCTGAAATTTTTAGTAACTTAAAATAAAAGTGAACCAAACTCAACAATATTGATAGCAACTACTCCCACAAGTGCCTAGAGACTATATCATGCATTAGAACTACTTGGGACCATATAAATTTGACATGCAAGCTCAAGAAAAGGGTCACCTAAGCAGCAAAAAATTGTAATGAATAAAGCACTAGAACAAAAACTAATTGGACCGTTGGAGGAGTCACATACCGAAGAACAATCTCCCAAAGCAGTTTTGTGAGTGGAGCTTTGAGCAAGGAGATCGAAAATGGCAGCCAGATGAGCTAGAACTCGTGCTTGAGCTGGTTGGTGATTTTTTGGGGAGGAAGGAGCGTGCGGTTGCTGGAATAAGTGGAGGGGGCCACCAAGGGCCCATGGGGCAGTGGGCGCGCCCAGGGGGGTGGGCGCGCTCTGGACCCTCATGGCCAGGTGCTGGCTCCCCCTGATGTGTTCTCAGTGCCAAATATTCTTAAATATTCTAGAAAAAATCATATTTCATTTTCAGGGCATTTGGAGAACTTTTATTTTCGGGGTATTTTTTATTGCACGGATAATTCAGAAAAGAGACGGAATATACTATTTTTGCTTTATTTAATCTAAATAACAGAAAGTAAAAAGAGGGTACAGAAGGTTGTGCTTTCTAACTTCGTCCATCTCATGCTTATCAAAAGGAATCCACTAACAATGTTGATCAAGTCTTGTTAACAAACTCATTTCGAATAACATGGAACCGGAGAAATTTCGAATAACACTATGTTACCTCAACGGGGATATGCACATCCCCAACAATAAGAATATCATATCTCTTCTTGACAGTGGGAAGAGGAAATTCAAAACCTCCAATAGTAATTGTTGAAATTTTTCCAGTAGAATTGATACTGTGAACTTGAGGTTGTTTCCTTGGAAAGTGTACCGTATGCTCATTACCATTAACATGAAAAGTGACATTGCCTTTGCTGCAATCAAAAACAGCCCCTGCAGTATTCAAAAAGGGTCTACAAAGGATAATCGACATACTATCATCCTCGGGAATGTCAAGAATAACAAAGTCCATTAAAATAGTAACATTTGCAACCACAACAGACACATCCTCACAAATACCGACAGGTATAGCAGTTAATTTATCAGCCATTTGCAAAGATATTTCAGTAGGTGTCAACTTATTCAAATCAAGTCTACGATATAAAGAGAGAGTCATAACACTAACACCGGCTCCAAGATCACATAAAGCAGTTCTAACATAGTTTCTTTTAATGGAGCATGGTATAGTTGGTACTCCTAGATCTCCAAGTTCCTTAGGTATTTCACCCTTAAAAGTATAATTAGCAAGCATGGTGGAAATTTCAGCTTCCGGTATCTTTCTTTTATTTGTAACAATATCTTTCATATACTTAGCATAAGGATTCATTTTAAGCATATCAGTCAAACGCATACGCAAAAAGATAGGTCTAATTATTTCAGCAAAGTGCTCAAAATCCTCATCATCCCTTTTCTTGGATGGTTTCGGAGGAAAAGGCATGGGTTTCTGAACCCATGGTTCTCTTTCTTTACCATGCTTCCTAGCAACAAAGTCTCTCTTATCATAACGTTGATTCTTTGATTGTGGGTTATCAAGATCAACAACAGGTTCAATCTCTACATCATTATTATTGCTAGGTTGAGCATCAACATGAACATCACCATTAACATTATCACTAGGTTCATGTTCATCACTTGATTGTGTTTCAGCATCAGAAATAGAAATATCATTTGGATTCTCAGGTGTGTCTACAACAGGATCACTAGAAGCTTTTCAGGATCTTAAAAACAAGCTGCATTTTCCATTCTTTATGGAGATCATCATTCTTGGATCATGGGCCATTTGGATAACCAGAAATAACAAGATATTTGAGAATATTACTCCAACTTTCCAGGGATGGAAGTTCATATATCTACAGGAGCTCGAACTACTGAAATATAGAATGAAGCTAAAGCATGAGAGAATGTTCCCTACCTGGTTGGATTCTATGTTGTAATTTCCTTTCCTTTCATTTTCTTCCTTCTTTTCTTTTTCCTGTTGTAGTCTTTTTTCCTAGTTTCTCTTGATGTTTTCTCTTTTCTCTTTCTTCTTATTCTTCTGTTTGTTCTAGGGCTTACCTCAAGCCCTTCAGACTACTCTGCTTACTTTATTTATTAATAAAAGTTGCAGTGGGGTGCTTACCCTACTGTTTATAGTCAAAAAGGTTCACTAGAAGCATGCAAAGTCCTATCATTTTTCTTTTTCTTCTTCTTAGAAGGACTAGGTGCATCAACATTAGTTCTCTGAGAATCCTGCTCAATTCTCTTAGGGTGGCCCTCAGGATACAAGGGTTCCTGAGTCATCTTGCCCCCTCTAGTCACAACTCTAATAGCATTATCATTTTTATTATTGTTTAATTCATTGAGAAAATCATTTTGAGCCTTAAGCACTTGTTCTACTTGAGTGGTAACCATAGAAGCATGTTTACTAATGAGTTTAAGTTCACCTTTAACGCTAGACATATAATCACTCAAGTATTCAATCGTATAAGCGTTTCTTTCGAATTGTCTACCAACATAAGCATTGAAGTTTTCTTATTTAACAATAAAATTATCAAACTCATCTAAGCATTGGCTAGCAGACTTATAACGAGGAATATCACCTTCATCAAATCTATAGAGAGAATTTACCTTTACTACTTGTGTCGGGTTATCAAGACCATGTATCTCTTCAACAGGCGGCAAATTAAGACCATGTATTTCTTCAATAGGAGGTAAATTCGTAACATCTTCAGCTTTAATACCTTTTTCTTTCATAGATTTCGTTGCCTCTTGCATATCTTCAGGACTGAGAAATAGAATACCCCTTTTCTTCGGAGTTGGCTTAGGAGTTGGTTCAGGAAGTGTCCAATTATTTACATTAGTCAACATATTATTCAATAGCAATTCAGCTTGATCAACTGTTCTTTCCCTGAAAACACAACCAGCACAACTATCCAGGTGGTCTCTGGAAGCATCAGTTAGTCCATTATAAAAGATATCAAGTATTTCATTTTTCTTGAGAGGATGATCAGGCAAAGCATTAAGCAATTGGAGAAGCCTCCCCCAAGCTTGTGGGAGACTCTCTTCTTCAATTTGCACAAAATTATATATTTCCCTTAAAGCGGCTTGTTTCTTATGAGCGGGGAGATATTTAGCAGAGAAGTAATAAATCATATCCTGGGGACTACGCACACAACCAGGATCAAGAGAATTAAACCATGTTTTAGCATCACCCTTTAATGAGAACGGAAATAATTTAAGGATATAGTAGTAACGAGTTTTCTCATCATTAGTGAATAGGGTGGCTATATCATTTAATTTAGTAAGATGTGCCACAACAGTTTCAGTTTCATAGCCATAAAAAGGATCAGATTCAACCAAAGTAATTATCTCAGGATCAACAGAGAAATCATAATCCTTATCAGTAACACGGATAGGTGAAGTAGCAAAAGCAGGGTCATATTTCATTCTAGCATTCAAAGACTTTTCTTTCAGCTTAGCTAGTAATTTCTTAAGATCATTCCTATCATTGCAAGCAAGAAAGTCTCTAGCAGTTTCTTCATCCATAACATAACCCTCAGGCACAACATGCAATTCATATCTAGGGGGAGAATCTTCATCATCACTTTCATCAATATTACCAGTTTCAATAATTTCATTCTCTCTAGCCCTAGCAAGTTGTTCATCAAGAAATTCACCCAATGGCACAGTAGTATCAAGCATAGAAGTAGTTTCATCATAAGTATCATGCATAGCAGAAGTGGCATCATCTATAACATGCGACATATCAGAATTAATAGCAGAAGCAGGTTTAGGTGTTGCAAGCTTACTCAAAACAGAAGGTGAATCAAGTGCAGAGCTAGATGGCAGTTCCTTACCTCCCCTCGTAGTTGAGGGAAAAATCTTAGTTCTTTCATCTTTCAAGTTCCTCATAGTGACCAGCAGATATAAATCCCAAGTGACTCAAAGAATAGAGCTATTCTCCCGACAGCGGCGCGGAAAATAGTCTTGATAACCCACAAGTATAGGGATCATAACAGTTTTCGAGGGTAGAGTATTCAACCCAAATTTATTGATTCGTCACAAGGGGAGCCAAAGAATATTCTCAAGTATTAGCAGTTGAGTTGCCAATTCAACCACACCTGGATAACTTAATATCTGCAGCAAAGTATTTAGTAGCAAAAACATTACTTTGTTGTCTTTACTTTTATTCTTTGGCTCCCCTTGTGTCGAATCAATAAATTTGGGTTGAATACTCTACCCTCGAAAACTGTTGCGATCCCCTATACTTGTGGGTTATCAAGACCTTTTTCTGGCGTTGTTGCCGGGCAGCATAGCTCTATTCTTTGAGTCACTTGGGATTTATATCTGCTGGACACTATGAAGAACCTGAAAGACGCTAAGACAACAATTTATCCCTCAACTACGAGGGGAGGTAAGGAACTGCCATCTAGCTCTGCACTTGATTCATCTTTTGTTGTGAGTAAGCTAGCGACACCTAAACCTGCTTCTGCTATTCGTTCTGATATGTCGCATGTTATTGATGATGCCACTTCTGCTATGCATGATACTTATGATGAAACTACTTCTATGATTGATACTACTGTGCCCCTTGGTGAATTTCTTGATGAACAAATTGCTAGGTCTAGAGAGAAAGAAACTATTGAAACTGATAATATTGATGAAAGTGATGATGAAGATATGCCTGCTATTCCTGAGGGTTACCTTTTTGATATGGAATCTTCTGCAGCTATTTTTGCTTGTAAAGATAGATATGAACTTAAGGGGCTGCTAGTTAAATGGAGTAAAGAATCTCTTAGAGACAGAATGAAACCTGACCCTGCTTTTGCTACTTCACCTATCTGTGTTCCTGATAAGGATTATGAATTCTCTGTTGATCCTGATATAATTACCTTGGTTGAATCTGATCCTTTTTATGGCTATGAATCTGAAACTGTTGTGGCACATCTTACTAAGTTAAATGATATAGTTGCCCTGTTTACTAATGATGAGAGATCGCGCTACTTTTATATACTCAAAATATTCTTGTTCTCATTAAAGGGTGATGCTAATATATGGTTTAATTCTCTTGATCATGGTTGTGTGCGTAGTCCCCAGGATATGATTTATTGCTTCTCTGCTAAATATTTCCCTGCTCATAAGAAACAAGCTGCTTTGAGGGAAATATACAACTTCGTGCAAATTAAAGGAGAGAGTCTCCCACAAGCTTGGGGGAGGCTTCTCAAGTTACTTAATGCTTTGCCTGATCATCGTCTTAAGAAACCTGAAATACTTGATATCTTTTATAATGGACTAACGATGCTTCCAGAGATTACCTGGATAGTTGTGCTGATTCTCTTTTCAGGGAAAGAACGCCGGATGAAGCTGAAATTCTATTGAATAATATGTTGACAAATGAAAATAGGTGGGAACCTCCTGAGCCAACTCCCGAGCAAGCTCCTGAGCCAATTACTGAACCTATTCCTAAACCAACTCCGAAGAAGAGAGGTGTTCTATTTCTCGGTCCTGAAGATATGCAAGAGGCAAAGAAATCTATGAAAGAAAAAGGTATTAAAGCCGAAGATGTTAAGAATTTACCTCCTATTGAAGAAATACATGGTCTTAATTTACCTTTGTTGAAGAAGTATATGATCTCAATTCTTTATTCATGAAGAACCTCCCGATCCCGATATCCCGACACGGTAGTAAAGGTAAACTCTCTATAGATATGATAAAGCTGAAGTCCCTCCTACTAAAATTGCTAGTCGAGTGCTTGGATGAGTTTGATAACTTTATGTTTAAGCAAGATGACTTTAATACTTATTTTGGTGAACAATTAAAACAAGATGCTTATATGATTAAACGCTTGGGTGATTATATGGCTAATATTAGAGGTGAACTTAAACTTGTTAGCAAACATGCCTCTATGGTTACCACTCAAGTAGAACAAGTACTTAAAGCTGAGAAAGAAGTGCTTGATGAAATGAATAGTAAGAAAAATGATTATGCTGTTAGAGTGGCTACTAGAACTGGTAGAATGACTTAGGAACCTTTGTATCCTGAAGGCCACCCTAAGAGAATCGAGCAAGATTCTCAGAGAAATAACATTGATGTACCTATTTCTTCTAAAAGGAAGAAAAAGAAAAATTATAGGACTTTGCAAACTTCTAGTGAACCTATTGCTGAACCACCTGAGAATCCAAATGATATCTCTATGTCTGATGCTGAAACACAATATGGTAATGAACATGAACCTAGTGAAAATGTTAATGATGATGTTCATGATGATGCTCAACCTAGTAATGATAATGATGTAGAAGTTTAACCTACTGTTGATCTTGATAACCCACAATCAAAGAATCAACGTTATGATAAAAGAGACTTCGTTGCTAGGAAACATGGAAAAGAAAGAGAACCATGGGTTCAGAAACCCATGCCTTTTCCTCCGAAACCATCCAAGAAAAAGGATGATGAGGATTTTGAGCGCTTTGCTGAAATGATTAGACCCATCTTTTTGCGTATGCGATTGACTGATATGCTCAAAATGAATCCTTATGCTAAATATATGAAAGATATTGTTACAAATAAAAGAAATATACCGGAAACTGAAATTTCCACCATGCTTGCTAATTATACTTTTAAGGGTGGAATACCAAAGAAACTTGGAGATCCAGGAGTACCTACTATACCATGCTCCATTAAGAGAAATTATATTAAAACTGCTTTATGTGATCTTGGAGCCGGTGTTAGTGTTATGCCTCTCTCTTTATATCATAGACTTGACTTGAATAAGTTGACACCTACTGAAATATCTTTGCAAATGGCTGATAAATCAACTGCTATAATTGCCGGTATTTGTGAGGATGTGCTGTTGTGGTTGCAAACGTTACTATTTTAACGGACTTTGTTATTCTTGATATTCCCGAGGATGATTGTATGTCTATTATTCTTGGAAGACCTTTCCTTAATACTGCAGGGGCTGTTATTGATTGCAACAAAGGCAATGTCACTTTTCATGTTAATGGTAATGAGCATACGGTACACTTTTCGAGGAAACAACCTCAAGTTCATAGTGTGAACTCTATTGGAAAAATTCCATCGATTATATTTGGAGGTTTTGAATTTCCTCTCCCTACTGTCAAGAAGAAATATGATATACTTATTATTGGGGATGTCCATATCCCCGTTGAGTTAACATAGTGTTATTCGAAATTTCTCCGGTTCCATGATTATCGGAATGAGTTTGTTGACAAGACTTGATCAACCTTGTTAGTGGATTCTTTTTTATGAGCATGAGATGGATGAAACTAGAAGCACAACCTTCTGCACCCTCTTTATATTTTCTGTTATTTAGTTGAAATAAAGTAAAAATAGTATTTTTCTGTCTGTTTCCTGATTTATCCGTGCAATATGAAAATATCCCAAAAATAAAAGTCCTCAGAATGCCATGCCAATTTAATATGATTTTTTCAGGATTATTTGAGGATTTACTGTGCAAAAATTATCGCGGGGGGAGCTGCCACCTGGCCACGAGGGTGGAGGGCGCGCCCTACCCCCGTGGGCGCGCCCCCTGCCTCATGGGCCCACGGTGGCCCTCCTCCACTTATTCCTGCACCCATCTTCTTCCTTTGCCTCACACAAACCCGAAAAACCAACTCAAGCATGAGTTCCGGCCACTTTTGTTGTGATTTTCGATCTCCTTGCTCAAAGCACCTCTCGCAAAACTGCTTGGGGAGATTGTTCCTTGGTATGTGACTCCTCCATTGGTCCAATTAGTTTTTGTTCTAGTGCTTTATTCTTTGTAAATTTGTGCTGCATAGGTGACCATGTTCTTGAGCTTGCATGTCAAATTTATATGGTTCCAAGAACTTCTAATGCTTGATATAGGCTCTAGGCACTTGTAGGAGTAGTTGCTATCAATTTTATTGAAGTTGGTTCACTTTTATTTGAAGTTACTAAAAATTTCAGAAATTTTTCAGAGGAAACAATATGTTTAGGAAGATGTTCCAAGGTGGTTCTTCAAGGAAGCAAGGTCCCGGGCTTGCAATGCGTAATGCTGACGAGGAACCACCAAGAGACGCTCCTGTGAGGCCCTGTGAATGGCCTTCGGAAAATTTTATGGATTAAGCGGGAATCAAAGAAGAATTCAACGCATATATGCGCAGTGCCGGTCTTGAGGACTTTGAGGCTGACAAATGCCCCCAGTATCATGATCTCACAAGTTCATTTGTGAGGAGGTTTGAGTTTTCATCTTCGCGTAATTCTCCTTCAGTCATGTTTGAACTTTATGACAAATCTTATACCATGGACTTAGAGGATTTCACTTTTGCTTGCAAACTTCCATCTTGGGGTAGTGTCAGGGATCCCCCTAAATCTGAATTTAGAGACTTTCTTGCTAGAATAACTGTGGGAGAATCTAGAGATATAACACAAGCCACTATAGGGAGCATTCACTTTCCTGCTATACATTATTTTGCTCCCTTCATAGGTAGATGCATAAATGCTAAGGATGAAGCATGTCACATGTGCGCCCCTGATCTCAGCATTCTCAGAAGTGCTGTGTTAGGAAACCAATCTTATCATATGGGAGCCATTGTAGCTCGTAGGTTGCATCATAATAGACATAACGGAGATTTCTTTGGAGGAATATATGCAACCCGCTTAGCTAATTTTCTTGAGATAGACATTCGTGAGGGTGATATGGAGTTACCCCCTACTTATTTGGATTTTGATTCTATGGTTTCCCACCAGTTTGTTGAGAGGACTGAACCACCTCTCCAGTATCGACTAATCTTTAACAAACGGCATGTTGTCCATATTACTCTTCCTGCTCCCGCCTTCTTTGATTCTCAGACAAAAGGGAGATATATTATTACCAGAGAGGAGGCAGATGAGTATGAGAGGAGAGCGGAGGCGACTCGACGCCACGCTGCAGCTCAGGAGGCGATAGCCGCTGCATCGCAGTACGACCCCAGCTACACCTACGGGTATCCGTCAGGCTATCCCTGGCAATAGACCAACTTAAGCCAAAAGCCTAAGCTTGGGGGGGTACGTATTTCTCACCGACATTACATTTATGTTCATACACACTCATTGTTAGATGTCGGTGCTCATACTCTTTCACTGTAATATCCATGCTAGTTTATTTCCTTTTTCCTGCTTTCTTCTTGTGTGTTTAATAAACCTTAGAAAAACCAAAAAAAAAATAGTAGTAGTTTATTTTTTCCTGCTGTAGTAGAATAATTAAAAAGAAAACCCAAAAATATTTCCCGTTCTTATTTTTGCTTGTTGGGAGCTCTCCCGTGTAAATAGTTTTTATTTCTTTTCTTTTCTTTGGGGGTCAGTAGGAGAAGACCATAATTAAATTGTTGAAGTGGCTCTTTGCATTATTGTTGATTTAACCAAGAGCCCATATTGCCTTGTCTTCTCCTGTTTATCGAATGCTCGCAGATTCCAGCTTAGTCCGATGCACGTACACTCTTATTATTATTCACATCGTTCGGTCGTGCAAGTGAAAGGCAATTATGATGACATATATGATGGACTGACTGAGATGGGAAAAGCTGGTATGAACTCAACCTCTTTTGTTTTTGTAAATATGATGAGTTCATCGTTCATGATTCAGCTAATTATGAATAAACATGTTTACAATGACAATTAGAGATCATAGTTGCTCGTGCCATGCTTGATTAGCTATGAGTTATAATGGTTTACCTTGCGTGCCAACATGCTATTAAAATGGTTGTGATGTGGTATGATGGGGTGGTATCCTCCTTTGAATGATTTAAGTGACTTGACTTGGCACATGTTCACGCATGTAGTTGAAACAAATCAACATAGCCTTCACGATATTTATGTTCATGGTGGATTATATCCTACTCATGCTTGTATTCAATGTTTATTAATTTTAATGCATGTTCATGACTGTTGTCGCTCTCTAGTTGGTCGCTTCGACTCGTTTGCTAGCCTTCACTTGTACTAAGCGGGAATACTGCTTGTGCATCCAATCCCTTAAACCCCAAAGTTATTCCATATGAGTCCACCATACCTTCCTATATGCGGTATCTACCTGCCGTTCCAAGTAAATTTGTATGTGCCAAACTCTAAACCTTCAAATAAACATTCTGTTTTGCATGCTCGAATAGCTCATATATCAACTAGGGCTGCCCTTATCTTCCGTGTTAGGCGGGTTATTCTCAAGAGGAGTGGACTCCGCTCCTCACTCACGAGAAAATGGCTGGTCACCGGGATGCCCAGTCCCATGCTTTATGCAAACTAAATCAAAATAATTGCAAACAAAACTCCCCCTGGGACCCGTTGAATGTTGGAGGCACTCGTTGTTTCAAGCAAGCCATGGATTGATGCTTGTGGAGGAGGGGGAGTATAAACTTTACCATTATGTTTGGGAACCGCCTATAATTTGTTTAGCATGGAAGATATCATCATCTCTTAGTTGTTATGTTGACAATGAAAGTATGCCGCTCAAAATATAATTTATCTCTATTTCAAAACCGAGCTCTGACACCTCTACAAATCCCTGCTTCCCTCTGCGAAGGGCCTATCTATTTACTTTTATGTTGAGTCATCACCCTCTTATTAAAAGCACTAGCTAGAGAGCACAGCTGTCATTTGCATCCATTACTGTTAATTTATATCGGGTATGACTATGATTGGATCTCTTTTACCATGAATTACAATGTCTAGTCAGTCCTTGATCTTCGAAGGTGCTCTGCATCTATGTTTTGCGGTCTCAGAAAGGGCTAGCGGGATACCATCTTGTTATATCATATTATGATTATTTTGAGAAAGTGTTGTCATCCGAGATTTATTATTATGGCTTGCTAGTTGATTATGTTATTGATATGAGTAAACATGAGACCTAGGAGTTATGGAAAATGTGGTTAGTTATGATCTTTGCTAAAAACATGAATGCTGGCTTGACATAGGTACAACAACAAGAGCAAAAAGAGTTTGTAAAAGTTTTTCTTTTTCTCTTTCAGTTTGTCAACTGAATTGCTTGAGGACAAGCAAGGGTTTAAGCTTGCGGGAGTTGATACGTCTCCGTCGTATCTACTTTTCCAAACACTTTTGCCCTTGTTTTGGACTCTAACTTGTATGATTTGAATGGAACTAACCTGGACTGACGTTGTTTTCAGCAGAATTGCCATGATGTTGTTTCATGTGCAGAAAACAAAAGTTCTCGGAATGACCTGAAACTCCACGGAATATCTTAGAATAAATAATAAAAAATCCTCGCTAAAGATGAAGACCAGGGGCCACACCTGTCCCACGAGGTGGGGCGCCCCCCCCCTCGGCATGCCCCCTACTTGTGGGCCCCTGACACCCTCCGACGCCAACTCCAACTCTATTTATTGGATTTCGGGAGAAAAATCAGAGAGAAGAAATCATCGCATTTTACGATCACGGAGCCGCCAAGCCCTAATCTCTCTCGGGAGGGCTGATCTGAGTCCGTTCGGGGCCCAAGAGGGGATTCGTCGCCGTCGTCATCATCAACCATCCTCCATCACCAATTTCATGATGCTCACCGCCGTGCGTGAGTAATTCCATCGTAGGCTTGCTGGATGGTGATTGGTTGGATGATATTTATCATGTAATCGAGTTAGTTTTGTTAGGGTTTGATCCCTAGTATCCACTATGTTCTGAGATTGATGTTGCTATGACTTTGCTATGCTTAATGCTTGTCACTAGGGCCCGAGTGCCATGAATTCAGATCTGAACTTATTATGTTTTCATGAATATATGTGTGTTCTTGATCCTATCTTGCAAGTCTATAGTCACCTATTATGTGTTATGATCCGACAACACCGAAGTGACAATAATCGGGATACTTCTCGGTGATGACCATAGTTTGAGGAGTTCATGTATTCACTATGTGCTAATGCTTTGTTCCGGTTCTCTATTAAAAGGAGGCCTTAATATCCCTTAGTTTCCAATAGGACCCCGCTGCCACGGGAGGGTAGGACAAAAGATGTCATGCAAGTTTTTTTCCATAAGCACGTATGACTATATTCGGAATACATGCCTACATTACATTGATGAATTGGAGCTAGTTCTGTGTCACCCTATGTTATGACTATTACATGACGAACCGCATCCGGCATAATTATCCATCACTAATCTGGTGCCTACGAGCTTTCCATATACTGGTTTACTTTTATTTACTTTTCTGTTGCTACTGTTACAATCACTACAAAAATACCAAAAAACATTACTTTGCTATCTTTACTTTTCTTACCGTTACCACCACTATCATATTACTTTGCTACTAAACACTTTGCTGCAGATACTAAGTTTCCAGGTGTGGCTGAATTGACAACTCAGTTGCTAATACTTGAGAATATTCTTTGGCTCCCCTTGTGTCGAATCAATAAATTTGGGTTGAATACTCTACCCTCGAAAACTGTTGTGATACCCTATACTTGTGGGTTATCACTTGGCGGCGGCTCCGTATCGTAAAACGCGATGAATCCTTCTCTCTGGTTTTTTTCTCCCCGAACGTGAATATATAGAGTTGGAGTTGAGGTCGGCGGAGCACCAGGGGGGCCACGAGGCAGGGGGGCGCCCAGGGGGTAGGCACGCCCCCACCCTCGTGGACAGGGTGTGGGCCCCCTGGCGTTGATTCTTTCACCATTATTTTTTATTAATTCCAAAAATATTCTCCGTGAAGTTTCAGGTCATTCCGAGAACTTTTATTTATGCACAAAAATAACACCATGGCAATTCTGCTGAAAACAGCGTCAGTCCGGGTTAGTTCCATTCAAATCATGCAAGTTAGAGTCCAAAACAAGGGCAAAAGTGTTTATGAAAGTAGGTATGATGGAGACGTATCAAGCGTCTGCTCGGGCCGAACTCAGCCCGCACATCCGGCTCTTTGTGAGTCGCCGGACATCCGACCACCAGCCCGGACATCCAGCGCGTGTCTGCGCACTGTGAACAGTCCAAGGGCCCATGTATTCCCCCTCTCACTTACCCCTTAGTGGGCTAACACTATATATAGACCCCCCTCCTCCTCCTAGTTAGGGTTAGCATTCTAATAGCTCATATGTGAGATAGAGCCTCGCTCTCCATCCGGATCTACTCCACAGAGAGAGACCTTCGCCTCTTCGGAGATGGTCCACCTTGGATACAAGACCCCTAACGGGAAGACCTCAAGACCTCCTCACGGAGAAGAACTAGTTACCTATGTATCGTCCTTTGTTGGATTCGGATCGTGTATCTCTTTGTGTTTCAAGGATCTAGCATATGTGTGACCGAATTGTAACATCCCAAAATTCTAAATTTTGGAATGTTATAATAAATAAATAACTATGGTTGTTGTCTGATTGTTTGACTGATTGATTGAATGGAATTGAGTGGAAATTGAAACTTTTGAAAGTTGAATGAGAGGGAATGAAATGACTTTCCCAAACTTTCCATCTTGCATTTTTGGATCCCAATTGAACTCAAGTTCATTGCAACACCAAAACCTAGAAGTGAAGATGACATGACTTCTTCCATTTTGAAATGAATAGGGTTTTGGAAAAGAATTGAATTTCATTTGGGAAGTTTTCAAATCCAAAGCTTTATGCAACTCAATGATTTTCATGAGGAAGATAAAATGACTTCTTCAATTATATGAAATAGGAGTTGGAAGTTATAATGAATCAAGTTGAAAATCATTTGAAAGTGCTTTGAAACCCTCTTTCAAATTTTGAGTTTTGAATTTGAATTTCAAACTTTGGCATGTGGGAAACATTTCAAAAACTAAGCCTGATAAATACTTGATCAAAAGTATGAGAGGAGCAAACATGACACTCCAAAAATATCAGAGGAAACAATGCCAAAAGATTTGGATTCAAATCTGAAATTTATTTGAATTTGAAAAAAAATAGATTTTTATGAAGTTTGGATTTTGCTTTTGGAAAAATGTTCAAATGAAAGGGAATATTCCCCTGATCATTTTGGTATATATATACCCTATATAAATTATTTTTAGATTTGGTTTTATTTTTGTTTTAGTTTTATTTAAAAAAAAAAAAACCCCCTCAGCGCTTGACCAGACCTTCTGCCCAGTGCCTTGAACCCAGCCGGGCCCACAGGCGCCTTGACCCATTTGGCCGCCACCATGAGCTGCCTCCCCCTCCTCTCCTCCTCGCCTGAAGGCGCTCCGCATCGGTCGACCGCTCCTCCTCACCCCCCCTCTCAGCGACCGTGGGCCCGCCCTCTTCTTCCCCCCCCCACGCCACGCCGACTCACGGAGATCGCGGATCCCGAAGATCCGGATCCCGATCGCCCGATCCCTCCGACTTCGACGACCCCGGCTATAAAGCCGCCTCCCGCACCCGCTTCCCCCCTCGCCAGACTCTCTCTCCCTCGCTCGTGCTCGCCGGAGCTCAAGCCCAGATCACGCCATTGTCGCCGCCGTCGCCTGTTCCCCGACCAACCCCGACCCCACCGAACCACCCCCCGTGCTCCCCCGCATCTCCCCGACGAGTCGCCGGAGCTCGCCGACGCCCGGACGCCCCGACGCACTCTCGCCGCCGCCGCCGCCGTCGCCGGAGTCCGGTAAGTCACCGGCATCTCCCTCCACCGTCCGATCCATCTTAGACGGCTAAGATTAGAGCCCCCGAAGGGGTAGGTTTTATTTATAAAACCGGCCGGTCCTTTTCGGTTTAGTTTTAGTTTAGGTTTTTTAGGCCCGGTTCGTTTAGTTTAAACCCTAGAGCCCGTTTAGCCTATCTAACATACGGGGGTACAGTGATAGGCCCATTAGGCCTTTTTCTTTTATTTTGATTTTTCTGTTTTAGCAGAATAGTTTCATTTTCAAAAATTCATATCTTTTATTCTGTTTAATATTTTGAGTGATTCTTTTTTTGTTGGATTGCAAATTTTATGTAGTTTCTGAAAATATATATTTAGCTATGTTAAAATAATTAAAATGCTTTAATATTGTTTTAGTCAGAATAGTAAATCTGCTATAATTTTAGTTAGAAAAATTATTTTGCATGATTCTTTTGTCACCACTTTATTTTGACATTGCCAAACCCTAGAAATTAATTTGGGTATTTTAGGATTAATAAATAATTATTTTAGACAGAATCCAATTAATCCTAATTAATTAACTAGTTCTGTTTTCCTAATTAATTAATTAGTAAATTAATTTATTTTTAACTTGTGATTAGTTATTCTAGGTTAGTTTCTGTCATTCCATTAGATGAACTTTTATTTATAATTAATAAAAGTTTTAAATTATTTTTCTTAATGGAAATTGGATTAGGCCTAAAATGAGTTTTAAAATAGCTTTTTAATTAATTCTTTTTGCTCCTAGTTGCTTAGTGAAACCTTTTCTGTTAAGTTAACCTAAAAGCATGATTAGGTTATATTAAGGAATTTTTGTTATATAAAAACTATTTTTGTTATTGTTTGGAGTAGGGAAAAACTTTGAATTGGTTTCTTTGAGTTTTTCTTTTGGATTTGGTTTTTGGTTGATTTGTTGTGTTGGGTTACCTTTGTAATGTTGTGTTATGTGATCCTATTGCTATGTGCTTATCATAGTTATTGTTTGCCTCGGTAGAATTTCCGGAGTGCGAAGATTACTACTACGAAACCCTAGTTCTTTCGAAGATCGTCAACCATGCAAGTTCACTTTGACCATTGCTTTCATACCTATGTTTTTATTGCATTTAGTAGCATCCTTGCAACCACACCTCAGTAGTGTTATTGAATCCTTGTATTTGAGTAGTATGCATGAGGTAGGAACCCATCACCCTGTTACCAAGCCCGGGACGTTATTTCTTTTAATGCTACGCTATAGTAGACGGGGTTTGGTATGAGTGCTCGGGAGTGGTGTGAGAATGGAGGCTCTACGTCAATGACGACAACTCCGTGATGGAAATCTGCAAGGACTGCATCTTCAAGACCTCAAGACTTCAAGACTCGAGACAGGATTTCAATACACACTCTTTGGGTGAAGGACGGTTGACGGGCAGCCCTGGAGAAACCGGTGGTTGGCGGGATGCATGGAGAAGCGCCATGACATCTCGTGAAAGCTTCACCCAGACTCAAAGAGACGGAAGAATACTTCACGCCGGAAGCTTACATGCAACCGCAAGTCATTATGGGCTCTGGCTTGGTTGACCTTGGTTGTGACTCTGGCTGGGACGGTACTAGCAGATGTAGAAGAACGGTAGGATCGGATGGGTACCGGACAGTGGTCAGAGGAACTCTTTGGAAGACCATGTTTCGGTCATCTTGTTCTCAAACACTCTGAAGTGCGAGAACGTAAAAAGAGGGATCGAATCTTGCGGGTAAAGTGTACAAACCTCTGCAGAGGGTTATAACCTAATCGATTAGCCGTGTCCCCGGTTACGGACAATTTGAGCCTCTGGACTTGGATCTATTTCGGAACTCTCAACACCGGATTGATAACTTAATTGTGGGCAACTTATGATGATTTTGGGCTATGAGACATCGGTTGGCGGAACCATGTCATGATAGAACACTCCATAGTACAGACTTCATTTATTCCTTTGATGTAGGTAAAATAAAACCAGCTTTTACGCAAACAAAACTCAGATACAGAGCCATAAAGCCATATTGCATATAGTTTAGTTTTATCATCTGTTTTCTCATATTGTGATCTTGCCGGTACATTCAATGTACTGACCTACACGGCTGCAACGTATCATGTTGCGATATTTCCTCGACGAGTAAGAGTTACGATGCACAGGGTTACGGTCTACACTCAACCTGCCGATGGCGTTGATGGGACTCCACAACCGTTTGATTGTTTCCGCTGAGTATTATGAGGTATATATCATTTTACGTTATTTATACATGTGATTGCACTTTGATATATACATTGATGTCTTGTGTGTGCCAAAGATACCGATCCGAGGATGGCACAAGAATACGCAGGCTTGACCGTCTGAGGTCGGGTCGCTACACGAATCTTGTTGGTTGAGTGTTTCTCTCGTGTTTCCCCTCGTGATTTATCCTCGTGTTCTTCGTGTTCATCAAGGGATCCGCTCCTTTCGTGAAAGATCGGCCATCTAGGGTTCCACCCTACATCACCTCCTCTCCTGTTCCAATCCAAAAACAGCGCCGCTCTTCTCCCGTTCCAATCCAAAACGAGCGCCGCTCCTCTCCTCTTCCATTCAAAAACCACCGCCGGTGAGTGAAGGTGCTGTGGAGAAGTACATCGATGGAGGAGTACAACCGATACGTGAGGATCACAGACGGCGACCCTGTGAAGCTAGCTAGGATGTTGGAGATAGAGTCTTGGTTTGAAAACAAGGACCAACTAGCGGCGACGGCGACATCCATGGCCAAATATCTGCAACAGAGTGAAAAGGCGGCGATACTCCGAAGGGGGTCGCGCGGGAGTACATAGAGCTGCTCCTCTAGGCCATGGAGCAAACAGATTCACCAAATTTGATCGTGAGGTAGCAGTGGTGGGAGTACTGATCCTAGATGGAGCATCCACCAGAGATTGAAGGATCGAGCATCTACAGGGTGCCGTTTGTGAGGGTGTCATGCCAGAGCGAGCTGGTGGAGTCTTCGTCGACCGAACCCAACTACAAGAGAAGAAAAGCAGTTGGCCCGATGATGCTTCCCCGCCATCCTATCCCTCGCCTTTCACATCGTCTCACGGGGCGGCTGTCTGCCGCTGAGGTATAGGAGGGGACTGCCCCCCAACCCAATAGTCGGGAAGGTTGTGAATTCTCAGGAGGAGCTTAGGGTTGTCAGTATTTGCAGGTTGTGAATTGTGTTTTGTGTTGTGTATGTTGAGAGTACTTTCAGATATGAATGTCTTTTAAATTTCAGATTTGCAGTATTGAGCATATGGAGTATTTTATGAATTCTAGAGATCTATTTTTAGCACTTAAAAATGTAGTTTCATATAAAAGTGCAGACAATGTGATTCTCGGAGAAGAAACTGCAAGTTTCAGCTTCAGATAAGAAACTGCAAGTTTCAGCTTCAGATAAGAAACTGCAAGTTTTAGTTTCAGATAAGAAACTGCAAGTTTCACAGGCAGAGCATTTATATTAACACGCCCTTTTCAAACAGGGATAACATCATGTTGGAAGTTTAGTCATGGTCAGAAATGGAACTACCATCTAGTTAACATCAAGCTGATCGACATTCATGCATAGCACATCTTCATATGATGCACATTTAAAAAGATATGTTATTTTCAAAATGCCCACACAATGTTGAGTGTGCGAAAAACGGAGAAAACGAGGGACGAAGTTTTGGCAAGTGTTGGACGTGGTGTACGTAGATGACAATGAGGACCCACATGTCAATAATGGCAGAGGCAAAAAAATCATGAGATATTTTCATTGCATCAGGTGGAATCGAACCCGGGCGGAACAGCGGTCGGGTAGTGTCACTTGGTCACTGGGCTGGTTCAGTAGTTTCGGTAGAAATAAGGCACTGCATCTAGTATGCCTTCACCGGCTCCGGTGGCTCGTTCTCGTCCTCCGCCTTTGTGCGCTCGCCGGGGCGCCGATGTCTGCCGTTGTGAACATGTTGAACAAACGAGAGGAATCTGGAGAGGACTGTACATGGAGAGGCGGACAATCGCTACCCACCAGGTCTATGGCTGTGGCACCCCGTCTCAGAGCAACCGGTTTACCATGCATTGCCAGCCCAGAGACCATGTCTTCTGGCAACACACAACATCTTGGTACAGAAAACAACCGCTTTATTGATGCTAGCGGAACAGAGTTATATTACAACAGCTGTCGAGGCCAAGCGGCACACCCAGTGCGGCTGAACAATATGTACATTATTTAGTGAACATAAAGGGGGCCTCAATACGAACAACTATGTGGCAGCAGAATAACATCGTAGCGGAAGCTCCATATCACAAGGACACCGATGTGGACACGATCTAGACTCGAACAGCGCTCCTCTCCAATGATACTTTCCTGAAATCCGGCATGACACGCCAGGTCAGTACATTGAATGTACTTGCAAGCTCACAACTGGTATAATCATAATGGCAAACAATATCATGATACTAAACCAATTATTAATAATGCAACACTATGTGTCCAACATGTTGTGATCATGCTCGAACGTCCCTCGGGACAACTTACCAACCGTGATCATCCTCGGATCACAAACAAACCACCAACGTGGTCTTTAACGAGAATAACTCGTGATCCTTACGGCGATCACAACCACGACCAACATCTGGTCCCGAATGCCTCGATGGCCTTTCTACCATCCATCAACAATGCAAAGTTCATAGCTTAGTGTGCAATTTTATTAAACGTTGACTCATGGTGGGACCTACTACGAGGTGTCCGTGACCGTGGACTCGGCTATCGATAGATTATACACTCTGCAGAGGTAGCACACTGTACCCACACCACGGAACCCATGGCCTCGCACTCCCATTCGGGTGGACCAACGGTGTTCCGACAAAACCCTTCCATTGCCATGACACTCTCCCGGCCACTCCGACCCAATCCCCAACGGGCTAGTCCTGGGTGGCCCTGTGTCTACCAAAGACACACCGACCACCGTCGTGGCCAAAACAATCCCACTCGGGGACTCGGTACCATAAACTCAACAACGGGCACATAAGATTATGCACCTTCATTGGGCCAGGGTAAGCACGATGTAACCTTCCCTAGTTGGAGGCACCGACCAGAGGCAATGTCAATGGACCGAATCAAGGCCTTCCCACAAAGGCAAATGTGGTTGCACTGGGAAAGAAACTCGATTCAGCAGCACCATGACCTAATCAACGGTATATTCAAGTTGAGTTATATTCAGGTTCAACTAAAATGAAAATGACCGGTGTCATAGCATGCCATGAAATGCAAAACTACACATGCATCACTTAATAAAGAAAATGACCGATGTCATCCATGTTCACACAAAGCATAAACCTCAACAACTCATATTACTTTGCTGATCAAGACCACTCACATATTAACCAAAATATTTTGCAGCAAGTTTTATTATTATTTTCTCATGCAAGAACGTAACTCCGATAATTTTCTCATATGGTTAACAAAAGATTTCACCACAACAATTCTTAATTTCTTTACCAACTAAGTGAGGTTCAAATATTCTGTAAGGCAAGTAAAATGTCTAACCAAGTACTTAATAGAATAATTTCTAGCAAATTTTTATCAATTTCATTTATGCGAGAACACAACCACAAATAATTTCTAACATGTATAGCAAAATTATTTTGGTCATCACCATGAATAAATCCTAGCTTTGCTTCACCAACTAAGCTAGTTTCCACATTCTCTAAATCAAGCATATTAACTAGCAAACACTTAACAGAATATAAATAACACAATAATTTTAAATGCATGGATAAATCATTTCATTCAAGTAAGAAAATCATAAATATTGAAACGGCACCATGAAAATGTTGCTGTGGCTTGCCTTAGTGCAGATGAGGTTCACAAGCCTTCTCGTGATCCTCAAGACAAGCATCACCCTCTGAAAATAAATTTAAACACAAAAAGCAAATATCAAGAACACTTCTGAAAATCGCCAGAAATTCTAAAGAGCTCAGAAAAATCTCATCTTTGGTGAGCTGCTAGATTTCTTTTCAAAGAACACAATGCAAAAAGAATCAATTCATTTGGACTTATGGTTGAAAAGTTATAACTGTTTGAAGCTGTCACAATGGTGGTACGCAAGCAAGTGCCTCATTGAAAAAATACTTCCTCCTAATGCTATACTGACATTGGGGCCCGCGGGTTTGTCAACATAGTTACATTTTTTTAGGTGCTTCAACGTAGTTACTGAGATAATTTTACAACGAAGCCGGGGAGCTGGCAGGTATCATTTATTATCAGTGGGCCAGCAAGTATCAGCTGGGTTGTGGGCTGCCCTGTCTAGGCTTTCTTTTTAAACATGCGCAGCCCACCACATGTTGGTTTGTATTTTCTTGAGGGTCGTCATGTATCGACTGGCCTATGGACCTCCCATCCTAGGTTTTATTTTTCCTGAAACATTCGCAGCCCAACTTATGTATTTTTTAAAGAAAACGCAGAGGTCTGTTCTATTTTTCTATATAAGAATAGGAACGCCAGGTCCAACTTATGTTTCCCTTCTAACACGATTTCTTTACATTAAGGCAAGGAAAATCCTAGTGATTGTGTGCAAAAGCTTGATAAGATTTAAGGACCAATGTAATAATAAATCACTTATTATTTAAATATTTTTATAACAAAATGCTCAGCCCCTGATTATTTTTGATAACATTGTTGCGCCCAACCCAACATTATAATTAGAACCGGCCCAGCAAAATCATGTATTTTGAGAAAGTGCAAAAGGGCTGTAATTTTTTAGGAAAAAAATAAAGGGGCCACATGGACGCTACATTATTTGTTCAGCCAGCTCAGCAAATTCGTGTATTTCGAGAAAGTGAAAATGGGCTGTAGTTTTTAAAAAATGGGCCGCATGGACACTACATTATTTGTTCACCTAGCCCAGCAAATGGACTGTAATTCTCAAAAAAAAATCAAATGGACTGTAAATTCTGAAAAAAATGGTTTGAATATGTGCCACATTTTTGGAGGCTGAAATGTGGGCCAATAGGTTGAAGCCAACACAAGTCGTTGTCAACTTAGTCAACAAATGATTCTGACATGATAGCCGTTGGATTTACATCCAACGACAGGCATCCATCTTCAATCTCTCATCTTCTTCCTCCAGCGCCGCCGGGACCACCTGCTCCCGCCTCCTGCTGCTAGCAGCTCTTCTTAGCATGCTTCGCTATGAAGCGCTACCCCACCACCGGTCAGGCCATCCCTCCACCCCTCCACACCTCCTGTTCTTCTCCACAGACTGCCGAACCACGCCGTACCAGAACCAATTAACCCTCGTACACCTCTCCATCTGTGACTCCACTCTCGCACCTTCCCATCTCTGGCTCGTTGATGTCCGGGGCCTTGTCGTCGTCCACCACCTTGGATGCGCTCGGCGCGGCGTGGTCAACACAAAAAAATGAATACTCCCCCTACTAGCTGGGACCACCATAGTGGGAGGCTGACTTGTGGGCCTAGTTGACATGGATGAAGGGCTTTGTCAACTTAGTCAATATGAACGATTCTAGCTCCAATGACCGTACGATGTCCATCCAACGGCCGTAGTGAACCTCTGGTCTTCTTGCTCGAGCCGCCCAAACCAGCGCTGGTCGTGCCGCCTGCTACAGCCTCTCGTGGTCGGCTGTGCTGTCGCGGAGGCCTCACCGCCCGTGCTACTCCCACCGCTAGCCAGGCCACCCCTCTGCTCACACACACCCCCTGTTATTCTACGGCGACGGCAGCCTCACGCCGGAGCCGAACCAGTCAACCGTCGTACTCCTCTCCGCGTGGGCATCCACTGCCGCATCTTCCCCGGCTTCGCATTGTCCCCTTCCTAGGCCTCGTCGTTGTCCACTGCCTTGGTGATCTTGGCGTGGCGTGGTCAATGTGGTCAAGGAACGACTTCCATTGGAAGAGTATTGTACGTGGAGAGGCTGACAGCTGGGTCCACGGCCGCAGCAAGGAAGTGCAACCTTATTACACGTAAAATGATGATTCCTCCACCTGACAGCAGGGACCCACCAGACGGGCCACCGTATTTCGCGAAAAAAATGTTTCCCCCTGACTACTGGGACCCACCAGCTACATCTTCGCACGCAAGAAAGTGCCTCCTTATCCTCCCTGACAGTCGGGACCCACCTGGTCGAAGCGTACATAGCGTTGTCATTCTAGTCGCGAACATTTACGTACATACTGGTCGATCGGTCTGTCTGCAGGCTGAAGCGATGAACCGTGGCCGACTAAGGAAGGGCACATGTCATAGTAGAGGCGCGCACGTAACATGTCATGCAGTCCCGTCAATATCGTGTACACATACGTACAGCCAGGGTGCAAGAAAGTATATACGGCCATGTACGTACATACGGGCGGGGTCTCGAACGCCTACTCGCGCATATATATGGCCAGCGCTCGTGTACATGGAGAGGCAGCGACGGCTTCCTGTTCATCGGCAGCCAACCGGCTGGGTCAGAATGAAGAAACTGCATCGTGATCATCGGGAGGCAACGGAATGCGTGTTGTTCATCGGGAGCCAGCCGGCTTGGACGGAACAGCCGAAACGAGGCCTGGCGTACCGTGGAACGGAGGAAACGGCCTTGTGTTCGACCGCCTACAACAAACGGGTCCTGTTCACGGGAGGGTCCGCGCATCGCAAAATGGAGGAACGGACTTTCTTGACCTCCGTGGTGAAACGGGTCATGTTGATCGGGAGGTGTGGCGCATCAGAAACGCGAAGAAACGGACTTCTCTTCGACCTCTTATAGTCTAAACGAGGGTCGTGTTCATCGGAAGGGGTGTGGTGTACCGCAAAACGGGACTCTACGGGCTACTGTTCATCCACCTTCTACTGCTCGCTCCAGCCTCCACGGACTACTATTCATCCACCGTCAACCTCCTCCAGCCTCCACCTGCGACTGCTCATCCATGGCGTCTCCCTCCTGCCTCCACCAGCTATTGTTCATCCACGGCTCCTGCTCATCCAGCCTCCACCGCCATCGCTCAACCAGCCCTCTCCACGTGGTCCCTGCTCAACCACCCTCCATGGGCTATCGCTCATCCAGCCCTCCACCGGCTTCTGTTCAACCAGCCCTCCACCGTCTGCTGTTCATCCAGTCCTCCACGGGGTCCTGTTCATCCACCCCCAACCGGCTCGATCGGGGTCCTCTTCATCCAGCAGCAACAGCCTCTACTACCACGAGGTCTTGTTCATCCAACCCCATCGGAACTGCTCATCCAACCCCAACAACGCCATTGTTCATCAAGAGGCAGCAGTTCGATCGGCTTTAGTTAGCAGAATGGCGGCGAATCACTCGATCGGGTTCGATTAACAGCCGATCGATCGATCGCTTCGGGTTCAAGAACGCAGAGTTCGCAGGCAATCGCTAGTTGGGTTGAGGCTAACGCCGCGCCGGGTTCGATTAGAGCCCAACGCCGCACCCACGCGCGTGCACGTGTACGAGAGAAATGCGATCGCCGCCCCGACCACCCACCGTGGCAGGAACTCCCGATATTTTCCTCGCCTCGCTTCTTAACGGTTTTTTCCGTCATGGACGGCCCAAAGAATGTCATGCATTGCGTCTCGCCCTCCTGTGACGAAAAGCCCATTTTCTGTCATGATTTTTTGTCATAGAAGTAGGAGCCCACCACATCTATGATGATACCGGGTTTTGTCACAATTGTCGTCATAGAATGGTCATAAGCATGATAGGGAAAAAAATTCGTTCGGCCCAAAATGTCACGGATGTGTCTTTTTTTTGTAGTGTTTGACGAGGTTTAAACCATTAACCACCTCAGCTTGTTTTAAGAAAAGCCCATCATTTAACACGGATGACCTCCAATGATCTTTGTTTGACACAGTCATCGGGTCACCGACCAGTTTACGCTTACCAAAACTTTTGGCTTTCTCCACTGAGGCGCTTTACACTCTTAGCCAAACGAAGCAGAAACGTAAGCGGTAAGCACAGGAGTCAGGCAACCCAACTATTAACCAAAATCATGGTTCGAAACTAACTCGTATAATGCAACATCTGAGATGCTGAATAGACTATTCAAACATTAATTTAGGCGTGAGACTAAATCCGAGCCCCCGGTCAACAGCCGAGTACATCGTAAAAAGTTTGTATCCGACAGTTATCTTTTGCCCAAGGCAAGAAAGAAAAGAAAAGAACACAAATATATGCGTAACGTGAAGGGTCTGTTTTATTTTGGTTTATAAGGTCAAATTGTACATGCCGAGCTTTAACAAAGAAAACTTTAAAAGAACACAAAAGAGAGAGATTTTTGCACAAGGCCGTTAAGGTAGGGATTGAAACATCTGCGGTTAGCCCTGCCGCACATCTATGCCTCCATGTTGTCTAGCAGCATGACCTTGTACGACCCAAGGTTAAGTAAATTCACATGATACGCCGTCATTGCTATGTCGATGCCTTCGACGAGCGTACCCTATGAAAGGGGTGGTGCCAAGTAGTCGTGTTCGGACAGCGTAACGTTCTTTGCGAAAACCAATCCCGGTGGGCTTGTTATAGTGCCTTGATAATAACCAGGATGGAGATGCGCAATGCCCAGTTTAAGTCGAGCAGTGAGATTATTTGTAATGCTCCACAGGACCCATGGAATTTTAAGCGCAAAGATGTGGAGTCGAGGCACATACCCCTATTTGAGGGTATGACCTGGCTGCCGAGATGTTGAAGAGGCACCTCGGATGCGCTTCGATGAGCACTTCTGTATTTTAGCGAGGGCCATGGATGCTTCCTCGGCTTCTTGAACCTCGATTGTGAAAGCCGCGGTATGTTCCTCCGTACGGAGAGATCGTTCGGTGTTACCATTAATTGTAATAACACTATTGGGTCCCATAATTTTGAGCTTTAGATATGCATAATGCGGGTCGACGTTGAATAGGGCGAAAGCGATTCACCCGAGCAGTGTGTGGTAGCTACTACGGAAGGGAACGATGTCGAAGATCAAGTCCTCGCTTTGAAAGTTTCCGGGAGAGCCAAAGACTACTCCCAATGTTATGGTCCTCGTGCACTGTGCTTCTACCCCTGGTATCATACCCTTGAAATTGGTGTTGTTGGGCTTCATACTGGATGGGTTGATGCCCATCTTACTGATTGTGTCAGCATAGATCAGGTTTAGACTACTGTCGTCGTCCATTAGGACTCGAGTTAAGTGAAACCCATCGATAATGGGGTTGAGGACCAAAGCTGCCAGCCCTCCATGACGGATACTGGTCGGGTGGTCGCTTTTATTGAAAGTGATCGGGCAAGCCGGCCACGGGTTGTACTTCGGGGCTACATGCTCTAAGGCATAGACGTCATGAAGTGCTTGTTTCCTTTCCTTCTTGGGGATGTGGATGACATATATCATATTCACATCACTTACGTCGAAAGGGAGTTGCTTCTGGCCCCTATTGTTGGGCCTCCGAGGATCATCCTTGTCTTCGCTGCGGAGCTGGCTCTTGCTCTGACCCTCGGCTGCCACCTTCCCAGCCTGCTTGAAGACCCAGCCGTTCTTGTTGGTGTGGTTGGCTGGTTTATCCGCGGTGCCATGAATTTGGCAAGGCCTGTCAAGAATTTTGTCGAGTGCGCTAGGGTCGTCCTTGTTCCCTTTAAAGGGTTTATTTTTTCTATCTAGCTTTTGCATTGTTGAACCCAGCATTTACCGCCGCGTCTTCGGCATCACTGTCGTTGTTTTTATGTTGGTGCTTATATTTATTGCGCCTAGGCTTGCCATTTCCATCGCACACCTCCGAGGTGCTGGCTTCGCTGCCATGAGAGCTGCGAGTCAGCCAACTATCCTCGCCCGCGCAAAAGCGAGTCATCAAAAAGGTGAGGGTCAGCATGGTCCTCGGCTTGTCTTGACCGGGCTGTCGTGCCAGCCGTTCATCCCGGATACTCTGTCGGAAGGCGGAGATCGCTTCTGCATCAGGACAATCCACTATTTGGTTATTCTTAGTTAAGAATCGATTCCCAAACTTCCTAGCCGACTCGTCGGGCTGCTGGATGATGTGGATAAGGTCGTCGGCGTCCAAAGGTCGGGCGTAGGTGCCCTGGAAGTTTGCCCTAAAGGCGTCTTCGAGCTGCTTCTCGCTTCCGATAGAGTTCTCGGGTAAGCTGTTGAGTCGATCCCTTGAGCTTCAGGGGAAGATATTTAATAGCGTGGAGATCATCCCCGCAGGCCATATGAATGTGGAGAAGAAAATCTTTGATGCACACAGATGGGTCAGTTGTCCCATCGTAAGCTTCGATGTTCACAGGTTTAAACCCTTCTTGGAACTAGTGCTCCATGACCTCGTCTGTGAAACATATCGGGTGAGCTGGCCCTCGAAAACGAGCCGCCTTATTCTGCATATCAGTTGGCATTCGGGCGTATGTTTGTTCCCGGGCCCTTCCATTCCTTTCTAACCAGGCTTGATAGTCGTCTTGTCCAGCAGGTGCATGTCCTCGCAGTCCATATATGGATTGAGCGGGGACGGGATTTGCGTTTAGTTGTGTCCGCAGGTCGAACGTCTTGGAGATTATAAAAAAAATTGTTGCAATGCACGGACCCTTTTGCTAGTCTTTACCTAATAATAAAGCACGGAGTGCTTCTGCCCGTTCACCATCATCTAAATTACCTTCAAAGTTGGCAAAAATTACCCATCAATGCCACCCATAAGTGAATAAAACGTTTCGATTTTTTCAGTTAAAGATGCATCAGGTATGGTTCTTTTGTAAAGTAATACTCTAAAATACAACGAACACGCGTGTACCGCAGTGGCTCATGCCTCCCTCCAGCATGATACCCAAATTCGATCCCTGGTTCTATTGATTTTCTCTCCTTTTCTAGCAAGCACGCCTCCACCTCCAACGTTCATGGGCCAGCCCACGACCTATTGGCCCACAACGTATTATGAGATTATCTCGATTTGTTTGTTACGGTGAAGTCGGAGCTGCAGTGGCGGCCCCCTGTGGCAATGATGACATGTAGCAGGTGGTCTTCCACGGCGCCAACCTGGCATAGTTCTTCTTTGGATCTCTTTTTCAGAGTCGGAGTTGCGCTGCCCTCGACACGGGTGGCTGAGTTCTGGCACGGATCTTTATTTTTTTGTGCACAGCCTCTGTGGTGAGAGTTGGGTCGGTGTTCATCCACACCAAAGTCGGAATCGCTTGCTCGGTAATTAGGGATGGCGATGACGTCTGCTAGGGGAGAAATGATGACGATGACGTATGTGTGCTAGCTCGGCGAGGCACTCTTTGTAGAGGTGTGTGTGACGCTCAGCGTTTTATGACAGTTTTCACCCAATTCTATGTTAATTAACCGGGAATTCAATTCTACTTAATTAATGGATGATGCAAATCTTTTGCCTCCTTTTCAAAAAAAAAATATCACCAGCAAAATAAAAGTATTCACATAATTTCTTTTAAAAAAATGAAACTTCAAAATGACGGTTTCTACATGAAACTTCGGACTTGGAGACAAGTCTGTTATTAGACAAAAGCATAATATCACTACTCCATATTTTATTCGCCACAGGCATACATTCCCCTTGACATTTGGATCGGGTACATAAGCAAAGGCACGGAAGTGCCAAATTCCTCCAGAGTTCACTAGCATTGGCGACCTAGCTAAACATATTCACCAGATGGCGGAAGACGTTATTTATACAACAAGCGGCATACTGGCCTAGCCTGTGTTCTGCATGCCAGCAGCAATGCCCTTCATAGTCAGGATGAGGGTGTCCTCCAGGCCTGGGGCATACTCGCTCCCACGGTTCAGTTGCACCAGCTCGGCGGGCTCCTTGTCGCTGAACTCCTTGGACAGGGGCGGCTGCTGTGGCGTCACTTCAAAGCTGGGGTCTCTTATCCGCTTCAGGGTGTAGGCTTGGCAAACATTCAAGGTTGTGATGTAGGACTCACGCAACCGCAGACGCTGCTTTAGGTAAGGATCCCCTTCAAGAACGTCCTTGTGACCAGCAACCTGGACAGATCAACAATGGTTAGAAGAGCCATGTGCGGAGATTCTGGTAATTATTTTTATTATGTCTGATATGTATAGGTCAGTACATTTGAACAAATCATTCAACTAATCATTTTATCTACCTCTGAAAATGGCACCAGCCAAATTCAATTAACCATGTAAAAGGCTTAATGACCAATCACATACAGATCCGAGTTGTTTTGGACACTGAAAGTCCCTAAGGTTACATCTTGACCGTCAGTTTTATGAAAGATAGGTTTCCTTAAATGAGCCTACGTACACATTACGGAAGTATATTTCAGGATGGACCTAGTAATAGTATTATCAAGTTACGTGGTGTTAGCACTTTACCTGAAGGAGTAACCGTTTTGTCTCTTCAAAGTTTTGTCTCAACTGTTCCCCAAAGGACTGCAGATCTTCAGCCACAAGCAATTTGTCATATAAAGCAGCAATTCCTGGATCTCCCTTGGCAAAAACCATCTCAAGTAAGTCAAGGGTGACCCTAAAGAATGGCCACTCATTGTACATTTCTTTCAGAGTATGGATGTTCCTGATGTCCTTCTGAATGATATGTTTAAATGCTGCACCAAATCCAAGCCATACAGGAAGATGAAACCTTGTCTGTGTCCAAGCAAAGATCCATGGAATTGCACGGAGTGATTCTATGCCCCCACTAGGCTTTCTCTTCGATGGCCGGCTGCCAATATTCATCCGACCATATTCAGTCTCAGGTGTTGCCTGAAACAATGGATGCACAAGTTAGTACAAATTAGATCTTGATCTCCACCAAGTTCAAACCCAGCTTCAGTCAGCACTATGATACAATTCAGTGACATTTACATTGTTGATATGTCAACCATACAGTCGTTCAGTATAAGTCGATGCTCACAATTTAGAGAGTGCACATGTATAAAAATAATGCGAAATAAATCAAAACTGACAGTCCACGTAGCAATGGGAAAGGAGCATATCCCTAGGTTGGTATTTGCTCTCTTGAAGAGTCCAAACAGTAGTTTTTGTGCTCTATGCGAAGCCGTTTAGTGCCGTACCCTAGATGGCTAAAGTCCAGTAGCCAAAAGCATCACTAGCTTACGCTCTGACCCAAGGCAGGCTTTAGGTACGCTTTAGTTTGAAATCATTAAATATATGCTCGACCTAGTTTATGTCCATGGTACAATCGTGCGTACCTTCTACTATCAACCAGATGAGAGAGGGCTTTGATAGGTCAGAGTCAGTCTCCCATAAGACTCTAATTCTAGGTTCCTCCTATTTTTTCTATAATCAACCAGAAAGCCATGGCATACACGCTCAAAAACAACAAAACCAAACAAACCTTTTAGCATGCAGCTTTGTAGAAACGATGACTTCATGCTCATGCTAACTGCAAGGTATATGATAAAAGCATTGGATACAACAGGTGAACGTACCGAGCGGAAGTATTCAACAAAGCGTGGTTCTTGGAAGACTATTGATCGATACTCTTTTGTTGCCACAACAGCCATCTCATCCATTAGAGCACGCCATTCTGGCTTGGGTGAAATTGGGGGATGCATTCCATGCTCGAGAGTAGCTGCAGTGAAGCGCTGCAGAGTTCTAAAGCACAAGTGTTCCTCTCCAAATGAGTGCTCTATGACCTCGCCTTGAACCGTTACACGGAGTGATCCATGTATTGTGTCTGGTGGTTGAGATAATATGGCAAGATGACTGGGACCCCCTCCTCTGCCAACCGTTCCACCTCTTCCATGAAACATTGTCAACTTTACTCCGTAATGCTTTGCAACCTTTATGAGCTCTTCCTGTGCTTTATACATTTGCCACGCTGCAGAGAGACGCCCAGCGTCCTTGCCAGAGTCTGAGTATCCAATCATGACCTCCTGCTTGCCATTGATCCTATCCATATACCAGTCTATTGAAAATAGGCGTGCAACCGCTGCTGGAGCTGCTTCAAGATCTGCAAGCTTCTCAAATAGTGGAACAACTCTCAATGGCATTTTTATATGGCACTCACGCTGTAAAAGCTCAACAGCAAGCACATCGGATGGGGCAGTTGCCATTGAGATGATATAAGCACCAAAACAATCTGCTGGAAGCTCAGCAAGGATATGAAATGTGCCTAAAACATCAGCAACTTCTTCAGTCTGAGGAAGATCTGAACCGAACAATGGGCGTTTGCCCCTTAGTTCGGACAACAGCCACTCCTGGCGTTTCTCCTCAGACCATTCAGCGTAGGATCCGATCCCAAGATGTGTTGTTATAGTATCAAGGACATCAGTGTGTCGATCAGATTCCTGCCTGATATCAAGTTTCACAAGAGCAAGCCCAAAAGTTGATACTTGACGTAAGAAATCAAGAAGGCTTCCATCAGCTATAGGTTTGTCACCACAAGCACACAAAGATCTGTAGCATAGCTCAAGAGGCTCGAGAAACTGCAACATAGGAGAACAATTAGACAACTAATGGCGGCAACCTTCACGAAGAAGTCACATCTGATGATAAGAGCTCACCATCTCAACATTAGTAAAAGTAGACTCCTCAGGAATGTCAGAAACTCCAGTTGTCAATATATGGCGAGAACGTTCGCGCGTATAATACAATTTATCCCTGACATCACCGAGTATGACACGATAAGGTTCATTTGAAGGAACTTGCTTCCAGAACTCTGCAGCAAAGACATTTCTTAATAATAGGCAGTTCAGCAAGCAAATTATTCTTCGCAAGAAAAGGAGTAAAATCAAGCGGTTAACGCGACTACGAATTATTTTTGGTGCCAAGCAAAATATACCCATGACTACAAGCTTCTTAGAGAACCAACTAATGGATACTAGGCCTTGAGAGCAAGTGCCCCCGTTATTCTGACCCTTATCCTATCCACGATATTTCTGTTTTCAATGGCTCATAACTGTTGAACTGGTATATGGGCCTGGCCCATCTCCACTCTAGCCCAAGCCCGTGTGAGGGGCTGATCCAAGAAAGGAGGAACCAGACGCTGTCTGGAGTAAGGCGCCGCTACAGACACACGGGTGGACACGAGCTGGTACCCCTCAACCCCTGCCCCCCCTGCCAACATGGTATCGAGCCAAGCAGTGGCAGCATACTCACTTGCCAGTGAAGCGGCAGCGCCCGGCTGGGTCAGGCGAGGGAAGGAGGCTGCTCGCGCGACTGTGACACAGGGCAGCGGCGCGGGTGCTGCGTAGCCAGGCGGCAGCTGTGAGCGCGGCAAAGGAAGAGGAGTGAGGGGCGGTGCGGCCGCGCCAGTGAAGACAAGAAGGGATGTGCTGACTTGCTGCTGCTGCTGCTTGCAGTGCGGCTGCGCCGAGGGAGAGAAGAAGAGAAGTGCTTCTGCTGCTTGCACTTGACTGCTGTCTGCTGCTGCTCCCGAGAATTGCTGCCGCTGATTGACAAAGACGCTGGAGTGCTGCAGCTGCTGCCTCTTGCTCGTGGTGCTGCTGGATATTGTGTGCGGCTGCTGATTGCCGATTGCAGAGAGTCACGGCTGCTGCTGAGTGCAGCTCTGCTGAAGGCTGCTGTTGCTGGTTACAAAAGGACGGAGGCAACGACTGGAGTTGCTGCTGCACGCAGTTGTTTGCAAGGGGGAGAAGAAGGGGAAGTAGCTGGTCAGGAAGATGAGTAAACAAAAAGGACTTGCTGAGGTTCTCAAGCAGCTCACTCGGTTCACCGCGGACTTGGACTCTGGGGTAATCGTTCCTCGACAGGAAGTGGCTCAGAAGATCGAGCTGTTGCCCACTGACATCAAAATAGAGGGGGCTACCAACTATCTGAGCTGGTCTCGGAGGGCAATGCTGGCTCTGGAGCACAAGGACCTTGATGGGTACTTGTTGGGCACTGTCGAAGAACCAGGAGACAAGATTAATGCAGAGGGAAAGAAGTGGAGGACCATCGACTCTTTGCTTAGAGCATCTCCAAGAGCGGCGCGCACACGGTAAAATGCGACTTTAGCGCGGGCTCCAGCAGAGGCGGGAAACTCAGGCGCGCGGGAAACGATTGCGCGCGCGGGGAAAAGCGGGCGGTCGCGCGCTAGATTTGGCGCGCCGCTTCCCACGCGCCTATAAATTGTTGTGCCCACCACGCGGCCTCCCATCGCTATCCACATCGCCACGCGCTCTCTCCCCGCTTCCTCTGCCGCTTCCTCGCCTCGCCGCCGACACGCCACCATGCCGCAGCGCCGCCGGGGATCTTCGGGCTTCCGCGGCGTCCGCCAGCGCCCCTCCGGCGCCTTCTACGCTGAGATTCGGTCCGGCGACATCCGGCTCGGCCTCGGCACGTTCGAGACCGCGCACAAGGCCGCCTGCGCATACGACGCGGCGGCATGGCGCCTCGGGAGGCCTCGCCACGATGAACTTCAGGACGCCGGACGTGCGAAAGCGCGCAGCGCGGCTAATAATCGACGCCGACCGTCAGAACACTGCCGGCAAGAAGCCGCCGCCTCGCCGCCGAGGCTAACGAAGCGAGCCATGGCGGCGGGCGCCGCCGCCACCCGGCGACGCCGCTAACGCGAACGCATATACGGGCGGAGAGGAGGCAAGGAGGCGCGCTGAACGGGTGGACGGGCGTCGTCGCGGCAACGCTGGCGATATCGCAGGCGATCCGGGAGCGGCATCATTCTTCTCTAGCGATGATAAGCGGTGGGAAGACGCGTGGCTTGATACGTCGGACGACACAAGCGAGGAGACAACGACTCAGAGTAGTTTCTAGTTGCACCGTAGTTTTTACCTCGGACTAGTGTCTTTTTTTACCTATCTATGCTAGATGAACTATCTATGTATCACTTTTTTTATCTATGTATCACTTTTTTATCTATGCCTATGGTTTTTTATTTGTTTTGAGTGCATAGCGCAGTTTTTTTGCAGCGCCTGCTAGAGCAGCTCGCGTGCGCTAAACTTTGCGGCGGCCGCTGGAGCAAGCGCTCCTCGCCGCGCAAAAACTCGCGAACAGCGCGTTGCAAACGCTTTTTTACCGCGTCGCGTGTTGCGCGTCTATTGGAGATGCTCTTATTGGGTGGTTGTTGAACTCGGTGGTGCCCCATTGGACGCTTATGGAGGGGCTATCCATATCTGCTGAGATATGGAAGACTCTGTCCACCCAGTACTCCAGCAAAGAGTTGATGGTCCTGCTCCACAGCCAGCATTGCCCTCCGAGACCAACTCAGATAGTTAGTAGCCCCTCTAGCTTAACGTCAGTGGGCAACAGCTCGATCTTCTGAGCCTCTTTCTGTCGTGGAATGATGGCCCCAGAGTTCGAGCCTGCGGGGAACCAAGTGAGCTGCTCGAGAACCTCAGCAAGTCCTTTTGTTCACTCGTATTCCCGACCAGCTACGTCCCTTTCTTTGTTGGCAAAACTGAGGTGACATGTCAGTGATGGCATATGTGGCAGAACTGCAGGCTTTGTCGGCAGACCAGGATAATTGTGATCCTCTGGAACTCTATGATGCGGCTTCTATCGAGTCAGGGCACAAGTGGATGGCATGCAGGCGTGTGCTGGAACTTTTTGATGGCCTCAAAAAGACTGCTTTGATCGCAGGGAGGCATCCCTACTACTACACCAAACTCTCCTGCCTACTATTGATGAGGCAAATGCATCGATGACTCGAGAGGAGGAGCTTTCTCTTGAGCAAGCAGACGTGAAGGTTGTGCCTACTTCGACGTTTGCAGCAAGTGACCGCATGGAAGGGAGAGATCCCAGGGACTGTTATACATGTGGGGAGGTAGGTCACCAGAAGTGGGAATGTCCAACTTGCAGTAGAGGCAGGGGATATAACAAAGGGGGAAGTGGTAGAGGCTAGGGGCAGAGGTGGATACTCAGGAAACTCAGAGGTCAGAGGGCACACATGATAGTTGAAGGGGACACTGGGACGTCAAAGGGCGAAGAAGTAGGTGATGTTGCCTATGAAGACTTTGCTCACTGGGCCTCCACTGATGAAGATAATCTAGAAAAGGCATCTCTTGCTACTGATGAGAATGCTCCAGAGTAGGTTCTAGACTCTGGAGCATCTAAGCATGTTGCGAATAAATCATGTGTGTTTGAGTCTTACAATAAGCATCCTCCTACTCACAAGGGCACTATATGAACTGTTGATGGTACAAAACAGCTTGTTGTAGGTGTCGGCACAGTAAAGTCCATCGACCATCTCCCTATCCTCACTTTTACATGAGCCAGCTTTTCCTGTCAATTTGGTCACTTCCAGTGCTCTAATTGATCAAATAGACTTGCGTGTGATCCGTGACAAGTTCGGTTGCCTTATTCAGGAGCGACAGACGGTTGGGACTTGCACCAAGCGTAGGGGGCTCTGGTATATGGACCAGGAGGTGCAGCCAGACTGTGTGTGCTGCGACCATGGAGGACAAGGAGAAGCAGGCGATGATCCATCACTACAGAATGGGGTATATATCTTTTGATAAGATGAGTAAAATATTTCCGGATGTTATGTGCGAGAGAGACAAGGGCAAGTTGACAGGAGATGCTTGCGAATAAGCCAAACACACAAGAGCCTCATGTGGGGGCTTAGGAGCATCTCCGTTTATGGATTCCTTCGGATGTATGGACTTGCCCAATAGTGTCAATGAATGGAATGAAGTACTCTATTACCTTTATCGATTGCTATTCTCGTATGACTTGGATTTATTTGATGCATCACAAGGATGAGGTGTTGAGCTGTTTTCATAATTTCAATGCCTTGGTGAAGAATCAAATCTGTTTTCAGAATTTCAGTGCCTTGGTGAAGAATCAGTTTCAGGTGAGTGGTAGAAAGGAAGAATCGACATATTCTTGAGGTTGCTCGGTCATTATATATACGCCGAATGTGCCAAGTTCTTGTGGAGCCTGATCAACCGGACACCATCAAGAATACTAAGCATGAAATCTCCGTGTGAGTTGATGTTTGGAGAAACTAAGTTTGCTGTTCATCAAACTAAGCACTAAAGAAAAACAAGATATGGGTGCTAACCACATTGCCGGCAGAAAAGGAAGCGGTAAGTTGTAAAGTGGATCTACGCCATGAAGCAGAATCCCGAGGGGAAGGTGAAACGGTACAAGGCCAGATTGGTCGCCAGAGGATATAGTCAAACTAATGGGATTGACTATGATGAGATGCTTGCTCCAGTGGCAAAGATGAACACAAAGATGAACACAGTAAGGATATTGGTTTCAAACTATGGGTGGAAGCTGAATCAATTAGATGTCAAGAATGCCTTCTTGCATGGTGAGCGCCAGGAAGAAGTATACATGGAGATACCACCAGATGATAAGAAAGGAACAGAGAGATTTGAAGGGGTGTCTGAGCAAGGAAATTGAGGTAAAGGATTTGGGCAACCTAAAATACTTCCTTGGCATTGAAGTGGCCTGGATATAGAAGGGAATATCTTTGTGCCGACAGAAATACACCTTGGATCTCTCGAGTGACATGGGCATCGTGATGGGATGTCGTGCAGCCCCTACACTAAAGGGCCGCCCAGTGCATGTAGCTCCCGCTTGTGCAGGGTCCGGGGAAGGGTCCGACCACTTTGGGTCTTTTGTATGCAGCCTTTCCCTGCATCTCTGCAAGAGGCTGTTTCTAGGACTTGAACCCGTGACCTCATGGCACAAGGCAGCAGCTTTACCACTGCAGCCCCCTACTCTGATTGAACAAAATCATCAAGTGACAGCACAATCGCGACAACTAGTGAATAAGGAAGATTATCATAAACTAGTTTGGAGGTTATTGTACTGGTGTCGTACAAAGCCTGACATTACGTATGTCGTGGGTGCGGTGAGAAGATACATGCATGAACCAAGGAGTGGGCATCTTGATAATGTGCACAGAATCCTGAAATACTTGAAGGGCAGTGCGGGTAAAGGGTTGTGGTTTGCGAAGAGTGGACATCTTGAGGTGGCTGGCTATACTAACTCTGAATACGCAAGTTGTCAAGATGATAGAAGATCAACTTTTGTGTTTGTGGGGGGAAATTTGGTTTCATGGAGAAGTAAGAATTAGACAGTTGAGTCTAGATCAACAGCAGAAGCTGAGTATAGAGCCTTCTCAAAGGTTGAGTGAGATACTCTGGGTGAAGCACCTAATAAGCGAGCTGAAGCTTATGAGGAAGGGACCTTGACGGTGTGGTGTGACAATCAGTCAACCATAAGCATTGCTAATAACCCAGTTCAACATGATAGGACAAAACATGTGGAAATTGATCGCTTCTTCATTAAGGAGAAACTTGATGCTAGGATCATCAGCCTTACTCATGTCAGCTCTAGCAGCAGTTTGCGGATTGCTTAACAAAAGGACTGGGAACAATGGACTGTAACTTGGCCTGTGACAAGATGGGGATGATAGATATCTACCACCCATTTTGAGGGGGAATGTTGAACCGGTATATGGGCCTCGCCCATCTCCACTCTGGTCCATAAGAGCATCTCCAGCCGTTCGGCCCCCCAGGGTGCCGAAAAAGAGCAGCCCACAGGTCGCCCCAGGTTCGGCGACTTTCCGTACAAAGTGTATGCAAACTCGGCGATTTTTATACGAACTCGGCGAAACTTCATTGAAATTTGTACAAAAACACGAACACATGCAAACTACGCCTGATCTACGCCTAAACTACACCAAACTACGCCTAGCCCCCACCGCGTTGAGGCGGCCCCGCGGGATGACGCCGTTGGTGGAGGCGATCTGCTCCTCGTGGCAGCGCTGGAAGTACATGGTCCAGAGGGTGTGGCTGTCGGCGGTGTAGCGCGGCTTGTTTCATTGCTTCCTCCGCTGTGGACGAGCGGATGCTGGCGATCTTGCCCGCCTCGCCGCTTCTTCGGCACCGGTGGCCGGACGCCGCTGGCGCCAGCTCTTCACGCCCCCGGCACCCGCATGTCCGGGCGCTGCTCCGCCAGACAAAGAACAGCGCCCCGCCTCTTGAAGGTGGCGGCGGCGGCCGTTCGCCCGCCACACCTGGTACCTTCGCCATCTTTCTCGTCGGCGGGAAGGGGGGAGAGAGCTGCTTTCTACGACGGGGAGGGGGGAAATGAGAGCTGCGGCGTCCACCGGCGGGGAGGTCGCCCTTTTATAGCCGTGGTTGGGCGGCGACGGGCTGCATGCCGGGCAACGCGTGGCTGGACGCGCGTCGCGGCGCGTTCATTGCGCCGCCCGTGAGGCATCAATGGAGGCTGACCGGCGCGGCAGCCTTCGCATTGATTCCCGCGGGAACCGAGGTGATGAGGGCGACAAAGCGGCGTGTCGCTGACTCGGCGGGCCCATCCGCTTTCGCGCCAAAACGCCTCGCCCCGGCGCCACCCAGCGCGCGGGTTCGCTCGGTCCGCTGGCGCCAGTTTCGCCCAAACCGCTAAAAACGGGCTCGGGCGCGCGATCGGGCCGATTTTGGCGCCAAGGCAAAATGCCTAGGGGGGGCCTGTTGGGGGCGCGGCTGGAGTTGCTCTAAGGCCCAAGCCCATGTGGGGGGCTGGTCTAAAGGAGGAGGAACAGACGTTGTCTGGAGTAAGGTGCGTGGTAAGGTGCCGCTACACACGCACAGATGGACACAAGCTGGTATGTCTCTCTCTCTCTCTCTGCCAACAATAACAATATATGATTGGTGTTTATAATGAGAACTTCCAAGCCTCTAGAATTAATTTCAATACCTTATCTCTATAACAAAAAATAATCAACACCTAAATCTTGTCAAGGTAACGTGCCTGATCCAGTAGGTTTAGCAGATTTTGATCTAGTAGATGCACTTATCGAATCATCTGACAAGCTAAAATTAAATGATGATCCACAACATGTGGTAAATAATAAATGGCAATAGGCATGCACATTTTTATATGCAAAGGGAACTAAAGCATATAGTTTGTAGTGAAGTTAAGATGCTGTTAAAGAGCTAAGTCTGATGTGGTTAAACTGACAAAACATGGCTAAAAATATAAAAGAAAAACTATGCAAAGTTTCTTTGTGTTGAAGTGATACTGCATGTGTCAAGAGCAAAGCAAGAAGAGAAAAGAGCATCCAGTTTTTCCGATGATAAGCTGGCCAACACTTATGCAAATTGACCAAAACACTTATTGCCAAAATTAAATTTCTGTTACCTATATAGTGCTTTGCAGATTTTTTTGAGGAACAATGCAGTTCATCTGCACGGACCCGAAGTTCATCACTGCAGCGCCACATAGAAAGCTAGAAAAACATCTTTTATTCTTAATATTGGGATATTAATATTGCAAGAGTACCTTACAGCATGTAAAAGTACTTCTATTGTTACAATACCTCAAACATCAGATCTTCTATCTGAGAGAAGTACAAGTTAGCAGCCATCATCCTTGCTAACAAGCAAACATCACGTGTGACCTCCGGTGTAACCCTTGGATTTCCTATGAAACAAGAGAGTATAAGATAAGTTCTAACATTATTTATTATGGACAGGAAAAAAGCCTCTAGTTCTACCTTAAATATCATGTCCGGACATATATAGTGTGGGCCGAACAAGTCCCGGACAGTCCAGCCAATTGTTCGGGCCTTTCTTATCTAGTTCTATAGTTATAATATATACTCCCTCCGTCCCAAAATAAGTGACTCAACTTTGTACTAACTTTATAGTCACTTATTTTGGGACGGAGGGAGTACATCTCAAGATGGCTTCAAATTGAAAAACGTGTGCTCCTGCAGAGGATCCAGATACGGCCAAACAGTCCAGCCAAATTCAGAGTCCAGACTAGTGCCCTCCAAGTAAGGTTAGTTAAACAATTTGGACGGAAATTGGAGTCATTTTCTTGTTCTTGTACGGAGTCCAGCCACCTCATATATAGATGAGAGGTGATGGCCGATTGAACAGCACAATGGATCAATCAATCAATCAATCTACCACTTTTACCTTTTACAATGGTAAAATGTCAACTTTTACCTTTTACTGTTTCGGCTATTATGGCCGCATATGACCTCGAACGGAGATGACCCAAAAAACAAAGTTGTTTGTCATGACGAAGCACGCAACTTTCATGTTGGACACTTTTTCATTTGAGGCCATATTAAGGACGTTTTTGTGCAGGCCAAAATCTGGTGTACACTCACATGTACCACTATGAAATCTGGTATCTTCCCAGCAAAAAGGTCTAGTACGTATAACAGACTCTTCATAAAAGCATAATTCCCTTTCCTAAATGATCACTGACGTACAAAGTGGCATAGGAGAAAGTACCATCACGGTCACCACCCATCCAGGAGGAGAACTGAATGAGAGGAGCGTTGTAAGGAAGACGCTCATTAATCCCAATATTTTTCAAAGCAGTGTCAATACGGCGCAAGAATTTTGGTACACCCTTCCATATAGTTTCATGGAAATAACTCATTCCGGCACGCATTTCATCCTGAGGAGTGGGAGGTGTCCTGCGGATTTCATCGGTTCGGAAGGCAGCTTGAATCTGTGAAACGTGTTAAGAGATGAATCAAACGAGAAAAACGTGATGGGACATAATAGTAGAAAACAAGAAGTGATTTTCCACATACATTTAAAGTTTTAAACTTGCATATAATAAGCTACGCCTACCATGTTGCATAGATTATTTACATTATCTCATTATCTTATTTGACTAAAGATGAATATGTGACCAGTTTGGTCAAATCATACTGAGATCTTGTGTTGAATGTGTCATGAAAGCTATCATAGGTGTGGGTTTATAACAGTTAAGAGGGGTACAGGCTACATATTAAATGGGCAGTTCCAGCTATTCGAAAATAATACAATGCTAGTCAAGAAAGTTTTTGGTGTACCCTTTATATTGAAAGATCAAATTTACTTTATAATATTCTCATCTCAAATTGACAAGTTCCTTTAATTTACCTCCCTCTGCAGAGCCTCATCGAGCTCCTGCTTGTCATCGGCACTGATATCCTTTGCATACAACTGCCTCAGGCAATTTCGGATCCTGCACAATCAATTAACGCCACAAAATTTTAGAGTCTCCACAAAGGCGAAAGCAATGGGAGTGGGATTCATTGTCCATCACATCACCTCCCGTGCTTCTGGAGCAGGGACCTCCTGACGGATTGCGTGGGGTGCGCTGTGAACACAAGATCGACAGTCTGGTTCTTGAGTGCATCGAACACCTCCTCACGGGATTTTCCGAGCTCGGAGACCAGCCGCTTGAGTGTCTCCTCGATGTCAGACTCGGTGGGCGCTGATGCCTCGTCACCGAAGTCCCCCCGCTTGAGCTTGCTCCGGCGGCGGAACGCGATCTGCACCTCCTCGGCCAGGTTTGCGAGATTGAGCATGTGCGAGAACGAGCTGGAGACGACGATGGAGTCAGCGGGGGACAGACTGGTGAGCTTGCTCCCGAGCTCGGCTATCCGGGCCTCGTCCCGATCGGTCTCGTACTCCGCCGAGAGCTCGTAGCACTCCTGCACCTGCATAGGAGAAGAGAACCAAACAGTCCGTATGGGCATGACGTCGGACAGATGGTGTGCGGATCTGGGAAGTAGAGGAGACGGGAAGGGCGCACGAATTCGCGGAGGTGGGGGCCGTGCAAGTCTTGGAGGATGTCGAGGAAGCGGTCGACGAGGAGGGCGTCGTACTCGACGAGTTTGTCGTCCTCGGAGACCTTGCCGGGGACGAGGAGCCGCAGCTGCGCGTCGATCGACTGGTGCCGCTCCATTGCGGCCTTCCCCGAGGGCGCCGCCATCTGGCTGCGCGCCCGCGCCTGCGTTAAATCAGGCGGGTCCCCTCTGGGGTCTGCGGGCAGCTCGCGCGGATCCTCCGGTGCGTGCTCGAACGTGGCGGCGGCGGTGGAGGCTCGTCGGCGTGGGATGAGGGATATGGGGCGGAACTATAGGTAGGCAGAGATCGGAGTCTTTTTTTTTAGGTGAGGCAGAGAGCGGAGTCTTCTTTGGCCTGCCTGGCCTCCGTTCGTCGTTTCCTCGCTAGTCGCTGACAAACAGGTCCACACATAGGGTGGATCCCATAGTTATTAGAGAGCTGTGTAAAACCGAGCTCCCATATTCACACGAGCATATGGGCCATTAGATTCGATTTCCTTTGCGATCCTGGCCGCCGGATCTCAGGCCGAATCGATCAATCTCAGCCGTCTGATAAAATTGCAATTGCAACAAACTATAATATCCCAGCCCCATTAGGGTATTTTCGTCATTTCACATAGAGGTGTCTAAAAGGCAGCAACCCCAGGCGTAGAACCCTAGTCGCCGCCCCATCCGCATGTCCTCCCGTGCACTCTCTTCCTCCCCTTCCCTCGCATCGCTCCCAGCAGGCCGTCAACCAACTGCTCCTCCATCTCCATTAGGACCGCAACCTCCTCTCGCGTTCGCCCCCCGACGAGGCCGCCACCTCAATCATTGTCCACCGCCGCCACGAGCAAAGCAGGAGGACCCGCCGCTTGGAGCAAAGCCACGACCATCAAGGCGATTTGAGGCCATTGCTGTGTGTATCTCTACCCCTCCTCCTCCTCCTGTGTGTGTGTCTGAGAGAGAGACGGTCTACTAACCTATATTTAAATTATTGTACAACTTCATGGTTATATTTGCAAGAGGTTACTATTTGTACAGAGCGTTGTTGCTGGATAGATATATGCTAATGCGTGTATAAACTCTAATTGTGTACCCTTTCGAGTGTTGTTCTTGTTTAAGTCAGCACATCTGCTCATTTTCAGATAAATTGTCATATGAGTGCCAATGTTATGAACTAAACTTTTCTTAATGAAGATGCTTACGCCTAAATCGTGCATCCTCTTTTTCAGTATATCTATCCGATGTGTTTTCGACATCTAAAACTTGTCTTTGATTTTGCATCTTATTGGTTTGGTCATTTGTTATGGTCAACATCATTTTTTTATATGTTCGTCTATAACCAAATGACCATGCTTTCTCTAGAGACACTCTTGCAATTGACATAGTTCCAGCTACCAAGGCCTCCAAAGAAGCCTCAATGGGAAGCCACTCTGACTCTACATTGACGATCGTGTCATCCTGTATTCTACCATTATCTGTATGAATTTATATGAGTTCTGCTTATCTTTTGTGAACTTACTCCCTATGGAAGCTTTGTATTAGCGACCCATATTGCTAATACCGGAGTATTGCTATTGCTATGTCTTGCCACTATCTCGGTATTCTTGATGATTCTGTTTCATTTCCTACCAAATGTATCATCAGGTGTGATGGACCAATATACTATGATCATGATCACTTCCAAAGAATACTATCTATTAATAATCAGATTTACTTATCTGCTTTCTTTGCAGTTCTGCCTGGCTCTATACAATTTCTGCCACCGGGTCAACTAAAACGAGAACGTATGGGGTGCTGCTGGCTGCACTTCCTATCTAGTGATCATAATGCATCAACGAGCTTGCTCTGCTGCATTTTCTCTATTTTAGACAGGCAAAACGTACTCTGCTATTTAGAGACTGAACCGACACATTATCTTGAGATTGACGAAGTCGTCAGAGAGCTTTCATAGTCTACGGAAACATTTCCTCTCACTGAACGCATATCATCGAAAGACACAAAATAAATTCAAGATAATGTGAGCACCAATGTCAAGTTTAGGACTTGAACTGTGGTGGCTGGGATACCACTGTCCTCCTACCCGTCCAACCACAGGTTGACAATGATTTCTCCCACCAACAATGTGTATGCAGCACCTGCCTATCCAACCTAAAAATAAAACATACCTCAGGCAAAATAAAACCCCAGATACATACTATCCGTCACAACGACAGATGATGCGAAGCCGACACAATTGAACAACCTGGGACCGAGTGAAAAAGAATACACATCATTCGTCGCAACGGCAATGCATGTTGCGAAGCCGGCATAATCAACCAAACGGGGCCGGCTAAAAAGGACAATCAGGCCTCTGCTCGGAGAGAAAGTGTGGCCATGTTTAAGATGTATCACTATGCCTTAGGTATTCGCGCATGTTCTTCCTCATGTTGCTCTCTCATGTATGCAACACATGTGCCCTAGTTTTGTGCTAGAACTAGGCCTTCATTGATGTTGACGATACACTTCCATATCTCGCAGCATATACACATCCTTCGCTTCATAGTCTATTTTGCGTCTGGCACAGCTGCATCGCCAATTTTTTGTGGAGTGTATTATCAAGATAGGTCTTCAAGGTATCACGGGACTGGTCAATGATTGATGTCGGCAAGCTAATCTTCAGTCTTGCCTTCATCGAGCACCATCCATAGCCTCTAGATGTCGAAGAAATTTGAAACCGTGATGCCCCAACAATCTAGCTTATCTACATTGCCATAGATGCAAAATCCAGCGAATGTGCAGCCTCTGTGGTGGAGGAACCGCCTAAGAGAATTGTTTCCCCCTAGCAACATGCATACCTGGTAGAGGAGACAACTCTGATTGTAGCACAACTGGATTAGCGATGCTTTCTGCTCACGCTAACCATTGGCATTGGGTGTGTACTCCATGTCGATGTCAACCATATTAATTTTGTGGCCTCACAGCCACGCCTTGCACTCTCTTATCTAGCGGTTGACGCGGTTGTGACGGTTGGTGTACACGGTGCGGATGGTGCGCCTGCCATGGGCTTCCACCTTGATGAGGACATGGCTACCATAGTTACACCCACAACCCATGTTGTCATACCTATTGGACCAATTACTAGAGCTCGCACACGCCAGTTAAATTTGTAAGTACTTCTGTTTCTTGGTAATGTTTCTAATGTTCATGAGAATATGATGTTGACTAACTTAGATATATTTGTGTTGCTTACAATTGAAGAGTCTAGTATGGACAAGAAGGATGAACAATTGTGACGCCTCCATTTATAATCGTACACTAACAATACATGCATCATGCACGATCACGAACGGTGACACGTTAATATCACAACACAACTCTATGACACAAATATAAACATAAATCTTATATTACAGATCCACAAGGACCCATAATGCACCAGTCATGAAAGCAAATATTATCTGGGTATGAACATAGTTAGACAAGTTTTGCCTTAAGAAGGCTCAACAAAACAACGACGCTAGATTGAAAGGTGTCGTGGTTTTGTCACGACAGATGCCCTAGTGAAATGACTTAGGTGTGGAGCCATCGCAACGTAGGTTAGCTCGAAGGGGTTGAAGGGACGAGAGACACGAGTTTACCCAAGTTCGGCCCCTAAGCAACGAGGTAAAAGCCTACGTCATGCTTTGTGTTGTATTGATTGAGTATCGATTACAAGGGAGTGGAATCGCTTAACCTAGCTATCGATCGATTGTAACTTGAGTTAACCCGCCGCAGGGTCTCGCCTTTATATACACGGGTCGAGGCCCTGGGCTTACAAGAGTCCAATTCGGATCACACAACGTGACCAACTTGGGTTCTAAGTCGCTGATAACCCACAAGTATAGGGATCGCAACAGTTTTCGAGGGTAGAGTATTCAACCCAAATTTATTGATTCGACACAAGGGGAGGCAAAGAATATTCTCAAGTATTAGCAGTTGAGTTGTCAATTCAACCACACCTGGATAACTTAGTATCTGCAATAAAGTATTTAGTAGCAAAGTAATATGGAAGTAACGGTAACGGTAGCAAAGTACTTTTTTGGGTTTTGTAGTGATTGTAACAATAGCAACGGAAAAGTAAATAAGCGAAGAACAATATGTTAAAAGCTCGTAGGCATTGGATCGGTGATGGAGAATTATGCCGGATGCGGTTCATCATGTAACAATCATAACATAGGGTGACACAGAACTAGCTCCAATTCATCAATATAATGTAGGCATGTATTCCGAATATAGTCATACGTGCTTATGGAAAAGAACTTGCATGACATCTTTTGTCCTACCCTCCTGTGGCAGCGGGGGTCCTAATGGAAGGATATTAAGGCCTCCTTTTAATAGAGTACCGGACCAAAGCATTAACACATAGTGAATACATGAACTCCTCAAACTATGGTCATCACCGGGAGTGGTCCCGATTATTGTCACTTCGGGGTTGCCGGATCATAACACATAGTAGGTGACTATAGACTTGCAAGATAGGAACAAGAACTCACATATATTCATGAAAACATAATAGGTTCAGATCTGAAATCATGGCACTCGGGCCCTAGTGACAAGCATTAAGCATAGCAAAGTCATTGCAACATCAATCTCAGAACATAGTGGATACTAGGGATCAACCCTAACAAAACTAACTCGATTACATGATAAATCTCATCCAACCCATCACCGTTCAACAAGCCTACGATGGAATTACTCACGCACGACGGACTCCAGATCAGCCCTCCCGAGAGGTTTTAGGGCTTGGCGGCGGTTCTGTATCGTAAAACGCGATGAATCCTTCTCTCTGATTTTTTTTCTCCCCGAACACAAATATATGGAGTTGGAGTTGAGGTCGGTGGAGCGTCAAGGGGCCCACGAGGCAGGGGGGCGCGCCCCCCACCCTCGTGGACAGGGTGTGGGCCCCCTGACGTGGATTCTTCTTCCAATATTTTTAATATTTTCCAAAATACGCCCGTGGAGTTTCGTGTCATTCCGAGAACTTTTGTTTCGCACATAAATAACACAATGGCAATTCTCTGAAAACAACGTCCATCCGGTTAGTTCCATTCAAATCATGCAAGTTAGAGTCCAAAACAAGGGCAAAAGTGTTTGGAAAAGTAGATACGACGGAGACGTATCAACTCCCCCAAGCTTAAACCTTCGCTTGTCCTCAAGCAATTCAGTTGATAAACAGAAAGTGATAAAGAAAAACTTTTACAAACTCTGTTTGCTCTTGTTGTTGTAATTATATAAAGCCAACATTCAAGTTTTCAGCAAAGATTATAACTAACCATATTCACAATAACACTTAGGTCTCATGTTTACTCATGTCAATGGCATAATCAACTAGCGAGCAATAATAATAAATCTCAGATGACAACACTTTCTCAAAACAATCATGATATGATATAACAAGATGGTATCTCGCTAGCCCTTTCTAAGACCGCAAAACATAAATGCAGAGCACCTTTAATGATCAAGGACTGACTAGACATTATAATTCATGGTAAAAGAGATCCAGTCATATTCATACCCAATATAAATTAATAGTAATGGATACAAATGACAGCAGTGCTCTCCAGCTGGTGCTTTTTAATAAGAGGGTGATGACTCAACATAAAAGTAAATAGATAGGCCCTTCGCAGAGGGAAGCAGGGATTTGTAGAGGTGCCAGAGCTCAGTTTTAAAGCAGAGATACACAATATTTTGAGCGTCATACTTTCATTGTCAACATAACAACCAAGAGATGTCGATATCTTCCATGCTACACACATTATAGGCGGTTCCCAAACAGAATGGTAAAGTTTATACTCCCCCTCCACCAACAAGCATCAATCCATGGCTTGCTCGAAACAACGAGTGCCTCCAACTAACAACAGCCCCGGGGGGAGTTTTGTTTGCAATTATTTTGATTTAATTTGCATAAAGCATGGGACTGGGCATCCCGGTGACGAGCCATGTTCTCGTGAGTGAGGAGCGGAGTCCACTCCTCTTGAGAATAACCCGCCTAGCATGGAAGATACGGACAACCCTAGTTGATACATGAGCTATTCGAGCATACAAAACAAAATTTCATTTGAAGGTTTAGAGTTTGGCACATACAAATTTACTTGGAACGGCAGGTAGATACCGCATATAGGAAGGTATGGTGGACTCATATGGAATAACTTTGGGGCTTTAAGGGATTGGATGCACAAGCAGTATTCCCGCTTAGTACAAGTGAAGGCTAGAAAAAGACTGGGAAGTGGCCAACTAGAGAGCGACAACAGTCATGAACATGCATTGAAATTAATAAACATTGAGTACAAGCATGAGTAGGATATAATACACCATGAACATAAATATCGTGAAGGCTATGTTGATTTGTTTCAACTACATGTGTGAACATGTGCCAAGTCAAGTCACTTAAATCATTCCAAGGAGGATACCACCCCACTATACCACATCACAACCATTTTAATAGCATGTGGGCACGCAAGGTAAACCATTATAACTCATAGCTAATCAAGCATGGCACAAGCAACTATAATCTCTAATTGTCATTGCAAACATGTTTATTCATAATAGGCCGAATCAGGAACGATGAACTAATCATATTTACAAAAACAAGAGAGGTCGAGTTCATACCAGCTTTTCTCATCTCAGTCAGTCCATCATATATCGTCATAATTGTCTTTCACTTGCACGACCGAACGATGTGAATAATAATAAGAGTGCATGTGCATTGGACTAAGCTGGAATCTGCGAGCATTCAATAAAAAGGAGAAGACAAGGCAATATGGGCTCTTGGTTAAATCAACAATAATGCATATAAGAGCCACTTCAACAATTTAATTATGGTCTTCTCCTATCGACCCCCAAAGAAAAGAAAAGAAATAAAACTATTTACACGGGAAAGCTCCCAACAAGCAAAAGAAGAACAGGAAATATTTTTTTGGGTTTTCTTTTCAATTCTTACTACTACAGAAAGAAAAGTAAACTAGCTTAAAGCTACTACTATTTTTTTGTTTTTCTTAAAGTTTATCAAACACACAAGAAGAAAGCATAAAAAGAAAATAAACTAGCATGGATATTACAGTGAAAAAGTATGAGCACCGACATCTAGCAAAGAGTGTGTGAACATAAATGTAATGTCGATGGGAAATACGTACTCCCCCAAGCTTAGGCTTTTGGCCTAAGTTGGTTTATTGCCACAGATGGCCTGGCAGATATCCATAGTTGTAGCTAGGGTCGTACTGAGATGCGGCAGCTATTGCCTCCTGAGCTGCAGCGTGGCGGCGAGCTGCCTCCGCCCTCCTCTCGTACTCATCTGCCTCCTCTATGGTAATAAAATGTATTCCTTTTGCCTGATAATCAAAGAAGGCAGGAGCAGGGAGAGTAATACGGACAACACGACGTCTGTCAAAGATTAAGCGATACTGGAGAGGCGATTCATTCCTCTCGACAAACTGGTGCTGAACCATAGCATTAAAGTCTAGGTAAGTAGGAGGCAATTCAATATCATCATTACGTATGGTTACACCAAGAAAATCAGCTAAGCGGGTTGCATCCTCCAAAGAAATCTCCATTAAATCTATTATGATGCAACCCACGTGCAACAATAGCTCCCAAATTATAAGATTTATCTCCTAACACAGCACTCCTAAGAATACTGAGATCAGGGACACACATGTGACATGCTTCATCCTTACCATTAATGCACCTACCTATGAAGAGAGCAAAATAATGTATAGCAGGAAAATGAATACTCCCTATGGTAGCTTGTGTTATGTCTCTAGATTCCCCCATAGTTATACTGGCAAGAAACTCTCTAAATTCATATTTGCGAGGTTCAAGAGGACTACCCCATTGTGGAAGTTTGCAAGCAGTAGTAAAATCCTCTAAGTCCATGTATTAGAATTTTCATAAAGATCAAACAGGACAGTTTGAGAATTACGTGAAGATGAATATTCAAACCTCCTCACAAAGGAACTAGTGAGATAGTGGTCTGGGGCACTTTTACGCCTCAAGCTCACAAGATCAGCGTTACGCAAATATGCTAAATTCTTCCTTGATTTCTGCTCGATCCATAAAGTCTTCTGAAGGCCATTCACAAGGCCGCACTGGAGCATCCCTTGGTGGCTCATCGTCAGCATCACGCATTTCAAGCCTAGGTCCTTGCTTCCTCGAAGAACCACCTTGGTACATTTTCCTAAGCATATTTCTTCCTCTGAAAATTTTCTGAAATTTTTAGTAACTTCAAATAAAAGTGAACCAAGCTCAACAAAATTGATAGCAACTACTCCTACAAGTGCCTAGAGCCTATATCATGCATTAGAACTACTTAGAACCATATAAATTTGGCATGCAAGCTCAAGAACATGGTCACCTAGGCTGCACAAATTTGCAATGAATAAAGTACTAGAACAAAAACTAATTGGAACAATGGAGGAGTCACATACCAAGGAACAATCCCCCCAAGCAGTTTTGTGAGAGGTGCCTTGAGCAAGGAGATCGAAAATCACAGCAAAATGAGCTAGAACTCGTGCTTGAGCTGGATGGTGATTTTTTTGGGAGGTGGTGGCTGGCATAAGTGGAGGGGAGCCACCATGGGCCCACGAGGCGGGCGCGCCAAGGTGGGCGCGCCACGGACCTCGTGGCTGTGTGCTTGCTCCCCGATGTGTTCTCAGTGATGATATTCTCAAATATTCCGAAAAAATCATATTAAATTGGCAGGGCATTTGGACAACTTTTATTTTCGTGGTATTTTTATATTGCACGGATAATTCAGAAATGCATGTAAAAATACTATTTTACTTTATTCCAACTAAATAATGAAAGTAAAGAGGGGTACAGAAGGTTGTGATTTCTAGTTTCATCCATCTCATGCTCATCAAAAGGAATCCACTAACAAGGTTGATCAAGTCTTGTTAATGCACTCATTTCAATAACATGGAACCGAGAAATTTGAATAACACTATGTTACCTCAACGGGATATGCACCTCCCCAATAATAAGAATATCATATTTCTTCTTGACAGTGGGAAGAGGGAATTCAAAACCTCCAAAAATAATCGATGGAATTTTTCCAATAGAATTGATACTATGGACTTGAGGTTGTTTCCTCGGAAAGTGTACCGTGCGCTCATTACCGTTAACATGAAAAGTGAAATTGCCTTTGTTGCAATCAATAACAGGTCGTGCAGTATTCAAAAAAAGGTCTTCCAAGAATAATAGACATACTATCGTCCTTGGGAATATCAAGAATTACAAAGTCCGTTAAAATAGTAACATTCGAAACAACAACAGGCACATCCTCACAAATACTGACAGGTATAGCAGTTGATTTATCAGCCATTTGCAAAGATATTTCAGTAGGTGTCAACTTATTCAAGTCAAGTCTACGATATAAAGAAAGAAGCATAACACTAACACCGTCTCCAAGATCACATACAACAGTTTTAACATAGTTTCTTTTAATGGAGCATGGTATAGTAGGTACTCCTAGATCTCCAAGTTTCTTTGGTATTCCACCTTTAAACGTGTAATTAGCAAGCATGGTGGAAATTTCAGCTTTCGGTATCTTTCTTTTATTAGTAACAATTTCTTTCATATACTTAGCATAAGGATTCATTTTGAGCATATCAGTTAATCGCATACGCAAAAAGATAGGTCTAATCATTTTAGCAAAGCGCTCAAAATCCTCATCATCCTTTTTCTTGGATGGTTTGGGAGGAAAGGCATGGGTTTTTTGAACCCATGGTTCTCTTTCTTTACCATGTTTCCTAGCAATAAAGTCTCTTTATCATAACGTTGATTCTTTGATTGTGGGTTATCAAGATCAACAGCAGGTTCAATTTCTACATCATTGTCATTAGTAGGTTGAGCATCATCATGAACATCATCATTAACATTTTCACTAGGTTCATGTTCATTACCAGATTGTGTTTCAACATCAGGAATAGAAATATCATTTGGATTCTCAGGTGGTTCAGCAACAGGTTCACTAGAAGCATGCAAAGTCCTATCATTTTTCTTTTGCTTCTTTTTAGAAGGACTAGGTGCATCTAAATTATTTCTCTAAGAATCTTGCTCAATTTTCTTAGGATGGCCTTCAAGATACAAAGGTTCCTGAGTCATTTTACCAGTTCTAGTAGCCACTCTAACATCATAATCATTTTTTCTTACTATTCAATTCGTTGAGCAAATCATTTTGAGCTTTAAGTACTTGTTCTACTTGAGTGGTAATAATAGAAGCATGTTTACTAATGAGTTTAAGTTCACCTTTAACTCTAGACATATAATCACCCAAGTGTTCAAGCATATCGGAATTGTATTTCAATTGTCTACCAAAATAAGCATTGAAGTTTTCCTGTTTGACAATAAAATTATCAAACTCTTCTAAGCATTGTCTAGCAGACTTATAACGAGGAATATCACCTTCATCAAATCTATAGAGAGAATTTACCTTTGCTACATGTGTCGGGTTATCAAGACCATGAGTTTCTTCAGTAGGTGATGGATTAAGATCATATGTTTCTTCACTAGGCGGTAAATTAAGACCATGTATTTCTTCAATAGGAGGTAAATTCTTAACATCTTCAGCTTTAATACCTTTTTCTTTCATAGATTTCTTTGCCTCTTGCATATCTTCAGGACCGAGAAACAGAACACCTCTCTTCTTCGGAGTTGGTTTAGGAATAGGCTCCGGAATTGGCTCAGGAGCTGGCTCAGTAAGTGTCCAATTATTTTCATTTTTCAACATATTATTCAATAGAATTTCGGCTTCATCCGGTGTTCTTTCCCTGAAAACAGAACCAACACAACTATCCAGGTAATCTCTGCAAGCATCGGTTAGTCCGTTATAAAAGATATCAAGTATTTCATTTTTCTTAAGAGGACGATCAGGCAAAGCATTAAGTAATTGGAGAAGCCTCCTCCAAGCTTGTGGGAGACTCTCTTCTTCAATTTGCACAAAATTATATATATCCCTTAAAGCAACTTGTTTCTTATGAGCAGGAAATATTTAGCGAGAAGTAATAAATCATATCACGGGACTACGCACACAACTAGGATCGGAGAATTAAACCATATCTTAGCATCACCCTTTAATGAGAACGGAAATATTTTAAGGATATAAAGGTAGCGTAGTCCTCTCATCATTAGTGAACAGGTGGCTATATCATTTAATTTAGTAAGATGTGCCACAACAGTTTTTGATTCATAGCCATAAAAGGATCAGATTCAACCAAAGTAATTATATCAGATCAACAGAGAATTCGTAATCCTTATCAAGAATACGTATAGGTGAAGTAGCAAAAGCATGGTCGTTTCATTCTAGCATTAAGAGATTGCTGCTTCCATTTAGCTAATAACCTCTTGAGATCATATCTATCATTGCAGCTAAAATAGCTCTAGCAGCTTCTTCTTCCGTAACATAACCCTCGTGAACAACAGCAATTCATATTTATTAGGGGAGAGTCTTCATCATCACTATCTTCAATATTACCAGTTTCAATAATTTCATTCTCTCTAGCCCTAGCAAGTTGTTCATCAAGAAATTCACCAAGTGGCACAAGAGTATCAAGCATAGAAGTAGTTTCATCATAAGTATCATGCATAGCGTATGGCATCATCAATAACATGCACATATCGTAATGAATAGCGTAGCAGGTTTAGGTGTCGCAAGCTTACTCAAAATGTAGGTGAATCAAGTGCGAGCTAGATGGCGTTCCTTACCTCCCTCGTAGTTGAGGGATAAATTGTTGTTTTAGCGCCTTTCAAGTTCTTCATAGTGACCAACAGATATAAATCCCAAGTGACTCAAAGAATAGAGCTATGCTCCCCGGCAACGGCGCCATAAAATAGTCTTGATAACCCACAAGTATAGGGGATCGCAACAGTTTTCGAGGGTAGAGTATTCAACCCAAATTTATTGATTCGACACAAGGGAGCCAAAGAATATTCTCAAGTATTAGCAGCTTGAGTTGTCAATTCAGCCACACCGGATAACTTAGTATCTGCAGCAAAGTATTTAGTAGCAAAGTAATATGGAAGTAACGGTAACGGTAGCAAAGTAATATTTTGGGTTTTGTAGTGATTGTAACAAGAGTAAATGTAAAAGTAAATAAGCGAAGAACAATATGTTAAAAGCTCGTAGGCATTGGATCGGTGATGGAGAATTATGCCGGAGCGGTTCATCATGTAACAATCATAACATAGGGTGACACAGAACTAGCTCCAGTTCATCAATATAATGTAGGCATGTATTTCGAATACAGTCATACGTGCTTATGGAAAAGAACTTGCATGACATCTTTTGTCCTACCCTCCCATGGCAGCGGGGTCCTAATGGAAACTAAGGGATATTAAGGCCTCCTTTTAATAGAGTACCAGACCAAAGAATTAACACATAGTGAATACATGAACTCCTCAAACTACGGTCATCACCGGGAGTGGTCCCGATTATTGTCACTTCGGGGTTGCCGGATCATAACACATGGTAGGTTACTATAGACTTGCAAGATAGGATCAAGAACTCACATATATTCATGAAAACATAATAGGTTCAGATATGAAATCATGGCACTCGGGCCCTAGTGACAAGCATTAAGCATAGCAAAGTCATAGCAACATCAATCTCAGAACATAGTGGATACTAGGGATCAAACACTAACAAAACTAACTCGCAAACCGGATACGTGTTTTTATTAAACGGTGGAGCTGTCAGTTGGTGCAGTTCTAAACAAAGCGCCGTGGCGGGATCTACATGTGAAGCGGAGTACATAGCTGCTTCGAAGCAAAGAAATGAAGGAGTCTCGATGAAAGAGTTCATTTCCGATCTAGGTGTCATACCTAGTGCATCGGGACCAATGAAGATCTTCGTGACAATATCGTGCAATTGCCTTGGCAAAGGAATCCAGATTTCACAAGAGGACCAAGCATATCAAGAGACGCTTCAATTCCATTCGGGACCAACTCCAAGTGGGAGACATAGAGATTTGCAAGATACATACGGATCTGAATGTTGCGCACCGCTGACTAAGCCTCTTCCACGAGCAAAACATGATCAGCACCAAGACTCCATGGGTGTTAGAATCATTCTTGTGTAATCTAGATTATTGACTCTAGTGCAAGTGGGAGACTCAAGGAAATATGCCCTAGAGGCAATAATAAAGTTATTATTTATTTCCTTATATCATGATAAATGTTTATTATTCATGCTAGAATTGTATTAACCGGAAACATAATACATGTGTGAATACGTAGACAAACAGAGTGTCACTAGTATGCCTCTACTTTACTAGCTCGTTAAATCAAAGATGGTTATGTTTCCTAACCATAGACATGAGTTGTCATTTGATTAACGAGATCACATCATTAGGAGAATGATGTGATTGACTTGACCCATTCCGTTAGCTTAGCACTTGATCGCTTAGTATGTTGCTTATGCTTTCTTCATGACTTATACAAAGTTCCGAAACTATGAGATTATGCAACTCCTGTTACGGAGGAACACTTTGTGTGCTACCAAACGTCACAACGAATCGGGTGATTATAAAGGTACTCTCAGTGTGTCTCCAAAAGTATATGTTGAGTTGGCATGAATCGAGATTAGGTTTTGTCACTCCGATTATCGGAGAGGTATCTTGGGCCTTCTCGGTAATACACATCACATAAGCCTTGCAAGCATTGCAACTAATGAGTTAGTTGTGAGATGATGTATTACGGAACGAGTAAAGAGACTTACCTGTAACTAGATTGAACTAAGTATTGGATACCGACGATCGAATCTCGTAAGTAACATACCGATGACAAAGGGAACAACGATGTCGTTATGCGGTTTCGACCGATAAAGATCTTCAGAGAATATGTAGGAACCAATATGGGCATCCAGGTTCCGCTATTGGTTATTGACCGAGAATGGTTCTAGGTCATGTCTACATAGTTCTCGAACCCGTAGGGTCCGCACGCTTAACGCTTCGATGTGAGTTCATTATGAGTTTATAAGTATTGATGTACCAAGGTTGTTAGGAGTCCGGATGAGATCACGGACATGACGAGGAGTCTCAAATGGTCGAGACATAAAGATTGATATATTGAAGCCTATGTTTGACTTGAAAGGTTAGGATGAAAACAGAAGTTACCGAACACCGGGTTTACCTGAAACCCCGGGGTCTATGGGCCTTGATGGGCCATAGGGAGAAGAGGAAAGGGCCGCCAGGCAGGCAAGACGCCCCCCCTCTAGTCCGAATAGGACAAGGAGAGGGGGCGCCTTCCCTCTTCCCTCCCCAATCCTATTCCAACTAGGAAGGGGGGGTCCTACTCCTGGGAGTAGGACTCCTCAGCGCGCGCCTTGGGCTGGCCGCACCCCTTGCTCCTTGATATCTGAGGCAGGGGCACCCCATAACACACAAGTTGATCTACGGATCGTTCCTTAGCCGTGCAGCGGTGCCCCTCCACCATATTCCACTTGGTCATATCGTCATGAGCTTAGGCGAAGCCCTGCTACGGTGAAGTCATATCGTCATGAGCTTAGGCAAAGCCCTACGCCGGTGGAGCATCATCATCGCCACCACACCGTCGTCTCGTGGAACTCATCCCCGACGCTCTTTGGATCGGAGCCCGGAATCGCCATCGAGCTGAACGTCAGTGAACACGGAGGTGCCGACGTTCGGTACTTGGATCGGTCGGATCGTGAAGACGCACGACTACATCAACAGCGTTGTTATAACGCTCGCTTACGGTCTCACGAGGGTACGTGGACAGACACTCTCCCCTCTCGTTGCTATGCCATCACCATGGTCTTGCGTGTGCGTAGGGAAAATTTTGAAATTACTACGTTCCCCAACATGATGATGACGACGGCGATGAATCCCCCTCTCCGGAGCCCCGAACGGACTCCGGATCAGCCCTCCTGAGAGGTTTTAGGGCTTGGCGGTGGCTCTGTATCGTAAAACGCGATGAATCCTTCTCTCTGATTTTTTTTCTCCCCGAACACGAATATATGGAGTTGGAGTTGAGGTCGGTGGAGCGTCATGGGGCCCACGAGGCAGGGGGGCGCGCCCAGGGGGGCAGGCGCCCCCCACCCTCTTGGACAGGGCGTGGGCCCCCTGACGTGGATTCTTCTTCCAGTATTTTTAATATTTTCCAAAAATACGTTTCGTGGAGTTTCAGGTCATTCCGAGAACTTTTGTTTCTGCACATAAAAAACACCATGGCAATTCTGCTGAAAACAGCGTCAGTCCGGGTTAGTTCCATTCAAATCATGCAAGTTAGAGTCCAAAACAAGGGCAAAAGTGTTTGGAAAAGTAGATAGGACAGAGACGTATCAGTCGCCTTGCCTTGGTAGGCAAGTCAACATTGGGCGGCTCATATCTCCGGGTTACAGCACCCCCTCCGGGTCTTGGGCCTTTAACAGGCGTGCCTCGTAAGCCACCACCAGTCTTCATATCTCTTCTTCTTAAGCCCACTTAAGCCCTTACTATTGAGTTGCCAATAGTGTAACCCGGCCCCTCCTGGGCAGGTCACACCGCGGGGTTATATCCCCAACATTAGGCCCCAGATTGATTTGAACTTGTTCATTTCAATCTTCACTGCTTCTGGTTGGCGAGTCTTCTTTGATTCCTTCCAATGCTTAACCTTGAACGAATCCTTGTAACCCGCCATGACATCATGCAAACTAAATCCAAAAAAAATCATGACATCACAACGGATCTTTTTTCATTAACTGGCTTTTCAAGAATCGAGGCGCCTCCTCTATCTAGATAATCATTATGCCTCCTTGATTTCTGCGCATGCCATTTTACTTTTGTACCATCCTTTTCTTACAAATAGGCATGGGGGCCTCTTTTCACTTTTTACCCTCGTCGCCTCTCCTTCTTCTTCTTCCTTGCGCCACCTGTTGCCACCGGAGCTCCACCGTTGCCGTCGAACTGCGTCAACCACTCTGTCAAGGCCGTTGCGTCACCCTGTTCAGACCAAAAAACCGCGATGCTCATTCACTCTTCAGTCAAACCATCAGGTAATGCTCTTTTCCTTTTTCAGATCCACATTAGGATACCCTAGTTCATAGAGTTTGTCGTAGTTCATCCTAGTTTATCCAAGTTCATCCATCTCTCGCTTGGAGAACATAGTTCAATCCAAAAACTATATACGACTAGGGCGGTAGTTGTTTTTAGTCTCTATCTTGCATCTTGGATAAATCTTCCATCTTTCTGAACCAATACGTAGCTTGCTAGTTCCTCCACTGCCATGTTCTAGGTTTAGCAATTATGCATCTTTTCTCGAACTGTCGTAGATCTGTAATTGTAGCTTGTAATCTACAAAACTTGTTTGTCCAACACTTAACAAAATTTCAGCAAACTTGAATCTATAGATAGTTGACCCGCCTTTCACCTTACAAACGGTCTTAATATTAAATTTGTAACCCGCCAAGAATCTCCAAAGCAGCTTATCTCAATTAACCCGTTGTTATTTACCGCGGCTTATAATCCTGCCTTATTTGTAATTTACTTTCGTACCTTTAGGCTGCCCAATATGACTATCTACAATTGGGAGCGCTATCTGGTTACCAAAGAAATCCTCAGGAATTTCATAGGTCAAGGCCTGTTGGCGACTGAACAGGAGATCGGATGGCGGGTTAGCAAAGGAGAGACCATCCCAACTCCCGCTGAAGGGGAAATTGTAGTCTTCACTGATCATATTCTCATGGGTTTTACCCCGCCCGGGCGGGACCTTCTTCACTACTTCAACTTGCAGCCTCAAGATATAGGTCCAAACTCTGTATCCAACATCTGCCACTTCCAAATATTTTGTGAGGTTTACCTGTAAATAGCCCTACCGTTTCTCTCTTTAAAGAATTCTTTTATATAAACCGCCAAAATGAATGCCAAAGCGGCCCAAGCCAAGAATTAGGCGGTGTCTCTATCCAGAGACGGAGAGATAACAATTTCCCTTCCACAATCCTACCAAGCCACCCAAAGGATGGGTGACCACTCGGTTTTATTGCAAAAACACTGCTCCAGCAACTGAGAATCCTCTGCCTGGTTTTAGAGCTGAGCGTCTTCCATCAGATTTTGACCTACCAAGTAAGATAACCCAAAACTTGAAAACTTCAATCACACAAAACTCAACAAAACCTTCGTGAGATCCGTTAGTGTAAGAAAAATAAATCACTACTATAAGTGTTGTACCAAACCAATTCATATTTTGTTTTTGCATTATATCTATTGTATTCCAACTTTTCTATGGCAAAAACTCATCAAAGAAAACCATAGAGCCATCAAAATAAGCACACAACGCAAAGAAAACATAATCTGTCAAAACAGAACAGTCTGTAGTAATCTGACTATTTCGAAAACTTCTGGAACTTCGAAAATTCTGAAAAAATAGGACGACCTAAGTAATTTGTATATTAATCTACTGCAAAAAGAATTGGCATTTTATCATGCTGTCATAAAAAAATGAGAATTGTTTTCATGAGCGCAAAAGTTTCTGTTTTTTCAGCAAGATCAAACAACTATCACCCAAGAAGATCCTATAGGCTTTACTTGGCACAAACACTAATTCAAACACAAAAAACACAATAATAACAGTAGCATAATTGTGTAAACACTCAAGAACACAAAGCAAAAAACAAAAATAAATTTTATTCATTGGGTTGCCTCCCAACAAGCGTTATAGTTTTACGCCCTTAGCTAGACATAAAGCAAGGATCTAAGTTTTGTAATCTTTGGTTCGAGATCCATAAGATGCTCTCATGATTGATTCATGCGGTGGCTAATTATTGTTCTAGGAAAGTGTTACATACCCTTCCTCAAAGGAAATTGAAACTTAATATTGCCTTCTTTCATATCAATCACGACACCGATAATGCATAAAAACTGTCTACCAAGAATAATTTGACAAGACGGATTGCAATCAATATCAAGAACAATAAAATCTATGGGCAAATAATTCCTATTTGCAAGAATAATAACATCATTAATTCTTCCCGTAGGCTTTTTAATAGTAGAATCCGCCAAGTGCAAATTTAAAGAACATTCTTCAAGAATGGTAAGACCAAGCACATCACATAAAGATTTCGGAATTGTAGAAACACTAGCATCCAAGTCACACAAAGCAAAACACTCATAATTTTTAATTTTGACTTTCATAGTAGGCTCCCATTCATCATGCAATTTTCTAGGAATTGAAACTTCTAATTCCATTTTTTTCTTCAAAAGCTTTCATCATAGCATCAACAATATGTTTAGTAAAAGCTTTATTTTGTTCACAAGCATGGGGTGAATTTATCATGGATTTCAACAAAGAAATACAATCAATCAAAGAGCAACCATCATAGTTAAAGTCTTTGTAATCTAAAAGAGTGGGCACATCACTAGTTAAAGTTTTGACCTCTTCCAACCCACTTTCATCAACTTTCTCAACAAGATTTTCACCCTCCGAAATATTTGGATGCCTTCTACCTAAAGTTGACTATTCTCCAGTCCCTTTTTCATCAATCTTAACTTTCCTAAACAAGGAATCAATAGAAGAAACACCAATCATTTTAAGATCTTCATTACTTTTGCGAAAGTAATCACTAGAAAATGCTTGTTCTAAAAATTCTCTTTTAGCTCTAAGCATAGTGGTTCTTTTCTTACTTTCATCCATAGAAACATAAAGAGCTTTAATTGATTCATCTACTTCAGGCACAAAAAATTTCATCTTGAGATTTTCCACATCATGAGCAATTCTATCAACACTTCTAGACAAATCATCAATCTTATTCAATTTTTCTTCTATGGAAGTGTTGAATTTTTTTTTGTGTTGATAAATTCTTTAACATTATTCTCAAGATCAGAGGTGTCCCTATTATTATTATAAGATTTATTTCCATAGTAATTACCATAATTATTAGAGGAATTACTAGGAAAGGCCTAGGATTAAAATTACCTCTATAAGCATTGTTATTGAAATTATTTCAAGAGATAAAATTCACATATATGGCATCACTATTTTGCTCAATCAAAGTAGACAAAGGCATATCACTAAAATCAATAGGAGCATTTTTACTAGCAACCAATTTCATAAGAGCATCAACTTTTTCACTCAAAGAAGAAATGTCTTCAACCGAATTAACTTTTTTACTAGTAGGAGCTCTTTCGGTATGCCATTGCGAATAATTTGCCATAATATTATCAAGCAATTTGGTGGCTTCACCCAAAGTAATTTCCATAAAAGTTCCACCCGCGAAGGAATCTAAGAGATTACGAGAGACAAAATTCAACCCCGCATAAATTTTTTGTATGATCATCCAAAGATTTAACCCATGAGTTAGGCAATTCCTTAGCATCATTTTCATCCTTCCCCAAGATTGTGCAACATGCTCATGTTAAAGTTGCTTGAAATTCATGATCTGGGTTCTAAGGGAAATAATTTTTGCGGGAGGAAAATACTTAGTGATAAAAGCATCTTTGCACTTATTCCAAGAATTGATACTATTGCGAGGCAAAGAAGAGAACACCAAATTTTTGCAGATTCACGCAAAGAAAACGGAAATAATTTCATCTTCACAACAACATTGTCCACATCTTTTTTCTTTTGCATATCACATAATTCCACGAAGGTATTAAGATGGGACGCCGCATCCTCATTAGGAGTACCGGAAAATTGATCTTTCATAACAAGATTCAGCAAAGCAGTATTAATATCACAAGACTCCGCACTAGTGGCGGGAGGAGCAATCGGAGTGCCGATAAAATCATTGTTGTTGGTATTTGAGAAATCACACAACTTGGTGTTCTACTGAGCCATGATGACTACGCAACAAGATTGCACTCAAAAATAGATCCGGCAAGAAAACGGCGAACGAAAAAGAGGGGCGAATAAAACGGCAATATTTTGTGAAGTGGGGAGAGGAAAATGAGAGGCAAACGGCAAAATTAGGGCCCATTAGGTGTCGTCTGGTCCAAAAAAATCTCCGTGAAGTTTCGTTGCCTTTGGACTCCATTTGGTATTGATTTCTTGTGATGTAAATAACATGCAGAAAACAGCAACTGACACTTGGCACTATGTCAATAGGTTAGTACAAAAAATGATATAAAATGACTATAAAATGATTATAAAACATTCAAGATTGATAATATAACAACATGGAACAATAAAAAATTATAGATACGTTGGAGACGTATCATGAGGATAAACACTTACAGGTGGAGCTGAATTTTGTTTAAAAAATGGTGGTAGGCCAACTTTATTGCAGTTTTCTTGAGACTCGCCAAGTAAGATCCTCACAGTCTTAAAGACTTCTTCAGCTGTAAAATTGTCTTTAGTGTACCGTTGAGGGTCGTTTAGTTCGCCAGAATACTCACACATTAAACCAAGACGGCGGCTTAGCGAGAGTATTTTCCAAGAGACCCAGCACCGGGTCAAATCCACTCCAATCAACCCATGGGCAAAAAAATCTTTAGCCTGGGAGAGAAATGGGAAGGTCTCGGCATAAGCACGACATCCAACGGCCACTGCTGCTAGAACCGTGTGTTAACTGTAATAAGTTGACAAAGCCTTGCATACGCGTCAACTTATTTTTTTTAGGGGACGCGTCACTTAGTAGGCCCACAAGTGTGTGGCAGAGAACTTATAGCCCATTTGCGTTTTGTAAGAATGTACAACCCATTTTTGAATCTAATGGAATTTACGATAGCCCATTTACAGTTTTTTAAAAGTACATCCCATTTTCTAGCTAGGACAACGATTAATAATTTCAACCAACCGTTGAAGACAGAGTTCAATAAAATTTCCCACATTTTGAAGGGGTCCGAAATATTTTTATCCCGAAATTCCTAGTTAGATTAAATATAAATTTATATTACGTAAAAATCCAACGAAACATTGCGCGCGCAACAATGAAAATTTAAGATTTTCAAAATCCATAAATAATATTTTATAAACTAATTTCGTGTTTGGTGCATTTTTTATAGTTACTTGCCAGCTTTTTATAATTACATCCCATTTATTATTTTTTAAAGCCCATTTTCCTGTTAAGCCTAATGCATCCCTCCTAGGAAAGATTTGCAGCCAACAAGCGGAGAATAACAAGTTGACCTTGCCGGGTATTCCTCAAAAGACGATATTTGGGCTAGCCATTTTCATCTTGAAAAATAGTATTTGGGATGGATATCTGCCTAGGCTAGACGGGCCACAGCCTGCCAGCTAATACCCTGCTCTCCTCCGAACAACAACGAAATCATCACCAAGAAAAACTCTGCAGTGCTCACGCCTCAAAAACACAAATATCGCCGAGCTGCTTGGTCCCAGCCATCGGCCGCACCTTGTGCAATTCTCTCGTTTATATTGACTACATAGGTTGACATGTGGGACCGTGATGTCGTGAAACCAGGAGAAAGCAAAAAATATAGTTGTACATAATAAGGAGGCACTTGCGACGACGGCTATGGCCCTAGTGGGTCCCTAGTGTCATCCGGTCAAAATAAAGTCATCTCCACGAATCCTCATGTTCGCTGACCATGTTAACAATGCTCGGTGCCACGGCGAGCACAACAACTCAAGGACAATGGAGAGGGCTCGCGGACCCTACGGAGGTCGACATATACCGCTGCTCATTCAGAAGCCAGGATCATCGGACACCTATCAAGACCTTCGAGAAACCGAGACGACATGAAACGGTAAGGCCGCTTGGGAGCTCGTTTATTTCAAACCTGTATTAATATACAAGTGTAATTTACTCACATCGGAAACAACGCGAAAATAAAGCGTAATGAAACCGAGGGCCCGAGGTCTGTAAGTAAACCGGCGGTTACGCGTGTAATTTGAGAGACCAAAGGTATATTTTACGAGCAATCGATATATGGACGACATTACCAGACGATACATGCACGACGTGCGATCATGCCATCCATGGGCAAGGCTGAAACAGCAGCTAACGGCTGGATTAGCAATCGTCCGAGTGTCGCCAGCGCTTTTATCGTGTGTGAAGTACTTCGATATTTTACTAGTCGAAATCGACCAACCAAGCGCCTTCGCCGAGACCATCGCTTTAATTTACAAGCGCCGGTTTACAAGCGGTTTTGGTTGGAAAACCACGATCCAATCATGGCCTAATATCATGAGTTGGTCGGAAGATCATATGGTTTCACGCCTAACCTACCCGACTTGTCGATAGGCTATGAATGGAACATCGACGATGAACTTCAAGAACGGAAACAATGTAAGAGGATGATCTTCTTAACAAGCAAATCACGGCATTAGATCGACATGCAAAACAATACGAAGCATTATGTCGGCGTTCGGGAACGGGGTACCAGACTTGCTCGCTGCTGCCTGCGGGCGTAGCTCAAGGGGGGCCCAACACGGCCCGCCTTCATCAAGACAAGCTCAAGACCTCGCGAGGGGCAAGCTCGCGAGGCGGACGACTGGGGGGCTTCTTTAGGCACAGCCTCGTCAGGCTGGCTCGCAAGGAGGCGGAGAGATCAAGGCAGGGTACCTCACGAGGTGCCCATGACGCAAGCCATGACGACCAAGGGCGCCAACCCGCGCAAGTGTCCTCCTTTCCTCTTGGTGCAAAGGGAGCAAGCGCAGGCGAGAGCATCAAGCAAAGGCATCCGTTTGATGCAACGAGACCAAGACCGTCATGAACGGCAGGAAGGAAGTCATCATGGAGCCCAAGCGGCGCCACCACCGAGCCTTTGACAAAGCGAGGACCAACTTTAGTCAGATAAGTGTACTAGATGTTCCCCTTCAAAATGGCCAATTGTTGGCGCCCTTCCCGCTCGATATTTGGGAAGAGGCCCAGGGCCCTTGCCTATAAATAGGACTAGCCACCCATAGGGTAGAGGCACTGAGAAATCTTGGAGATCGCACACACACACACACACACACACACACAGAGAGAGAGAGAGAGAGAGAGAGAGAGAGAGAGAGAGAGAGAGAGAGAGAGGAGCAACTGAACTCCCCCTAGCAGTTCATCGCACCAGCCAAGAACAGACCCTCGCGAGGCTGTTCTTCCTTGTATTGTTCATCATCAGCCCAAGAGGCAATCCACCACACCACAAACTAGAGTAGGGTATTACACCACAATGATGGCCCGAACTAGTATAAACACTGTGTCTCTTGAGTTGTTCTTTTCATAGCTTAGATCCTAGCGAGGCGGCGAGGTACAGGTAGGTAGAGGGCGAGATCTCCGCGCACACCCCAGTGTTCGAACCTAGAGGGTCTGCCTGAACCCGAAATCCGACATTTGGCGCGCCAGGTAGGGGTGCACCGGAGCTTTCCCTTCCACCGATCCGTTCTCCACCGACACCGCGACTCACCCTGCGATGAGCAGCGCGCCGCCAACTCCGTCGCCGCCACAAGACGGGGCTGGGGCTCGAGCCTTGGCCCCACCTTGCGACAAAAGTGCGTTGGCGGACAAGTTCAAGTTTGAGACGCCACGCCATAACGGCACGATCGATCCGCTAGCCTTCCTGCTGGCGACGAGGAGGCCATCCTCGGCAGGAGGCAACGACAGGTCATGGCTAATCGGCTGCCCATGGCCTCACCGACGCCCACAGATGTGGTCGCTCCACCTACCGGTGGCTTCAGGCCTCACGGGAAGAGCTGCAGAACCTCTTCCTCGCCCAAAGACGCAAGGCCGCCGCGCCCAATCATCGCGGCTCCTGGCGGCTCGCGGCGCCACCTTCAGCCGCCACGTCAAGCCATTCGTCTGGCCAGTCGGCGCCGCCTCCACGCGCGGGGCTCCCTAGGTCGGTCGGTGCCCAAGGCCGATCCGCCTTCACTGGAGGACCACTCAGAATAATCCGGATAATCATGCTACAATAATCTCACGCTGATGGTGCCACGCCACTCTCACATCAGAGATAATCTCGGGATGAATCAAAACTGTTTCGAAATAAAATTCAAAATTATAATGACAATAAAAGTTTTCAAAAATTAAAACCAAAATGTTCGGGGGTTGTCAAATATTACAAAGATAATTATGGTGGGGTGCACACATTTTTGTAAAGTGTCTCAGATTTTAAATAAATTAAAACAGTAAAAGGAAAATGAATAAAATTAATTAATTAATTAATTAATCAATTAAGTAAATAATTAATTTAATTAATCCCGATTAATTAACCTAATGGCTAATTAACCTAATTAACTATCATTAATTAAACTAAACTAGGTAATTAGTTAACAAATACCCATTTAACGGGACCCACATGCCAGTTGACCAAGTCAACCCTGTTGATCGCCGACGTCAAGATGACCTCATGCCGACGTCATAGATCCATTTTTTCAATTAATTAATTAATTAACTAAATTCTAGAAATTAATAAAATCTTTAAAATCATATCTTTTAACCGTAACTCGGATTAAAATATTTTCAACATGAAAGTTACTCGTAACGACGAGACGAATCCGGATCACGCATCCGCTCGTCCGCCACACACCCCTAACCTGTCGAACCTGCAACTTTCCTCCGGCTCTTCGCTCAAAACGCTAAACACCGGAATACTTTCCTGATGTTTCTTAACCAGTACCACCTCATACCACGTTAGGGCACGCCTAGCATCGTTATTTGTCATGTCATGCATCGATATGCATCTGTTTACATGTTATTCATTGTTTCTTCCCCTCTTCCTCCTAGAGACTACGAGACCGACGCTGCTGCTGCCCAGTTCGACCACGGAGTTGACGACCCTCTCTCTTGCCGGAGCAACCGGGCAAGCCCCCTTGATCACCAGATATCGCCTACTCTTCTCTATATCGCTTGCATTAGAGTAGGGTAACATGTTATCGCTTTCGATACTCCTATCTTTCGCTGCATAGCTTTGTCCTTGTTACCCACAGTTGTTATTTTTACCGCAATCCTATATGCTTAGTATAGGATGCTAGTACTTTCATCTGTGGCCCTACATTCTTGTCCGTCCGCGTGCTATATTATCGGGCCGTGATCACTCGGGAGGTGATCACGGTATATACTATATACTTTATACATGATACATGTGGAGACTAAAGTCGGTCGGCCGGTGGAGCACCATGAGTGGATCCTTGAGGCGGAGCGACAGGCAGGTTGAGACCGCTTAGGAGAGAGGTGGGCTGGCCTGCTTGGCTCTCGCGGATACTTAACACGCTTAACGAGATCTTGGTATTTGATCTGAGTTGGCTACGAGCTTATACGCACTAACCATCTACGCGGGAGTAGTTATGGGTATCCCGCGCCGTGGTATCACCGAAGCACTTCAGACGTCACGACGGAGCGGCACGCCGGATTGGACCGAACGCCTGTTAGGCTAGGTCTGCTCCGGCCGCCTACGAACGCGTCTTGTGTGTGCTCAGGCGATGGGCCTGCACCCTGCGGCGCTTAGGTTTAGACCGCGTCTTGGCCTCTCTCACAGCCTAGGTGGGGCTGCGATGTGTTGATCTTCCGCGGCGGGCATGACCCAGAAAGTGTATCCGCCAAATGGGATCAAGCGTCTTTGGGTAAGATGGTGCACCCCGCAGGAAGTTAATCTATTCAATAGCCGTGATCTTCGATAACAGGACGACTTGGAGTTGTACCTTGAGCTTATGACAACTAGAACCGGATACTTGATAAAACACACCCTTCCAAGTGCCGATACACCGGTGGTCGCTCTCTCGTGGATACGAGGAGGGATCGCCGGTAGGATTATTGCTATGTGATGTTACTTGGAGGACTTCAGATTGTCCTCTTCTACCTGTTGCAAGACAGTGACCGAAGCGTAGTCTTCAATAAGACTAGCTATCCCCTCTTATTCTAGCATTCTCAGCTCACCCATCGATATGGCCCTTTACACATATATCCATGCATATGTAGTGTAGCTCCTTGCTTATGTAGTACTTTGATGAGTACTAACGGTTGCCTTGTTCCCCTTTTCCCTACCTCTACTCGATTGTCGCAACTGCACGATGGAGCCTGTGGAGCGACGCCACCGTCGATGACGACTACTACTCTGGAGGTGCCTACTACTACGCAGCAGCCCGCCGACGACGACTGTGAGTAGCTAGGAGGATCCTGTGCAGGAGGCCCGCGCCTCTTCGATATGTATCCCGCTTTGTGCTAGCCTTCTTAAGGCAAACTTGATTAACTTATGTCCGACTCAGATATTGTTGCTTGGTGACTCGCCTATGATCGAGCACTTGTATTCGAGCCCTCGAGGCCCCGGCTTGTATTATGATGCTTGTATGACTTATTTTATTTGTAGAGTTGTGTTGTGATATCTTCCCGTGAGTCTTGATCTTGATCGCATACATTTGCGTGCATGATTAGTGTACGATTAAATCGAAGCGCCACAAGTTGGTATCGAGCCGATCGCTCTGTAGGAATCCCTTCCACACTCCTTGGTCAAGTCGAGTCTAGACATTGCAAAACTTTTACTAACTTGGATGTGTGCCTTACGGCCCACGCCGCCATCGGGTGGTACTAGGATCTTTTACTCCTCGACCTTTACTCGACTCGAACTCTCTTCTACTCGGGTTAAACGATTTTACTAACTATCACTAGGATCCCGTGACCACATTCACCCCAAAGATGGATAAAGCCATAGTTGTTTCTTGAATTGTATTTTGATCAATTTCCACACCGTCATTTGACTCCTTTGAAACGCCTTTGTTTCGGGATGGAACCCACGAGGCAGGTCGTGCGCCACACGACGGCCATTGGTGCCTCGGGATCACTGCGGTGCTAGCAGAGATGATGACCTATCCGGTTATCGGCGGCACCCCGAGTACACCGCCTTTGAGGAGTACCGGGACTTTAACCAGAGCGCACCGAGCCATCGTCCACCTCTACTCTCGGAGTATGACTCCACTATCTTGGCTTGCACACCGCACATGGTGTTGGGGTGACTATCGATATGGCAGTCCACGATGCTGCTTATGCTGCTCGACACGCCTTCGTGGAGAGTACCGGAGTTGGACACCTTCCCCTTCGTGCACATTGCTATCGCGTCGATGTTGGTGAGGAGGGTTACTACACCGCTGCCTACTCCATCGTCACCAGAGAGCCCTTCTACCATCGTAACTTTGTTCGCATGTCGATGGGCTGGATCGAGCTAACCGAGCTCTTCGCCACGAGTTGTACATCACCCGTCGGCACCTTTACCGTGCTCGACGCTATCGCACCCTTTGTCCGATCCAGAGAGCTGCCGCTGCTCGCGATCTACCCAGCCAGACCGTGATGCCCTGTGGTGTCGGCTACGACGTGGGAGGCTACTCTCCCGACTTGGTCCTCTTCGCCACTTGGTCGCCGGGTTCAGCACTGAGTATCCGCTGCCCCTGTGTCACCGACGTGGAGGACTATCCGCGCCGCACTACCAGCTTTCAGCTACTGCCTACCTCCGCAGCATCTGCGTGGGACTGATGTAGGCTTGCTAGTTAGTGTTAGATGTATTCGCCATGAGCCCGCTGTGCCGCCTATGATGTCTTAGTCTATGTAATCAACTCTGTGAATCGAACTCTATGCATGATCCCTTTGTAAGATATGCCGACTACTATGTAGTTTCTATCGTTGTTTTCATTATGCATGTTTCATCATGAATGATTCTTGTCCTTTGCATAATTTCTCAAATGTGAACTACCCTCGTTATATAATAGCATGATGGTTAGACCACTGGTCGTGGTCGTGGTGGCAACTTCCCACCACCGCCCGAGTACATGGCTGGTATGATCCAACAGCTTGAGATGAATCGCCATTCATGGAAAACATGATGGCTCAGTTTCCTCGCCCAATATGAACCACCGACCAAACACAACAACTCGCAGGATTTCATACGCTCAACCCCAAGCAGTACCGCAGCTCAACCCAGCCACTGGATGTCGATGATCGCTTCGTGACATCACCTATGAGATGGAGTCTGCTGATGTAGCCCCGCCAGCTATGTCACTTTTGCTTCCTTCTTCCTGAAGGGACCCGCAGCTCAATGGTGGGACAGCCACAGCGATTTCCGCCAGCTTGGAACACTCATCTCTGGCCGACTTCCAAGTTGATTTCCGTGCCCGCTTCATCCTCAAGGGTCATGGACCGAAGAAGCGTGAATTCGCAACCTCACCCAAGGCAACAAGACTGTTGAAGCTTATCGGAGAGTTCCGGACTTGTCTCGCTATGTCAAGAGGATATTGCAACCGATGCACGCAGACAAGAGAAGTTCCGTGACGGCCTTCAAGTCGACATCAAGCTCGCACTTCTAGTGCACGACTTTGCTGATTTCGCCACCTTGGTGAACAAAGCTATCAATGTCGAAACTGGTCTGCAGGAATACCAGAGCTCTAACAGCGCAACTGTGACACGTGCTCATCTTCGGCCCGCCTCGCAGGCGTAAGATATGGATTCCCAACAAGATGTACCAAATTAATGCACTGCCCCAAGGCAGAGCTATGCTGCACCTCGCCCCGCCTACTTCAACTAAGCAGCCAAAGCTTCCAGCTCCACCACCCCAAGCCCTGCTCCCACTCCCAATAATGGCTTGTGCTTCATTGTGGACAACAGTGGCACCGTATAGAGAATGCAACCGAACCGTAATCACCGTTCTTCCAAAGAACTGGCCGTGGAAACACCCAGCCCCGCAACAACACCGCCAAGCCTTATGGTCGAAGTTCAGCCAACCACGTTGATCCGAACGAAGCTCAAGACCAACCTGCACATCGTGATGGGTACACTTCTCGAATTCAGATCAAAGATGCGCTTTATTTGATACAGGGCATCGCATTCATTCATGTTCAAGATTTTGCATTCATGCATGGTATTAAAAGTGAAGACATGAATGCTTCACTATTAGTACACACCTCGCAGCCAATGTCGAACCTCCATGATTTGCAACGACGCCCCGCTGAAATCAAGGACTGGAATTCCTTGTCTCTCCCATCGCGGTCAAGTCTTGTAGCATTGACCTCATTCAGGAATGAATTGGTTAAAGGCGACATCGCCCATAGTTTGCGCCACTAAGACCGGCCCATCTGCTACACCCTTCGATGAAATAGTCACTTACCAAGCTCATCGGTGCAAAATGCCGAGGCAAGGCTCTATGCATTGAATGCTTTGAACGCTGCACCACTCGAGGGTATTGAAAACATTCTGTCGCTCGCGATTTCCGTGACGCTTTTTCTGAAGAACTTCCAGGATTCCCCGCTAGAGCTGTCGAATTCGCCATCGACTTGAAACCGTGCACCACTCCTATAGCCTAGCGACCCTACAAGATGTCACCGATGAACTCCTTGAGCTCAAGGAGGAAATCGACAAATCTCTTCAAAGTGGTTTCATTCGCCAAGTTGCTCTCCTTGGGGAGCACCTCTCTCTTTGTCAAGAAGAAGGATGGGACAAACCGATTGGTCCAAGACTACCGCCCCATAAATCAAGCTACCATTCGAATAAGTATCCTCTTCCTGATCAATGATCTTTATGATCAACTCGGCTGGTTCGTCGCTGTTCTCAAACTCGACTTGAGGTTGGGTTACCACCAGATCCGTGTTCGTGAGGAGGATATCCCTAAGACCGCATTTGTGACTCGTTATGGTTCATACGAGTACACCGTCATGTCTTTCGCTTAACCAATGCTCCAGCCACTTTCTCTCGCTCGATGAACTATATATTCATGGATTACCTCGACAAGTTCGTCGTGGTTTATCCGGATGATATCCCGATATTTTCCAAGAATGAAGAAGAACATGTTGAACATCTTCGCCTTGTGCCGAAAAGCTACGAGAGCATCAACTCTATGCCAAGTTCTCCAAATGTGAATTCGCTTCCCCAAGTAACCTATCTTGGACATGTCATCTCTAAGGATGGTATTGCCGCCAACCCCGAAAGAGTTCAGCTATTCTCGATTGACTCCTCCAAGAACGCATAAGTCGAAGTTTTCTCGGTCTCACCAGCTATTGCCGCCGATTCGCCGAGAACTTCTCCAAGATTGCCGTGCCTCCGACTAACTTGCTGTATAAGGGCGCCAAATTCCAATGGATGATAAATGTCGAAAGTTTCCAGCACTCAAAGACAAGTTGACTTCGCCCCAAGATAGCTCCTCCCGATACTAAGAAGGACTTCGTTATTTATCGCGACGCTTCTCGCCAAGGATTAGGCGGTGTCCTAATGCAAGAGCGCAAAGTGGTTGCTTATGCCTCTCGACAATTGCGCCTCACGAAGAGAACTACCCAGTTCACGACCTCGAGCTTGTTGCTGTCATTCATGCATCAAGCAAAGGGCGACATTACCTTCTCGGTAATCGCTATGTAGATCTTCACCGACCACCAAAGTCTCAAGTATCTGCTTACTCAGCCAGACCTGAACCTCCGCGTGCCAGAGATGGATGGAGACTGCTGTGCACTTTGATTTGGGTATTTCCTATACGCCGCAAGGCTAATGTAATGGCTGATGCCTTGAGCCGCAAGTCTTATCGCAACCACCTTCGTGTTCACAAAGTTCAGCCTCACTTGTTGAAGAATTGAAAGTTGAACCTCCATATTGTTCCTCCGGGCACTTCGCCCCTCCCGAGTCCCGCAAGATGAATCTCCGTGGTTTCCTGTGGTTCCTCTATACCTCGCTATTGAACCCGATCTCGTGGGCACCATAAAGACAATGCAGGATATGACTCAAGTCTACAAGATTAAGCGACCTCAAAGAAGGAAATCCTCATTCTTCACTATTATCGATGATGGCGCTTTGTACTTCAAAGGCCGCTTAGTGGTGCCGTAAGAAGGAAAACCTGAATATGACTCAGAGGTTATGAAAGAAGCTCATGATACGCCTCTATGTATCCATCCCGGTAGTACAAAGATGTATCAAGACATTCGCCGAGATTCCGTGGTCTAATATGAAGCAAGACATTGCTCGCTATGTTGTCGAGTGTGACGCTTGTCGTCAGATCAAAGCGTAACATCAAAGGCCCGCTGGAACTCGCAACCTATCTCTATTCCCGAATGGAAATGGGACCATGTTGAAATGGACTTCGCCACCGGATTTCCCAAATCGCAGAAAGGTAATGATGCTATTCTTGTCGCCATTGACCGGCTTTCTAAAGTTGCACATTTTCTCGCGGTCAAAGAAACGATCATCGCTAGTCAGCTTGCAACTCTATATGTCCGTAATTGTTTCACTTCACGGTATTCCATTTGGTTATCGCTCGACCGTGGCAGCTTATTCACTTCAAGATTCGGGCAAGTTTTCAAGAAGCTATGGGGACTCATTTATCTTTCAAGACTGCTGCTTCATCCGCAATACAAGGGCAAGTTGAACGTGTCAACCAAGTTCTCAAGACATGCTTCGAGCTTGTGTTATTTCCTTCGCAAGAAGTGGAGGAATCTCTCCGTATGCCGAGTTCTCTTATAATAATAGCTATCAAGCTAGTCCAAGATGGCCCCTTCAAGTGTTATATGGACGAAAGTGCCGAACCCTCCGAACTGGTTAGAAATCGGGAACGCCCACTCTTCGTCCGGATATTATCCAACATGTCAAGAACAAGTCCGCATTATTCGCGAGAATCTCAAGACCGCCACCACGCCAAAAGAGTAATTATGACCGCCATCACAAAGACATGGTCTATCAACTCGGCGAAAAGGCCTATCTTCGCTACACCAATGAAGGGTGCTCACCGCCGGATCAAGGGCAAGCTAGCTCCTCGCTATATTGGCCCATTCACTATTCCGAAAGGCGGAAAAGTGGCATATCAATCGAGCTTCCGTCGAACCTTCTCGTGTTCACGATGTGTTCCACGGTCACAACTCCGACGCTGCTTCAAGGACCCAATCCGAGCAAAGGGACCATGAAGTGCTCGAATTGCAACAGACCTCTCCTATAAAGAGCATCCGTCCGCATTCTCGACCAAGCTGAACGCCGCACACGCCGTCGGGGCGATCAAGTTCCTCAAAGTCCAAAGGGTCGAATCACTCAAGACGGCCACACGGGAACGCGAGGATCGCCTTCGTGATGAATACCCGCGCTCTTTCCTTCTACCTCCTAAATCTCGGACGAGATTTCTTGTAGTGGAGGAGATTTGTAACACCGGATAATCATGCTACAAGAATCTCACATTGATGGTGCCACGCCACCTGCCATCAGAGATAATCTCGGATAAATCAAAACTGCTTTCAAATAAAATTCAAAATTATAATGACAATAAAAGTTTTCAAAATTAAAACTAAAATGTTCGGGGTTGTCAAATATTACAAAGATAATTATGGTGGGTGCACACATTTTTGTAAAGTGTCCAGGTATTTTAAATAAATAAAATGTAAAAGGAAAATGAATAAAATTAATTAATTAATTAATTAATTAAGTAAGTAAATAATTAATTTAATTAATCATGATTAATTAACCTAATGGCTAATTAACCTAATTAACTACCGTTAATTAAACTAAACTAGGTAATTAGTTAACAAATCCAACGATTTAACGGGACCCACATGCCAGTCGACCAAGTCAACCTCGTTGATCGCCGACGTCAAGATGACCTCATGCCGACGCCATAAATCCATTTTTTCAATTAATTAATTAATTAACTAAATTCCGAAATTAATAAAATATTTAAAATCATATCTTTTAATCCGTAACTCGGATTAAAATATTTTCAACATGAAAGTTACTCGAACGACGAGACGAATCCGGACACGCAATTCGCTCGCCCACCACACACCCCTAACCTATCGAACCTGCAACTTTCCTCCGGCCCTTCCGCTCAAAACGCATAAAACACCGGAATACTTTCCTGATGTTTCCTTAACCGTACCACCTCATACCACGTTAGGGCACGCCTAGCATCGTTATTTGTCATGTCATGCATCGATATGCATCTGCTTACATGTTATTCATTGTTTCTTCCCCTCTTCCTCAGTAGACTACGAGACCGACGCCGCCGCTTCAGTTCGACCACGGAGTTGACGACCCTCTCTCTTGCCGTGAGCAACCGTGCAAGCCCCCTTGATCACCAGATATCGCCTACTCTTCTCTATACTGCTTGCATTAGAGTAGGGTAACATGTTACCGCTTTCAGATACTCCTATATCGCTACATAGCCCTGTCCTTGTTACCACAAGTTGTTATTTTTACCGCAATCCTATATGCTTAGTATAGGATGCTAGTATTTTCATCTGTGGCCCTACATTCTTGTCCGTCTCATTGCTATATTATTGGGCCGTGATCACTCGGGAGGTGATCATGGGTATATACTATATACTTTATACATGATACATGTGGATACTAAAGTCGGGTCGGCTGGTGGAGCACCCGCGAGTGGATCCTTGAGGCGGAGCGACAGTGACAAGTTGAGACCGCTTAGAGAGAGGTGGGCTCGGCCTGCTTGGCGTTCTCATGATACTTAACACGCTTAACGAGATCTTGGTATTTGATCTGAGTTGGCTACTGAGCTTATACGCACTAACCATCTACGGGGAGTAGTTATGGGTATCCCGGCGCCGTGGTATCACCAAGCACTTCATACGTCATTGGCGGAGCGGCGCTACGGATTGGACCGGAACACTGTTAGGATAGGTCTGCTCGCCGCCCAAGAACGCAGGTGTGTGTTCAGGCGATGGGCCTGCACTTCGCTGCTTAGGTTTAGACCGCGTGGTTGGCCTCTCTCTGTTGTGCCTAGGTGGGCTGCGACGTGTTGATCTTCCGCGCCGGGCATGACCCAGAAAGTGTGTCCGCCAAATGGGATCAAGCGTCTTTGGGTAAGATGGTGCACCTCGCAGGAAGTTAATCTATTGAATAGCCGTGATCTTCTGTGAATGTGACGGCTTGGAGTTGTACCTTGAGCTTATGACAACTAGAACCGGATACTTGATAAAACACACCCTTCCAAGTGCGGATATAACCGTGGTCGCTCTCTCGTGGATACGAGGAGGGATCGCCGGGTAGGATTATTGCTATGTGATGTTACTTGAGGACTTCAGATTGTCCTCTTCTACTGCTGCAAGACGGTGACCGTAAGCGTAGTCTTCGATAAGACTAGCTATCCCCTCTTATTCGGCATTCTCGCAGTTCAGGTCCACCGATATGGCCCTTTACACATATATCCATGCATATGTAGTGTAGCTCCTTGCTTTATAGTACTTTGGATGAGTACTCACGGTTGCCTTGTTCCCCTTTTTCCCTACCTCTACTCGATTGTCGCAACCAGACGATGGAGCCCAGAGCAGACGCCACCGCCGATGACGACTACTACTCCGAGGTGCCTACTACTACGCAGCCCACCGACGACCACCTGGAGTAGCTAGGAGGATCCTGTGCAGGAGGCCCGCGCCTTTTCGATCCAGATCCCGCTTTGTGCTAGCCTTCTTAAGGCAAACTTGATTAACTTATGTTTGTACTCAGATATTGTTGCTTCCACGACTCGCTCTATGATCGAAAGCACTTGTATTCGAGCCCTCGAGGCCCCCGGCTTGTATTATGATGCTTGTATGACTTATTTTATTTGTAGAGTTGTGTTGTGATATATTCCGTGAGTCCTTGATCTTGATCGCATACATTTGCGTGCATGATTAGTGTACGATTAAATCGGGGCGCCACACCACCCTCCAACTCAACCTGCTCGGCACGCTCCTCAATGCCGCGGCACCCCCACCATCTGCCAGTGGCCGCCACCAGACTTCATCGACGGCGCGGCGCTGGCATCAGCGGTGCTTTCGGTCGAAGCCTTCACCTCCTCCACATACCGCCGAGCGGCTTCACCACCGCCTTTCTTGGGCGTCGGGCAGGTCGTCTAGCTCCTCGGGCAGATCCGTCTCCGTAACCTTCGCACCTACGACAACTTCCGCACAGAGCTAATCGACTTCGACATCGCCCCCATCGGCCTCCCTGCATAACGCCATCCTCGCTACCCAAAGATCGGCCCGATTTATGGTCGCGACTCACCCAACGATAACCTCATGAAGATGCCCGATCAACGGCGCCTCACCGTGTCCGAGACACACGGGATGCGCAAGTGCTCAAGCTTCTCTTCAAGACGACAAAGATCGGTGCAGCCTGCCGACTCAGACGCCTCGAGCTCAGGGGCTGCGCCAACCAAGAAGAAGCGCTTGTTCACCCAAGACAAGGCGGAAACCAAGCGACATCGGGTCGACGAGGATGGATCCACTAACTTCACCTTCACCATAGGCGCCAACCTCGAGCTCGAAAGGAGGAGGAGGCCCCGTCAAGTTCTCGCGCATAAACAAGAAGGTATTCGCATGGGAGCTCGATCACCGTGCGGGGATCCCTAGAGGCGTGATCGAGCACCACCTCAACGCAGGCCCCAATGTCCGCCTCGTGAAGTAGAAAGCGAGACGGCAGTCCACCGAAAAGCAGGCTTTCATCGTCAAGAGACCCGCAACCGAAGTCGCAGGGTCATTCGCGAGGTCCGATACCTGCATTGGCTGGCAAGCCTATTGTTGTGCGAAGAAAGGGGGAAGGAACACATGTGTCGACTTCACCAACCTCAACAAAGCCTGCCCGCAAGATCCATTCCCTCCCTCGCGATCGATCGGGATCGCCGATTCCACCGCCGAAGTCTGACCTGTTATGTTTTTGGATGCCTTCTTCTGGATATCACCAGATCAAGATGGCGGTCAAGACGGGAAAGACGGCCTTCTTGACCCCATGTGGAGTGTATCGCTACACATGCATGCCTGCTGGCTGCGAACGCAGAGCGACCTTCGTGGCCGATGCACATCACCTTGGGCCCGCAGCTCGGGAAGAATGTGGAGGCTTACGCCGATGACATTGTGGTGAAGTCTCGTGATGCCAAAACCCCGATACAAGACTGGAGGAAACCTTCATGAGCCTCAACGCAGGAACTCTGCGGCTCAACCCGGAGAAGTGTGTGTTTGGGGTCCCCCGGGCAAGTCTTGGGCTTCCTCGTGTCCCACCGAGGCATCGAGGCTAACCCTGTAGAAGGTCAATGCGGTCGAGGACATGAGCCCGCCAAAGACCTCAGAGAAATGTAGAAGCTCACTGGGCGCGTGGACCGCACTAGGACGCCTTCATCTCCAAGTTGGGGAGCGAGCCGCCTTTCTTCCAATTGATGAACAAAAGGGGCCCTTTGAATGGACTAAAGAGGCCGACATGATGCTCCAAGATCTCAAGAGGTACTCTAACCAGCCTCCAGAATGGTGGCCCCACGCCTCAAGAGCCCCCGGTGTTTCACTTGCAGCCACTCCCTACTCCGCCCAAGCAGCCCCGATGGCAGTTAGGAGGAGCGCCGACCAAAGCATGCTGGCAGCCTGCTCCGGTCAAGGCGAAGGATCAAGGAAGACCCACAGACCACTACCACAACCGAGAAGGATCACTGGCCGCAGGCAGCGCAGACTCGGGACGGAAGAGACCCCTCCCTGGCACCAGCCTCGGGAGGCTCCATCGCCTCAGAGGCGCCACGGTCTCGGAGGCGCCATCGACACCAAAGACTCCAAACCTCGTTGAACACCCCGTACTTGTCAAAGACGGTGTTATGGGACGCGAGGGCGCTGTACCCCATGCCCTCGTAAACTCCTCCTCGCACTATTGGTGGCCTCGCAGCTGCGGCATTATTTTCAGTGGCCACCCCATCAAGGTTGTCTCAGCTGCACTTTGGAAAGGGTGCTCAGAGCCCTAACTCACGGAAGAGTCGCTGAATGGAACATTGAACTGCAAGCGTTTCAGCTCGAATTCAGCACAACCAGAGTCATCAAGGGGCCAAGAAGCTTAATTTCATGGCAGAATGGACGGAGGCGCCGGCCTCAAGGCTGATGAGGATCGATCCTCTCCCCGGAAGCGAGGCGCCGAAGGTTGGGTCATGTACTCGATGGGGCGTTCTCCGTGCACGGCAAGGGGCAAAGCGGTGCTTATATGTCCTACCCAAGACAGTTTCTACTACGCTGCAGCTCTGCTTCCAAAGACGAGAAAAGGTCTCCAACAACATAGCAAAGGTATGAAGGCTCAATAGCAGCCTAAAGGCAGCAGCTGCCCTAGGAGTGAAGCGCCTACCATCAAGGGTGATTCACAACTCCTCGCCAACTTCTCCAACAAGGTATACGAGCCGAGGGATGAGCACATGGAAGCCTACCTCATGGAGGTCCGCACGATGGAGAAGCAGCCTGGGCCGGAGTTGCAAGATGTGCCCCGTGGCACCAATCAGAGGCCGACGACATCGCCAAACGAGCATCTAGGCGGCTACTTCAGAGCCCGGCATCTTCGAGGAGCGCTTCAAGCTTCCTCGCCACGCCATCATCTGCTGCTGGCGTAGCCTCGGAGGAGCTCCCCACCACCAGCCTCGGAGCCCCGGCTCAGGGTCTGACCTCAGAGCTACCGCTTGACGCCTGGAGCCTCGTGAGGGGTGCCGATCACAGAGTCCGAGCTACTTGACGCAAGGGACCTTGCCGAGAAGGAGGAAGAATCGAGCGTGTGGCGCGGGCAGGCCACGACATACCGTATCGTGGATGGAGAGCTCTACCAAAGCGACCAAATGATGTGTCCTTGCGCCGCATCTCTAGGGAGCAAGGAAGGAACTGGCCGCGATATACACGATGGAGACCGGGCATCATTCATCATCGCGAGCCTTGTTGGCAGGCCCGCAGCGGGTTCTATTGGCCCATCGCACTCAATGATGCCGCCGAACTGGTGAAGGCTTGCGAGGACCGCCAATTCCATGCCAAGCGATCCATCACCGGTGGAGGTCTGCAAACTATACCCTCTCGTGGCCATTCGCAGTCCGGGGCTGGATATCCCGGCTCGCCTCGGGCGCCAGGGCTCTCGCCACTTACATCGCTGCGGACAAGTTCACCAAGTGGGTTGAAGTGAAGCCGCTCAGACCATCCCCGCAGGTTCTCGCGGTCAAATTCATCAAGGGCATCGTGAGCCGAGTTCGTGTGCCGAACCGCATCATCATCGACAACGGTTCGCAGCTCACCAAAGAATCCTTTTCAAAACATATTGTGTTAACCTTGGGACGCAGATATGCTACGCCGGTAGCACACCCACGGAGCAACGGCCAAGCCGAAGCGGGTTAACGCGGAGGTCTTGAGAGGCCTCAAGACCGTAATATTCAAGAAGAAGCCGGAGGCCCGTGGGCGCAGGTTGGTACGACGAGCTGCGCCGTTGTTGTGGTCCATCCGACAACCGCGACCAAGCCAACCGGCGAGACCCGTTCTTCCCGGTCTATGGAGTGAAGCAGTCCTCCTCACGAGGTCGACGTCGTTCGCACGGGTCTCCGGGCGTTTCGACGAGGCGCAGCAGACGCCATGCGGGGACAGACTCATGCCGGGGAGGAGCATCGCGGGAAGCCGCGCACGAGTGGCAAGGTACCAACAAGCCAAGGGCGATACCACCGCCGCAACATCGCCCTGTGGACTCTCGAGGTAGGAGACCCGTGCTCAAAGCGGTTCTCTCCAGGAGGGATTGCATAAGCTCTCTCCCATGTGGGAGGGCCTGCTCAAGGTTGTTCATGTTTGTGCCCGGCCTGCCGCTTGGAGACTCTGGAGGGGGTGCTCGCCTGTAACGCTGTGGAACATCCAGCACCTAAGGAGGTTTTACCTCTAAAAGGCCGTGAGGTTGTGAAGAAGGCGAACGCCTGTGAAGCGCTATGCTTTGGAAAGGCCCAGAGCCTGGAAGAAGGCGAACGCTGTGGAAGCTGCTATGCTTTGGAAAAGGCCCAGAGCTCTGTGAAGAAGGCGAACGCCTGTGGAAGCTGCTATGCGTTTTGGAAAAGGCCCAGAGCTCGGTGAAGAAGGCGAACGCCTGTGAAGCTGCTATGCTTTTGGAAAAGGCCCAGAGCTCGTGAAGAAGGCGAACGCTGTGAAGCCGCTGCTTTTGGAAAAGGCCCGGTGCTCGTGAAGAAGGCAAACGCTGTGAAGATTATCTTTCCGAGAAAGGCCCGAGCTCGTGAAGAAGGCCACGCCCGTGAAGCTCGCCACCGTGACACTCTCACGTAATAATGAGTTGGGGCTGTACACGCCCTGTAGTCTCAGAGCGCTGCCTCAGCCGTGGGGCTCCCTCCCACGCCCAGTGGCAGCACTTAGCTCCGCTACCGGTGAGAAGACGTCAAGACTAGATTAGGTGCCGGACGCGGCTTTTCTCATTTGCTTTCGCAGCTTGGCTTGTTCATCCCCATTCGAGGTTTTATTGAAGTTGTTGCCGCCTTTTGGCTTGTGACTCTTTGCCTTTTTCACTCTCCCGCCTCGATTTCTCTTCAAGAAATCTCGCGAGGAGCAACGCGGCACCCTCGTGAGTGTTTTCTGCCCTTATCGCTCGAGGCTTCCCTACCCGGTCCACTACAGAGCACCCTCCAGCCCTGCCCCACGGGCACCGCGACACGAACACAGATCTGGGTCGGTCGCCTCCACACCGAGGCCGGAGCTACCTCTCCAGACTAACCTCGCAGGACTTGAAGGCTCTGACGAGGCCTCGGCCTCGGAAGCAAAGGTCACGACAGCCCCCGAGCTAAGTAATTTCTACTGCAGCGCATGCACAAAGGCACAATACTGAAATAGCGGAACAAAGACGACACTAACAAAGAATAGTCCAAGCACACTTCGTGGGGCCCTACACCACTGCTCTTTGAGCAGAAAAGGAAAAAGAGCAAAACAGCGCGACTCGCCCGACACCAACTCGCTGGGAGACTCGAATCGCCTCCCGAGCTCAGCGGACTCCATCTCGCTTCACCGAGGCGCGACGGCGCAAGGCACCCGCTACCTCCTCCAAAGCGGCGCGGGCGCAGCAGAGGTTGATCATGCCACTACTGGAGAAGCCGCCGTTCAAGAAGAGCCACAAACTTGATGAACCCCGAGCACCGCCGACCAAGGCCGCCTTCTTCATCGCCGCCGGGCTGGACCCCGCCGCGTCGCTGCTCGTGGCAGCACCTAGCAAGCGACTATCTTCCCCAACACCTCATGAGAGGGTGGCATCACCGTCGAACTTGAAGTGCAGGTGCACGGCCGGCTCAGACCACGCGTGGGCAAACGCTTGCCACCGCTGGTCGTGGCCAGCCCCTGCCGCAGAGACCTCCAAAGAAGCCCAGAGGCCCGATCCGCAAAGAACCATCCGCCGGGCCGGAGGTCGCCTGGGCACCAGCCGTAGCTCACCTAGGAGGAAGCGAGGAAGCTGGAGCTGGTGCCGGCCGCTTCGCCAACCACACAACAAACTTCGCAGCACTCTCCGCCGAGTGGAAGCGCTGCCTAGGGGGTCGCAAGGTCAGAACGCGCCTCAAAGAACGGGCTGCCGCCTGCCGCCACACGGAGATCACCTCCACGGTCATGAGGAGCCACCATGGGAGCCACATGGTGTTTATGGGATGGCCTCGACCGCGCTTGAGCGGGAGAGTCGCCCACTGGCAGCCTTTCCTTTCTCCGCTGCCGAGAACCTCTTTGGCGGAGCCATGAAAAAGAAGGAGAAGCAAGAGGGATGGACCGAAGGCGGGTGCCGCCCCTGCATTTATAGCCGAGGAGGCCAACCGCCGCCTCCACGATCATAGGTAATCATGACCCGCATGCATGCAGGACTTGCTGGGCCTGCAGCATGCCGAGGTGTCGTGGGGAGCGGAGCCGCCCACGCCCAATCAACCGCCACGCTGGTGCCCAAGGTCAAGAAGTTAGGCATGGCGTCAGACTTGACCCTTCGCTTCTTGCTCAGCCAAGTCCGGCGCGCTTTGGGCCTGGGGTATCATGGCATTCTGGGAACTGGGTACCAGACTTGCTCGCTCATGGCCCGCAGGGGCTCAAGGTGGCCCAAAGATGGCCTGCCTTCATCAAGACAGCTCAAGACCTCGCGAGGGGCTGAGATTGCGGGCGGACGACATGTGGGCGCTCTCAGCACGACACTCGCCAGCTGGCTCGCGAGGAGGCGAGAGATCAAGGCGGGTACCTCACGAGGTGCCCATGACGCAAGCCATGACGACTAAGGGCGCCAAAGGGGCGCCACCCAGCAAAGGTCCTCCTTTCCTCTTGGTGCAAAGGGAGCAAGCGCAGCGAGAGCATCAAGCAAAGGCATCCGCTTGTGCAACGAGACCAAGACCGCCGCAACGACAGAAGGAAGTCATCGTGGAGCCCAAGCCGACGCCACCACTGTGAGTTTTGACAAAGCGAGGACCATCTTTAGTCGATAAGTGTACTAGATGTTCCCTTCAAATGGCTAATTGTTGGCGCCTTCCCGCCGAGCATATTTGGGAAGAGGCCCAGGCCCTTGCTTATAAATAGGACTAGCCACTCACAGGGTAGAGGCATCGAGAAATCTTGGAGATTGCACAGAGAGAGAGAGAGAGAGAGAGAGAGAGAGAGGAGCCACCGAACTCCCCTAGCAACATCGCACCAGCCAAGAATGCACTCTCGCGAGGCTGTTCTTCCTTGTATTGTTCATCATCGCCCAAGAGGCAATCCACCACACCACAAACTAGAGTAGGGCATTACACCACAATGGTGGCCCAACTAGTATAAACCCCTGTGTCTCTTGTGTTGTTCTTTCATAGCTTAGATCCTAGCGAGGCGGCGAGGTGCAGGTAGGTAGAGGGCGAGATCTCCGCGCGCACCCCAGTGTTTGAACCTAGAGGGTCTGCCAGAACCCGAAATCCGACACATTATTCTCAGGAGGCACGGTGAACAGCTCGTGATGCCGCATGCCACAACATTCCAAGATCAACTTTGCAATCAAACACAAGGCCTGGCATTACATAGACAATATTCAGAACAAACTCTTAACACAGGAATATCTCAAAGCAGAGTAACTATTTACTTCTAAACTGAACACAAGAATAGGGAAAACACTGACGCTTCACAAAGAAGGGCGCCCCACTCAAAAATATCAAATGCATGTCTTCCGCTAACATCAATGAGCAAATTTTGACAAGGTTTTCCAATTCCAATATATTAAACTAACGCCTTCTTGCTAACATCAATGATTAAACTTTGACAAGCTTTTCCCATTCAAAATATGTAATGCCTATGATCGTGGAGTCCTGTAGCTTTTGTTAACATCAATGATTAAACTTTGACAAGATTTTCCCATTCAAAATATGTAATGCCTATGATCGTGGAGTCCTATCGCTTGTACTTGTTTGGGCACTTTTGCCTGTGGCACTCCATGTGTTGTTAAATTGCAAATGGTCTCGCAGATTAGTCATGTCACCGTGTCTAATATTTATGGCACCGGCTGAAGCAATGGAGGGATTCAGTGCCAAACCAAGAAAAGGTGAAATTGGCACCTCTTTTGGCCTACATAGTGGAAGGCCTAATACTCAGAAGCTTCTCGGTCATTCCTTCCGTAATGTAGCACAAACAAGGAGTGCTTTTCTCGCAAAGTGGAACGACTAACTAGACCTAGTAATGCAGCAGTTTGCCTTGGACACATTGGCTCTTTTGTGCAGTTGAACTAAAATCAAGTCGGAATAAAACCGAGCTTTAATTGTGATATCCTCAGTAAGCAACAAAAGGTATAAGGGAAACAATTACTGAATAATAACGTTAATGACTTGTACTCCCGTAAGAAAAACATCTACCGATCTACCTTATCTTAATGGGAAACAAAGCAGAGAGTAGCAATTCACAATCAAGCAGGATTCATTCATATTAATCGAGACATTATCTTAACAATGCCTTGTTTCAACATGTATAAAGAACTAAAAAGGTAAAAGTACCATTCCTAAAACAATGCGATCGATTCATTTTAACAGAGACATTATCTTAATAATACCTTGGTTAAACATGTAGAAAGAACTACAAAGGTGATAGTACCATTCCTAACAAGTGTTGCAGTTTTGAACTAAGATTCAGAGTTAGTTAATTCCGAGAGTGGCATTGCTTAATTTTACCAAATGCATTAGATTAACGAAAAGCATAGATAGTTCCAGGGAGAGGGGCTAACAAAAAAGATGTGCTTCCATCTACTTATAAAGGGGTGATGCGTAGTTTGTTGTAACAAAGCAACAAGCATCATGTCCTGGGTTGGTCCCATTTTGTTCACTACTTAATGGGAAAGACAACAATACAATAGCTTCAATTCAACATTTATTTAAAACAAGTACCAATACAAGTAGCACAACATCTCAAAGAACACTGCACAATCATGTGGATGAAGGCCAGATCGACCTTTCATGAGACCACCAGATAAAATACGAATCTGCCAACACTAATAGGAAATCCAATCTCATTTTGTGCGCTTGCATCAAATCAAGCAAAGTGTTTCACAGAGCAAGCAAAATGTCGCAATAGCAACAAGTTGAATAGATATCCCTGCTTAAACAGAGGCAAAAAGGAATCACCATCGCTAATAAAGGAGGATGAAACATGCGCCACAAAAATGGTAATCCCGCCAATCCCTAACAAGTGTTGCGCTTTTGAAATAAGATTCAAGAGTTAATTTCGAGAGTGGCATAAATTATCTGGCTTATAAAGGGGTGATGCTGAATTTGTTGTAACAAAGCAACAAGCATCATGTCTGGGTTGGTCCCATTTTTGTTCACTACTTAATGGGAAAAGACAGCAATACAATAGCTTCAATTCAACATTTATTTAAAATAGTACCAAAACAAGTAGCACAACATCTCAATGCACATCACATCATGTGGATGAGACCAAGATTTGAAAGAACTCGCCATGAAGAGTGGAAACAAATCTCGATCTCCTTTGTGTAGTTCCACAAAATTAAGCAAAGTCACCGTGTGACATCTGTTGAACTGCACAAAACACTCTTAAAACATAAGTGTTTTGAGTAGCGTAAGAAAATGTCACAATAGCAACAAGTTGAATCGACACCCTGCTTTTAACAGAGGCAAAAAGGAAACAATTACTTGTCGATAAAGGAGGATGAAACAAACGGTGATGTAAAGAAGCATCTAACTTATCTTGATGGAAAACAAAGTAGGATAGTAGCATTTCTAAAACGGTTGCATTGATTCATATTAACAGAGACATCTCTTGAAACAACATTCGTTAAAAATGTAATTTACTTTTAATAAAGGGCATTGCTTCAATTTTCCTAAAAGATTCTTAGATTAACAACAAGAAAATAGTTGTATGGGACATGCCAAGACCATAAAAGGCCCACACGATAAATGGGTGATGCAGAGTATGTAGCCAAGCAACATATATGCTGGTCCCATATTTGTTCTTTGAACCTTTTTCCTAAGTGAGGGCAGAAAATCTAGTCCCGCACAAACCACCCGACCCCCGCTTTCTTTCCCTTTTCAACAAAGAGATCGGTTCTCACAGATGTGTGTACCGGGTTACCCCTTTTTCCCTTTTCGACCTAGAAAGCGGCTGGATAGCCGCCTATACTACTTTCCGCCCTCCTTTCCTCATTGAACCACGCCCTAGATTCTGCACCAGCCCACCGCACCCTTCTTTCCTCTTGAACCAAGACCTAGATTCGACTACAGATCAAAAAGATCCACATGTAGCTAGAGCAATGACGGTTTCAAAGAAACTTATACCTTAGGGTCGCTGGGATGTGGTAAGGGCGGCGGAGGCCGGATCTGCCCACACCACGCACGCACGAGGAAGAAGGGTCAGTGGCCTCTCCAAGACAAAGCGCTGGGTGAAAGAGAACATCGCAGCCGGCAAAGGATTGCCTCCTCGCCAAGGCGATAGAGTGAACATCTGCACCTCCTCCCTTCCCAAGGCGACGGGATGCACGCCCCTTCACCACCGTGAGGGGGAGAGAGAGATAAGAGGCCAATGCAGTCTTGTTTAGATCTCGTGAAGAGAGGGTGAGACTGTGAATATAGCAAACCCTAGCAAATGAACGCCGAGCCCAAATAGGTAACATATATGTGAAAATGCGAAGTGGTGGAGAGTGCAAACCTAGTGAACAAGCTAACAAGCTACTGAGGCTCCCGCTATATATATATCATCAGTAGTACGGGCTGAGCTCCAGGTGTTTCACTTCACTCGCTTGGTCAGATGACAAGTGAGCCAGCCACATTTTGGGCCCAATTGTCATAAACCCAAAGGCTGGTGCACTAAGTCAAGCAGGCCCATATAGTACTCTCGTATACGACTAATATATACTAGTGGAGTGGTTTTCTTATTCTCCATAACAATCGCTTTAAATTGTGTAAGTACGAAACTAAACTCTTTATTTAATGTACAAAGAAGAAAACTAGTACTACTTCCGATGAACTAACGATCCACGCCCACGCCGCCCCGGTCGCACTTCCTCGTCCTTCACGGTGGTACACTACCCTCCCTTAAGTGAACAACCACAAATGCGCCAAATTATCGGAAACGTGTGAGAGTGTGTACAAGTAAAGAATTTTAATTTCAATTATCGGAAGGTTTGAGAGTATTACAAAGTTTGACTTCGTCAAATCTAATATGCGGAGTAAATAAAATGGAGGGCTACTACGCCCATCCGGTTTTTAGTCCACACCATTTTTAAATCAAAGTTAATAGCTGGACAAATAAAATTACAGGGAGCTGGAGACAAAGTTGTGAGAAGGCTTAGAAATCAATACAAAACTTATGCTCTTAGTACCAAATACGATCCTTCTTCGAGGAAACATTTGGTTCATAGCCAATTGTGTGATAAAATTGCACCAACGTGAAAGACGCATCGCGCTCCAACGCAACCAAGGTGAACTGACGAAGGATATCATCTTTGTGCGTAATAAGCAAAGAGCACTGATGGAAGAAAGGTTGTTTTTCATTGAAAATCGATCAGCTTCACAAGTCGACGCAACCATGAGGCGCAACCATGAGCATCGATAGGTCATCATGGTGATGCATCATCCATTTGGCATCAAGTTTGGGTGAGGCACCTATGAAGTTCGACAAATCCTCACCGTGGTATGTTTCTTCTCAATAATCAAGCTCGAGGAAGGAAGAACCACACGGCGAGGACAAAGAGCGGAACAACAATGGCCATCCAATTTTGTGCAGTTCCACTAAAATTGAGGAAGACATGCCCGGTATGGAGACACGACGCTGTTTCCAAAATTATAAAAAGGGTTAGCAACAACATCTCAATTGTCAATAAGAATTAATGAAAAGTACACCAACAAATGAAGCATCATAATTATATCTTGATGGGAACTAAACCAGGATACCCGAAAAAAGCATTTCTTCATTTAACCAAAGGATAGTACTACCACCATATGGACAATGACCGCACAACCACCATGTACTTTTGTCGAAACAACATGTATACTCCACCGAGGCATAAATCAGACAAATTTCGAGTGGCATTTCTCTATAATAGTACTAGTAGGTGATGTTGACCAGCCGACTAACCCTAGCTACTATATGCATGGGGAGTCGGGAGTAGTCGACCTGGGAGCTGGACCAAGACAAGAAGTTATACCGTGGGCGAGATGTCGTTAGGCGAAGCGGCGGATCTCGCCCACACGACGGCAGCGTAACAAGGGCTGGAGGATCTTCGCTCGCCGCCGGCCACTGCCCGAGAGGACGGTGCAGATCGGCTCCCTCCGTTGTCGACGGCGATAACGCTAACGATGCACCTCCTCACCTCCCGCAATGGACGGGATTCGCCGGATCCGTGACCACCGTGAGGAGAGAGATAGAGGACACTGTCATCTTGTTTTGATATGGAGAGGGTGAGAGAGCTGAGACGCGAGAAACTCTATCAAACAAGAGGCTATAATGGAGTAAAAAAATCTCTATAGCAGTGGTTTTAAATAGAATACTCGCTGCCTCGGAAAAAAAAAGAAACGAAAATCATGGACAATTTTTTAGGGTCTGTTTAGATGACATCTAGATGTGACATAGTTATGTCACATCTAAGTTGATGTCCACTGCTTGTGGTCTAATTTTTTGTCCTAGTTTTTTTGTTTCTTGTTGCTACATTGTATACTTGTGGGAGCTTAGATGTGATATCCTTAAATAACATCTAGATGTGAATTAGACAAACTGATTTTCTAACGCATCAAGAAAGAAAACTCGATAAAAACACGCCCCGCCTGTGTCGCGAGAGTCGTCACAACACACACACATAGACATAGACATGCATATCTCTGTTTATGTAAAATTCCATTTCCATCTCCATCTCCAATCATATTTGTCCAACGGCACATTATTTACGCTTGTTAATTATATACGCAGCAATATTAACGCATTTACATCATCTCTGTTTGCGCACGCCCGACCGGCTGCCACGGCCGGTCCCGACCAACCCGAACCTCTTCATCACCGCTGCTTCCCACCAAACGGTCGCTGCCGCATTCATGCCCGCCAGAGCGGAAGCGACTTCACCGGTGCCGTGCATTGAAGCGCGCGTTTGCCGAGAGAGCGCCGCCGCCGCCGCTTCGTGCACGCGGGCTGCTCCGCTGCTCAAAGGTCGAATAGCCGCTACAACATGCATGTAAAAGTTCTGGGAGTCCGTATACAGCTAGCCGTCCTCCCCAACTCACAATCTCTTCCAAAGAGTGCTAGTACTCCATGGCGCGATCCATCGACAAGCAGGAAGGAAAGTTATCGATACCGTTGGCTTATGTGAGTGGCATGCCGAAAGCACCGTGGGGTCGAGCCGCGGAGGAGGGTGAGACACTAACACGACATGACGTGATTTAAACGCTGGTTTTGCTCGATGGCGCGATCCAACTAAACAAAACGTTGGTTTTCCGCTTCCATTTTTTCTCCGAAAACGGAAAATTTCCACCCATTTTCATTCCTATTCCAAGGTTGCCCTGCTACAACATTCCATCAAATACAAAGGAAAACTAACACGCATGTCGATGCATCTCAATGATTCATGATCATAGCTAATATTTACTTCACAACTAAAGAAAAAGTTGTGAGAGCGCAGGAAAGAAAACTACCGATGGGGTCACTACGACTTAAACCCTAAACCCTAAACATGATTTAATTCCCTGGCCGTAGAACCTATCAAGGAAAGACGGCCGGCACCCTTGGATCATACGATGCTTTTGTGCGCCCACTAAAATCGACCGAGCATCCCCGATGGCAAAGATATTGAAGAAGTGTGATTAGAATAATAGTATCGCACTAGTTCATGAGACATAAACTCATCACAAGTAGAAGCCAGAGAAGTAGAGAAAGATCGACATGGAGATGGAGCTATGACAAGGGAGCAAGCCGCTCCAAAAGGAAGATGGACTACCCGGGACATCAGTCTGTAGCTAGAAGGGCGATTGGGATGCGACATCGCCCATACCGCTGTGACCCCGATTGGGACGCACCGATCGTGGGTTTTTCCTCGCCGATGTCGATCAAGGCTTCACGCATAACATTGTTCCTTCCCCACCAATGGATCAGGCCCGCTATTCTATGCTTGAAGAGAGCAACCTTAGCAAGGTGCTTGTAGCTTAGGCCTCGCTAGTGTATATATAATGGTTTTATTTTTCTCCATATCAACCATTTTATATTGCGACGTGTCATTCAAGAGTGAAATGATGGTTGCTTCTTCCGACTAACTTATCAGTGATTTGACTGCCCTTAGTGGCCCCTACACGCATTCTACTACGTATGCAACAGTCACACGCATACATGGACGCAAAAACGCTGCGACGCCTCTAATGCATGCATGTCCGAGCACACGACGGAACACACACGGTCACGCTTAAGTGCTCAACCTACACGCATGCACACACATACTCACCGTGGTGAGCTAGTGACCGATAAACACCGGAAATATATATATTGAGCGCAATGAGCGATATGAAGTCCATCGATCGTATTTTTACAAATATGCAGTGATAAATAAAGTTGTATTTATCTCGCTTGAAATTAAGCCATATTAACCGGAGAGGAGGCAGTATGGACTAGCATTACTTTGTTGTGTCCCGTCAACTTGCGTAACGAGGAGAAGGTTGCAGACGGAGAAGCTTAAGCATGTGGCTCGCAGGACAAGGAGAAACTTTGACTAATGCAAGCTCTCCTCGCCAAAGTGTGGACGGCAACAGTTAATTCGTGTCGATTGTCAAGCATACACTATACTACTAGTGCTAGTACTATTGTTCGACTTCCCTAATAGGCTAACAGCCAAGCTTAAAGTTTACTAGTACTAGTACTACTACTATAGTCTATAAAGGTATGCACTATACTAGTACTAGGAACCGGATGGAGGAGCATCCGCACTCTTATTATAATTTTAAATGTGATAAAGCAATCTTCAACACATTTGGTTCTCTTCGAGGGTTCTCGCATGTGATAATGGAAGTTGATTGCATGGAACACTCGCCACAATTCTCGCTTAATTCTGGCTCATATCCTGTTACAAATAGTAGCGCCGTAATATTTCCTCTTTTTTGTTATTCAGCATGTAAACAGGCCAGCAAACCTTGCGGGCGAGATTCAGGCGAACCGTGCTTGCTGCACTTTGAATGTGGCCTAGAGCTGGCTTGATGAAACACCTCGCTTCTACTTTTTTTTATGGGTACCTTTCTTCCTAGTGACCAGTATCTTGGCTGATCGCCCTAAGAATGCTTATATATGAATAAAGCTCTCTCATTTACCCGCAAAAAGATTAAGCCATATTAACCGGAAAGGAGGAGTATGGACTAGCACTACTTTTGGTGTGTCCCACAACTCGCAGAACGAGGAGAAGCTTGCAGGACAAGGTGAAGCTCGCCACGCTTTTGACTAATGCAACCTACCTCGTGGACATGCATCACCATTCAAGTGTCGATTGTCGAGGCATACATCGTAGTACCCAACATGCGGAGTACCTTGTTCGACTTCACGAAGAGGCGAAGAGCTGCGTAGTAGTACGACTACTACTACTACTAGAACCGCATGGTGGAGCATCTGTATTTTATTTTTTTATCTCGATAAAGTACACGCTTATTCCGAGAAGGGCGGAAAATGGCAGCCCAACATGTAATGAATGATATCGATCAACCAACCATGCTCGAATATATCTTGGCCTCCGTATGAGCCCGCCTGTGTTCTCGCCTCGCCTCTCAAGGAACGGCGGTTGGCTCTTTGCCGCCAATTGAGATCGGTTTGCTCACACTCCTGTCCCACATGTCGCTGATATGCCAAGAGGAGGTGCGTTGACCGACCGCCATACGCTGTATTTGGTTTTGCACCTTCATACTACCTCCTCCGCCATAGTTTACAGGCGCTTCATTATGATGCATTTTTGTCAATGCATTTCCACCACCAGAGAGACTTTAGACGTGTTTGGTTTAATGCTCAATTAGTTAGGGCGTGGTAACCGCAATCAAGTCCACAATTTTATCTCCATGTAATGTATTACCTACAGAGTGGAGGTGCATGCATGTGTGTACCCGAGGTGGAAGCACCGCATGCATGTGTGTACGCCATGCTATAACTACTAATGCTATTTTTCAGGCCGGTCGCTAGTCGCCTTTGGTCCCATAGATTTTTTTTTCTTTTTCTTTAGCGCTGTATAAACAAAGTGATGGATGGAGAAGTATGAGCGGATTCAAAGAAGAGCGTATTGATGGTTGCTTCTTCGAGCAACTTACAAAGGGAAAGGTGGGGCTTATGATTTGACCGCCATTACTCACTATTAATGCGTGCAACGACCGAGCTGAGTCTCCCATGCGGTTGTGCACTACCCTCGGTTCTTAAATATATTCCGAGTATATTTGTCTTTCTAGAGATTTCAACGAGTGATTATCAAATATTTGTCTTTTAGAGATTTCAAATGACTAGCACATACGGATGGATAGAGAGATATTTAGAGTGTAGATTCAATCATTTTGCTCCGTATGTAGTCACTTGTTGAAATCTCTAGAAAGACTAATAGAATATTTAGGAACGGAGGAGTACACATAAAGCAAAATGAGTGAATCTACACTCTAAAATATGCCCGCTTGAAATTTGTAAAAGACAAATATTTAGGAATGAAGGAGTATAATTTTGTGCATGGCACATGGACCCGGATGATGAAGAGGCTTCGCAATGCTAACAAGCTTCCATCATTTGTTTACATAATTGACATACTATACAAATAGTTTTCCAAATGACATGAAATTGTACAATGGTGTGAGCTTTCGCTTTTGTTTCAAGGTCTTGCCATCGATGCTCTTTCGAAATAATAAAAACTAACTTCCTTTACACGCATGTCAATTATTAGCAGATCGAGCTAATAATTACATCACAATCAAGACAGAGTTGTGAGAAGGTGTTAAATTAAAATTGATCCATGCTTTCATTGGCAGAACGCCCCCCCTGCCTCGCTTTAAATCAACAAGGCATGTTGGAAAAAGTAGCTGTTGGAGCATGCAACATTCCGATCATTTTGTGCGCCCACTAAAATAGAGCTGAGTGTCCCTGCTCCAAAGATATTAATGTGATTACGATAATAGAGGACTGCTGATGAAACAATAAACACACAAATAGAAGCCGGTCACCTTGCGCCTCTAAGACTAACTAGTTGGAGAAGATTAGGCTCGAGTTGGATGAGGAGGATAGAGCAAAACCAATCCCTTTGTGCAACAAGACCGAAATGTAGAGACGCTGTCTGTGACATTTTAGTACAACCGCACAAAACACTCTTAAGAAAAAGTGACTTGTGCAGTCACCAAAGGTCGCAATAGCAACGAGGTTAAATGGATAGCCCTGCTTGCAAAAAAAAGAGGTAGAAAGGAAACAATTATCGCCAATAACAGTTGATGACACATGCACGATAAAAAGAAGCATATTCCTTGCCCTAAGGGAAGATAACAACAGTTGTGTTTGTCTAAAACGGTGTGAGGACGAGAATGCAATATGGAAAGTACGGACGAGCCACGCTTTGGGCAAAGAACTATGGAAGATCCACATGCAGCGACGGGAAGACGGGCAAGGAGCAAGGCCGAGGGGATACCGGAGGTCATCGGGATGTAACTAGGTGAGCGGGCGGCGCGGAATCGCGAGCAGGTGGCGAGGCCCTGCCGCCGCCCGAGCTTGGTCGAGAGAACAACGGTACCGCAGATCGGACGGCGTGCCGGCGCCGCCGAACGGAGAAACGATGCACTTCTCCCTTTCCCCAGCGGACGGATGCGGCCGATCGCTGACCAACGGTGAGAGAGAGAGAGGCCACCACACCCTTTCCCCGTGGACGGATGCGGCCTGATCAAGGACCAACGGTGAGAGAGAGAGAGAGGCCACCGCAGCCTTGTGTGAGATACTCAAGAGCGACAAACCGTGCATGCAAGGCTCCATTGTATATAGTGAGCGGACTACCTTTTTCTCCATAAAAATTGTTTTATATTCTGTGTACGCGCTATTGAGCGCTATAACTTTATTTAAAAATAATGCGCAACGCGCCAAGTCGAACTTTGTTTCTGCAAGTGCGTGGTACACGACCTCCCTAGGTAAACAACCGCCGCAGCGTTTCAAATTAGCACGTGGGCTGCCATTTCAGAAAGAAATGAGCTCCACTGTATCCACGCAGGTGTGGCTGGGCACGAAGCGTGAGTACGCAGCACGGTGCACCTATTCTCTTCTTGTATACGTGACACCACCCACGTGGGGTTGTGAGAGAGATACAAACCTAGAGAGATATAGTGTGGGTTCTGAGAGTTTTTTGGGGGGTCAATCAAAAATGTAACATATGCAATGTGTGTGAAATAGAGTCCTGATATAATATATATAGAGGGGCGATCCACTAGAAGAGAGTGGAGGTATCATCGGCTTGAGGTGTCCATAGAATCAAAAGAGGATGATGTGTGTGTGTGCATGCTGATCGAGCAAAGAGTGCCATCGAATTTGTGTGTGCCCACATCAAAGATATAGAGTGGCTGGCCCATCGAACGTGAGAGGGACATGTGCAGTTTGTCTCGTGGCATGGTTACCTACCTGCAGCGCCAACCATCGTGTGTGGTCGGGAAGAGGGAGGCCCAATTAACTATAGAGGTACAATGGCTGGTATATGTGTGGAGGAGGAGAGAGGCTCACCATGAGTTAAGGAGATCGATCTGCCTCATGTATTAAGGGAGATCGATCGGCATCCATGCATATGTGCAGGAGAGGAATAAGGTTGGAGAGAGACAAAGCTAGAGTGTTGAGGGGTGGTAGGAGTTGCTTCTAACAAATGGTGGGATAGGCTTGCTAGATAAACGGAGGGCACGCCTGCAATATCAATAAGAGAGGAGATGGCTGCTTGTTGTCTCAGCGTGCTGCACGCAGTGAGAGACGGGTCAGAGGCATGCGTGAATGATGAGGGGGACAATGTGGCTGTGGTAAGTGCATATAACTACATAGGAATATCAATCACCTTTGTTAGAGAAAGGAGAGACATAACTTGTGAGGTACGCCGATCGATGGGGGTAGTTAAAGCCCATCTAGGTATATGCTGGGAGATCGATCGTATACATGCATGTGTGTGTTAGAAGCAAATGAGGCACGAGGAGAAGGATAGAGAGAGAGGGATGCATGTAGGAGGTGGTACGAGAGGTATACTATATCAAGCGGAGGAGGTGCGAGTGTAACGCCTGGATCTGGCGCGCCTGTGTCCGCCATTATTCGCCGCTGCCATGTCATTTGTTTTGCGGTTGCACTTTGCCATGTCATCATCTCGTGCATTTCATATCATGTCATCATGTGCATCTCATTTTGCATACGTGTTCGCTTCATGCATCCGAGCTTTTTCCCCGCTGTCCGCTTTTGCAATCCGCACTCCTATGTCTCCCGGCCGCCTCTTTACCTCTTTTCGTAAGGGTGTTGAACTTTCTGAATGGATCGAGGTTTGCCAAGCGGCCTTGGTATAGCACCGTAGACCGCCTCGTCAAGTTTCGGTCATTTGGAGGTCGCTTTGATACTCCAACGACAACCGGTAATGTTAAAAGCCTCTTTTTGTCTTGCAGCCCAACTCCTTCCCAAGTGGCCTAAAACCCATCCTAACCCTCCATGTTTCTTTGGCCGTTCGATCACGATCGTGGGCGAAATCGCACCCCATTTGGAGCCTCCTAGCTCCTCCACCTATAAATATGTGCATCTCCTCAAATCCACCCCTAACCCTAGCTCTTCTTCCTCCTCCACGGACGTGTCCGTCCCCGGATGGACGTGGTCCGGCCGGCCCTCAAGCCAACTGTAGCTGCCACGCTGTCAGCCGCTGGCCCTCTCTCTCTCGCGCCAGGGGGTCATGGGCCCATCGCTGCCGCCGCCTGCCCGTCTGGCACGCCTGTGACCATCGCCGCTTATCGCCTGGGCCGACGCCTCCCGTCTCGGCGACTCGCTTTGCTGTCTCGCTGGTCTCCGCTGTCGCTGGATCCCGCTGCCCGCCACGACCTCGCTTCGCCAAGGCCGCCTCAGGCCGGCTGGGCCGGCCTCTCGCTTCCGCCGCCGGCTCCAGCCCAGACTCTCGCTCACAGAGCCGCCACAGGCCGAGCCGAGCTCCTTCCAGCCTCGCCATCGCCTCCGCCGCCTCCCACGCCGGGCAGCCTCCTCGTCTGCAACTCCGCGCCTGCCCAGATCTGATCTCGAGGTTGACTCTCTTCCTCCCTGAAATTTGCTAAGTCCTCGAAAATTGCAATATGTGCCCATGTTCATCGTGATCATAACTCCGCGCATACCGCTACGCTTTCAGACGGTAATATGTCAAATTGTTCGCCCTCGACGAAAGCACTTCATTTCATTCAATTGCACCATGTTCATTTGAGTTCATCTTGATGCCTGAATCATTGTTGCAAGAGTGCTATGTGATGTTAATCTGCTGAAACTGTAATAACTTGGTGATTTGTCATTTTTGTTATATTTGATGTGTGCATCCTATGAGCATGAGCTCTACATGTGTCGTGGAATTGTCACGGCAGATGTCCTCATGAAAGGACTTAGTCGCGGGGCCATCGTACGGGTTAACTTAGAGGGGTTAAAGCGGACGCAAAGACACGAGAGTTTATACTAGTTTGGCCCCTTCGATGAAGGTAAAAGCCTACGTCTAGTTTGTGATGGGATTGATATGATTTCGGCGACTAGGGAGCAATAGCTTCGCCTAAGCCTCGAATTGTGATTGTCTGTCCTTAAACCGCCGCCGGGTCATCCCCTTATATACACGGGTTGACGCCCGGCCGTCTATGTGAGTCCCGAGGCCAGCTCATACAAGTGTCCGGCCTGGCTCTCCTTTCTTATCTTACAACACAAGTTACATGGTTAAGGCGGTTTTACCTTTATGGGCCCTAATTCGCCTCGGGCTCCGGCCTCTAGTCTCTACGGTCGCCGCCACCCTTTGAGCCTTCAGGGCCCTAATTATGGTTTAGGTAAACCGCCCTTCTGTATGTGTTTATATTCAAGAGTTACATCCTCAACATTAGGCCCCTGATTGACTTGAACCTGTTCATGTTAATCTTCAACATCTTAGGAAACTCAATATCTTCCTTCATATTTCGTGAACCCGCCATCTCGCTTGAACCGCCGTGACGCTATCATCCTCCCACAGCAGAATAAGAGCATCTTGACGCTATCTTTATTAAGGAAGCCCAAACAAAGAAGATTCCTTCATTTAATACTATCCTGAAATCGAGGCGCACTGCACCGTCCCGCCGCTTTCAACTCCTCGATTCTCGCTCTAATTACTCCGCTTCCTTGTAAATAGTCCGGAAGGCCTTTTTCTTCTTCCTCCTTCCGCTTTTTTCCTCGCGACGCCCAGCTCAAGCTCCGCCGCCGCCTCCGCCCTCCGAACGCCAAGGCAAGGTAAGGTCACGATCAACCTGTTGTGCTGTGAGGCTCTCGGCCCTCCCAGCCTTCTCTGCGGCATCGTAAGGCCTCCTCATGCCCTAGATCTGCATCTTGAGGCTCCTGCTCATCTCTGCTGCTCATAGATGTTCATCCTAGTTTCTTCATAAACTGCTCGCCATGGCTTTTTAATCCAACCGTAGCATATATCCTGTAGTAATCGCCCGCCGCCGCTTAGTACTTTGCACATCTTTCTTTTTGTTCATACCTCTTGTTAGAACGCATTTAACTTTCCCGCCCTTTATAAGGCTTGCATGGGTCGCAGAAATTTTTCCTCATCAATCTTCTGTAGATCCAAATTAACTCCGCTCATATGTGAAACCTGTTTCGCCCATACTTAGCAGATTTTCAAGTTCTCATTCTTCTTCGGCGGTTTAATTTTTGATAGCTAATCCGCCATACCCATTAGTCCTCGCTAAACCGGATTTTGGAACTGACCGCCAAATTGCCGTTTAACATTGTATAATGTGTTCGAACTGCTAACTGTGAACTGCTTTTTACTTTCCTTTCGCAGTTCCTTCTTCCTAATGGCCAAACAATTTCAGCTTGCAATTGGGTCCGTCCAAGATCACCGAGACGCAACTCAATGGATACGCCACCACCGCGCTTTTAGCCTCCAAAATGTCCTCCATTACGCGGTTCCGATGCCGTAATGCCCTCCCGAACCTCAAGAAGGAGAAGTAATTGTATTTATGCAGCACTTAGACCGAGGATTCAGCCCGCCCGATCAAAATTCTTCCGGATGTCCTTGCAAGTTTTCAACCCATCCACAAGATATTGGTCCCAACTCGTGTTCAATATATGCAATTTCCAAGTTTTCGGAAGTCTATCTTCAAGAAGAACCATCCGTGGAGCTGTTCCGGATTTCTTTCATTTGAACCGCCAGACGGAGTTTTCGGATGGTCCCAACACGGAACCTGGGTATGCTTTCAATCCGTAAAAGGAAGGAAGTAGACTTTCTCACGCAAAACACCATAGCTATCCAAAGATTGGAACCAAACCTGGTTCTATTGCCGGAATACCGCTTCCTAACAGCGAGAACTCCCTTGTCGGCTACTACCACTGCTCAGAACCATCACCCATTGCTCAGACGCTGACCGCCGCAGAACGGAAGAATTTTGCCTCAAATTGTCAAACTCCGGCTCTAATGGCCAATGGCTTAACCGGTATCGACTTTGTTCGATGTTATTTCTTGGGGCATCTTGCCATTAAGACGCCGCCGGATTGATGCATTTAATACACCGGTAGCGCCCAAGACCTCAAAGACGCCACGAGCTACCAATAATCGAGCTTGAAGTCACCGAGGCAAAGAAGAAGATGCTTGATGAGCCAATCTCCGCTCAGAAGTAAAACCGGTTGGCCCCATTCGTGTTGCCAACAAACCGCTCATGTAAGGCTCCGCCACCGCTTCTTCCGATATTAATGCCTTATTGATATATATTGATCCCGGTTACTTTCGTGCTAACAGCCTTCCGAAACGAACCAAACCGCCCGGGTTCCTCGTAAAATCTAAGACCACCAAGAAAGCCGGTAAGAGGAAAACCGCCGAGTCTTTCGATCCGCCGAAGACGTAAGATTCGTGGTCGAGGTAAAGCTTGATTTATCTTGTCCTTTTATCCTTCATCTTATTGATAATTTTAATTCCTGTGATGATGCCGGGTTACCATGCCGATCCCGCTGAGGTAATCCTTCTTTCTTCCGAATCTCGATCTGTGTGCTTAAAAGAATTCGCCAGACAACCGGAAAGTGAAAAATCTCGCCCTGTGCTCATTTGAATCCAAACCTTTCTTTGACGACACACAGAGGGTCAAGAGCGCCAGACGACCCGCAGATGTTGATCAACAAATTACATCGTCCTGTTTACTTCGATACACCAACCCTAAGCGCCGCCCGTGAGGTGATTTGTTCTCCGAAAAGCGCTATCCTTGAAAGGTTTCTTCCGATGTCCTCTCAATCCGTCGACCCAATTATCGCCTCTTCCAATTCATCCGCGTTCGTCAACCACTCAACCGCCTCTTAAAGTTGCTGCGGGTAACCATAATACATCTTTCGGTCGATCCGCTTATCTTCGCATTGGTCGGTTTATCTTACTTAACTCAACATTGCAGCATCAAGGCTCGCTTGAGTAAGAAAGCGAAAACCTTGATCCCATCAGGACATTAATCCGAGAAGACTCCAGAGCAGCATGGCGAAAATCCTGAAGTTGCTAAAAACAGCTCACTGGTTGAACCAAGACGACAATGCCGATCCGCCAGAATTTGAACCGATGCCCAAGTGGAAAACCTCACATCCCGCTCCACCGAGTCCTGCAATGGAGCGGTCAGAATTGTTGAACCGCCGAGCCCGAGTATGAAAACACCAAGCCCAAAGAAGAATGCCAACCGCCAGCCCGCCAAAATGATGATGTCGAGTGACGGGCACCGCTACACCGCCTTAGCCATCCGGCCGCATTAGAAAACACAGCGCCAAGGAAGAGTCTACTACCATGAGTAAAGAGAAGGGAAAACTGATCCGCAGCTTATGACAACTTCTTCGCCCAAGAACTTCACTCCGCTTCCTCGAATCGACTCTACACCAGCCGTGACTTCAAGCCGGTCCGGTGAATCGATGAAGGAACGCTATGAGGTAAGAAGTTATGCCTCTTGTACTTCTCCAGTAGTAGTTTCAAGGGCCGGTTCAACTTAGCATAGTTAAACCGGACTTAATATAAAACTCACACGCCTTTAAACTTCAGTCAGAGTTTCAAGGGCCGGTTCAACTTAGCAGAGTTAAACCGGACTTAACTTTGTATCCCCATAGCAAGCTGAGATCAATCTAGCCATTAGCCCCCAAGTGCCAAGTTGAATACCAGATGAGCTTGGGACTTCATAATGAAACAACTAACGGATCCATTTGTTATCGTGAGTGAGATATACCAAAGAAACCGCATAACTCAAGGACCTTCGTGCTAACTGAGACTCAACAAGCGTAAACCACCAAGGCTAAGGATGAATTGAAAACCGCTTTGACCACTATGGAACAGCTCAAGGAGTGGTATAAACCGAGAGCAGCCAACGGGACACCGAGAAGGCTGGTTTGATAAAACGGGCGGAAGATGTCAAGTTGTTTTAAACCGTGACAAAAGAGCTCACCGACTAAAGCGCCAAATTAATGCCATGACTTCGCAATCTTTGGTAAAAAAATTTCACCGACATTATTCGTTTTGATATTTCCGCCAGCTTTAACCCGAGTTGTCTTAAACCGCATAGGGAAACGATTGCTCATCCGGCTCTGATATGCGAAAAGAAGCTCAAGGTCGCCTTACACGCTGATTGAGCAACAGATACCGCACCCAAATGAAGTCATATGTGCTACGTCAGATGATAACACAACTCCGCCCTGATCAAAGATACGCCGGACCGCTATCCATGATTCCGCACAACTTGAAGAGTTGAAACGATCCGCTGCCCGGCCGGCACTTTATTGGTTTCTAACTCGCGCCAAGGCGTGATAGCGGACCTTGATCCGCCGATATAGCCAAGGGTTTCTCGCCAAGAAAACGGCGGTTTTGATAATGACGCCTCAAACGAATAACAAAGGAAATGCGCCTCGGGCGAAGTCAACTAGCAGCAGGTTAACCCGGCGTTCACCGCTTTTTATGATGCAAACAATAGACGGTGGAATTTGTCATTCTAGAAGTGCGTAACCTTGTTCCTCCAATCCGAAGCACACTTATGCCCTCGACGTTGATCCGCCGAGCTTATAAGTGAAGAGGCTGTCTTTCGTGCTTTAAACCGATTGACCGGGTCTACCAATGACTTCCGCCCTTGGGTGATGAAGAGAAGAAGTTGAACCGACGCCAGACGACCCATCTTCCTCACGCCAACCCGGCGAGGAAGCTTAATCCGCTGTTTGTTGATGCATCGGTTGCTAGTCATAACGCCATGCGAAATATCGGGCCTGGAAGGCCTTGTAATAGAATAGCCAAGACTTTTGTTTTCGAATATGCCTTTATGCTTTCATGCAACCTTCGTGCAGAGGTGCTGATACTTTTGATTGAATAATCAAACCTTCAATTTATTTTGCCCGCAATCACAAATTTAAACTGCCACGCCGGCTTGTGTCGCCAACCGCATGTGACGCTTATCTGCATATGTAAGGAAATATTGAGGTATATGATCAAAATTTGTGACGAAAAATACTCGCCAAATACGGGCACGCAGCTGGCCAAGCCATCCTTGAAGCGAAGGTTTGTATAAACCATTACCGCAAAGGAGACAATAGCTCTCGTTTTAGAATGCCGTTTACTAAGTAAACTGCGTGCCGGTCACGTTAAGCCCCCGTTACTCCATAATGGATGTTTAATAAGAAAAAATCAAACCGAAAAGTTATCTCCGGATTAAAAATAAACCAAATTCGCCAATATATCTGGTTGAACCGATTTGAATAATAGTTGTGAAAAATATGGAAGCAAAGGTAATGATAAAACCGCTTGCACCAAGAGGCTTTACTAAACCGATCGATGATGCTACTCATGGTTTGACATGACCAAGCTCCCAATAAGGTGTAGCTATGGTTCAAGTCAGCCAGTCCCCAATCGAAACCGTGGCATTATGCCCATCAAGTATGTGGCAATGGTTCGGGTTCACTCAAGCCCCAAGTGACTCTATGACCTTAGGCCGATCAAGAGGCGAATCGGTTCAGACTTGACCATGTCCCTGTGATCCGGGTGGCTTTCGCTTATCAAAAGGTGTTGCATTGGTTCGACACCCACCAAGCCCCCAGATGACATCTAAAAACTTCAAAAACAAGCTCAAGGGATAAACCGAGGCCGCTTTTAAGACAACAACCCATGTACCCAAGACGGATTTTTACAGTAACGGATACCCCGCTTAACCGAGGCTCCGCTTATTGCTTTTATTCATAATATATACATTGTCATAATATGTACATAAGGAGAGCCGATGGCCTGTATAATAAGGTCAAGATGAGCTATGTTCCACGGCCTGTTGGTCTCTCTTCCGATGTGCGTGAGTCTTTATGCTCTCAACATCAATCGATAGTATGACCCACAGTGCATTCTTGCCGACCACAAAAGGCCCTTCCCAAGGTGGGGATAACTTGTGCATATCTGTTCTGGTCTTGAATGAGCCAAGCACCAAGTCTCCTTCCGAAAGGTTCGGTTCGACCCATCGATCGTGATACCGATTTAAGATCCTCGCTGTAAATCGCCGAACGAAAGCAGCCGCCATATCCCGCTTCTTCATCCAATGATCCAAAGCATCCTCGCCAGGTCTGCCAAGTATCCGCCTCAACATAGGCTGCCACGCGAGGTGAGTCATGACGGATATCGCTGGGAGGACCGCCTCGCTCCATAGACCATAAAGAACGGTGTGTATCCAAGTGGATCTGTTAGGGGTAGTATTTATACTCCATAACATGATGGTAGTTTTCACCCAACAGCCCCGGCCCTCTCGAAGGGACCATAAGCCGGGCTTGATACCTCTCAGATCTCCCGATTAGCCTGCTCGCTTGACCATTGACCTGGGTGAGCTATCAAGAAACGCTGCCGGATGTGCTCACGCTCACAAAACTCCTTCATGGCACCTTTGGACAAATTGGTACCATTATCCGTGATGATACCGTGGAAACCCAAACCGAAGATCACCCTTTGATGAACTCAACCGCCGTGGGTCAAGATCACACTTGCTAACATGTGCTCTGCCCGACCCACTTTGTAAATTTGTCAATCGCTACCAAAGAAGTGTGTCTTTCTTGTCCTTGACCTTTAAAAGGTCCCACCATGTCCAAATTGAAGTCGCAAACGCCAAGTAATTGGAATCATCCTCAATTCTTGGGCCGGTATATGAGCACGCCTAGAAAACTTCGCAACCATCACATCGCCTCGACTCAGATCTTCCGTGATCAAGATGGGCAACAACCAATAAAAACCATGGCGAACGCCTTAGCCACCAAGGATTTTGAACCGGCAGGACCATACATTCCCTTCGTGATCTCACGCAATATTTCATGCCTTCCTCGGGGACACACAACGCTGAACGCCTCGATCAGTAACATCCCAAATTTCCTATTTGGAATGTTTTACAATTATAGATAAGCATCCTATGCATCCTGCTTGAATTTGAATGCCATTTGAAGTTTCAGAGTTATTTGAATTTGAATTCCAAACTTTGGCATGTGGGAAACAATTCAAAAACTAAGCCCGATAAATACTTGATCAAAAGTATGAGAGGAGCTAACATGACACTCCAAAAATATCAGAGGAAACATTGCCAAAAGAATTGGAATTCAAATCTGAATTTTGTTTGAATTTGAAAAAATGGATTTTTATAAAGTTTGATTTTGCCTTTGAAAAATGTTCAAATGAGAGGAATATTCCCTGATCATTTTGGTATATATATACCCTATATAAAATATTTATAGTTTAGGTTTATTTTTGATTTTGTTTTAATTAAAAAATAAAAGAAAACCTTTCGGGCGCCACCAGCCACCTGTGCCCAGCCAAATACCACCTCACCCTCCAAGACTCAAGACTGCTCCACTAAGCCGGCCCACTAGGCCAAACCAAAGCGAGCCAGCCCAAAGACCTCGCCTCGCCTGAACTCCCCTGGATTCGCCACCCGACCAACCTCCTCCCTCTCCTCTCACCGACCCGGGCCCCACCCTCTCGTTTTCCTCGCCTGCTAACGGTCATTGAGATCCACCGGATCCCAAGAACCGAGATCCCCGATCGCCTCGATGCCCTTCCGCCCGCCACCCCGGCTATATAAGCCCGAGGCTCCGCACCCCATTCCCCTAGCCTCACGGGAACCCTCTCCTTTCCTCCCGAGCTCACCGAGCACCGAGCTCGCCACCGCCAAAACCACCGCCGACGCCCCTAGTCCACCCCCGACCTCCCCGACCCCACTGAACCACTCCTCAGGCTCCTCAAGATCTCCCCGACGCCTCGCCAAGCTCGCTGACGCCAAGCCCTGAGCACTCTCGGCCATTGTCAGCCGGAGTCCGTGAGTCCCTAAAACACCTCCACTGCTCGATCCTAAACCTAGGGTTAGGATTAGAAGCCCTCAAGGGGTATGTTTTATTAGAAAACCGACGGCCCGAGCGGTTTATTTTAGTTAGGTTTATTTGTTTAGGCCGGTTCTTTTAGTTAACCCTAGGCCTGCTTAGACTAAATCTACGCTTAGTGCATGATAGGCCCATTGGGCTTTTTCTTTTATTTTGATTTTCTGCTTAAATGATTTGTTTCAAATTTCAAAATGTATATCTTTTATTCTGTTTAATATTTTGAGTGATTCTTTTTGTTGGATTGCAAATTTTATGTAGTTTCTGAAAACATATATTTAGCTATGTTAAAATAATTAAAATGCTTTAATATTGTTTTAGTCAGAATAGCAAATCTGCTATAGTTTTAGTTAGAAAAATTATTTTTGCATGATTCTTTTGCCATCACTTTATTTTGATATTGCCAAACCCTAGAAATTAACTTTGGTATTTTAGGGTTAATAAATAATTAATTCTAGGCAGAATCCTATTAATCCTAATTAATTGATTAGTTCCTGTTTTCCTAATTAATTAATTAGTAAATTAATTTATTTTTAACTTGTGATTAGTTATTCTAGGTTAGTTTCTGTTATTCCATTAGATGAACTTTTATTTATAATTAATAAAAGTTTTAAATTAATTTTCTTAATAGAAATTGGATTAGGCCTAAAATGAGTTTTATAATAGCTTTTAATTAATTCTTTTTGCTCCTAGTTGCTTAGTTAATCCTTTTCTGTTAAGTTAACCTAAAACCATGATTAGGTTATATTAAGAAATTTTGTTATATAAAAACTATTTTTGTTATTGTTTGGAATAGGGAAAACTTTGAATTTGATTTCTTTGAGTTTTCCTTTTATTTGGTTTTGATTGTTTTGTTGTGCTATGTTACTTTTGTTATCTTGTGTGATCCTCTTGCTTTGTGCTTATTATGTTATTGTTTGTCTCGTAGAGTTCCTGAGTGCTAAGCTTGCTACTACGACTCTTTTAGCTTACGAGGATCATCAGCAAGGCAAGTTTTGATCATGTTATTTCTATACCTATGTTTTGTGCATTAGTAGTTGTCACCACCCCACCATTGCATGCAGAGTGAATTCTTGAAGTCATTAAACTTGAGTAGTATCATGGTAGGATGAACCAATCCCTTGTTACCATGACCCCGGACGTAGTAGTTATTTTGCTATGCTCAGAGACGGATTTGGGATGAGGAAATTCATAAGCAAGATGTGAGAGTCAATGATGATGACAACCCATGGACTACAATGATCAAGATGGACTTCGAAAATCACTACTGGGTGGAGGATTGTTGACGGGCACCTCGAGCACCTAAGCAGGTGGCCGGATGCATGGAGAAGCGCCATGACATCCTCATGGAAAGCTTCACCCAGCCACGAAGAGAAGGATGGATGCCCCATGACCGAAGCATCTGCGCAGCCGCAAGCCATTATGGGCTCGCTGGGTTGACCTTGTAGTGAAGTCGGTCGGACGGTACTACGAGAAGTAGACGAACGGTAGGATTGATGGGTACCGCAAGGGCCAAGAACTCTTTGAAGACCTCGTTTATCTCGTCCCGCCTTCAAACACCATGAAGTGCTAAGACTTTAAAGGAGGGAATGATTCTTATGGGAAAGTGCAAACCTCTCGCAGAGTGTTATAACCTAATCGATTAGCCGTGTCCCTGCTACTTTACATTTGAGCATCCGACCTTGGAAGTATTCGATATCTCAACACTAAATTTAATGGATTAATTTGATGGGTTTATGACTTAATAATAAATTGGGAACTAGATATTGGTTGGCGGAACCATCTCAATAACTACCAACAATTTGTAGTAATTTGCAAATAAGTCCACCGAGTAGGATAAAATTGGCTTTTCGCAAAATGATGAAACCTAGAGCTCCACAACCAAAATGCATATAGTGTTAGTAACTTTATTATTGTTATTCTTCATGACTTGCCACTTATTCCAAGAGCTGACTTACATGGCTGCAACGTATTATGTTGCGTAGATATATTCCGATCAGAGTGAGGCTACGCCCGCCATGATTGCCCTTTGAGTCGGATGGACTCGCTACCTTCGACGCTCCGCAGCATTTTAGTTTATTTCTCATGAGTTGGCCTTGAGCCAATTTATTCCCTTGTAATAAAGACTCTATATGAGAATCGATTAATGATATTCAGTGTGATTGAACTTTGATTACTTTATCGATGTATCGTGAGTACCAAAGATGATCTTGGGATGGCATGCATACGTAGATTTGACCGATTTTGGGTCAGTCGCCACAGAGATGGTATCGAGCACACGCCGACCGTAGGATCGTGAACCCCAGGATCGGAAAGCCATAAGCAGAGACCATTTACTTTGAACCCCTTTCATTCTATAATTCTTCCCCGATCTATTCTCGACTTTCTCCCTTTGCAACATTCTAGATGGCCGCCGAGTTCACCCCGCTTTTGCTACCGAGTTCTCGCCACCCGATGAGACGATGCCCTTCGAAGGAAGCTGGTCCAGATGGTGAAGCTGTCAAGATTGCTCGCCTCGATCACTGGAAACCCACTAATGCACTTCCGACGACACCCGCCATGTGATTGAGGTGCATATCCTGTGGAGGACCTTTTGAGGACGACGGAGCCTATCAACTTTGAGTTCACCGAGTTCAACCGGATCATCGGAAGAGACGGGCGATCTACCGAGCACTTGGACATCTCCGAGAGGAGTACAGACCGAGCTCGATCACTCGACTCGCCATGGTTTCTCGCAGGCAAGGAATGGAGATATCATCCGCACTATCGAGGACGATTCCACTCTCTCCTACATCCAGACTTGGAGTGTCTTCGTGACACGGAGATTCAGTGCTCGCCAGAATCAAGACACACCGAAGCTTTTGTTCCGCGAATCGAATCGGAGGAGAAGGCACGCGCAGATTTCCTTGGTCATGAGGAAGAAATCACGACTTCATGGAGATAGTCGACGACCAAGATGAAGCTTGCCGCGATTGAAGAAAAGATGGACTTGGGAGAGGATCTTTACCCGAGTGGAGATGAAGCACCCTCGTGAGCAATGATCAGATTTTGAAGGAGTACCACCAAGGAAACCCCAAGAGGAAGCGCCATCGATGAAGACTTTTAGTCGACCACCATGTTATCTTTTTCTTTTCGTCGATCGCTTAGGCCGATGTTTTCCTTCGATTAGTCATGAGCTTTTGTAATCGAGTTTGAACCATGTTTGAGTGGAATGAATAAATGTTTGTGTGTTATGATTGTGCATTCATATGGGTAGTGTTATTTCATAGACCATTGTTCTATTCTAAATTTTCATCCACTCCAAAACACCAGATGCCTCCGAGACGTGACACCGGTTTCCCGCCGAGCTCACCCAGCTGCTCCAAGAAGCAGAATGCACCGATGCAGCCCCGATTCGTAATCGTAACAACACCGCCAACAATCCACCGCCACCACCACCACCCACCGTGGACAATTTGACTCGATTTCGAGGTTGAATCCGCCAGTTGTTCTCTAGTAGCACCGAGCCGATTGTGGTTGATTAATCGCTCCGCAAGATTGGAAGAGAGCTAGTCACCGCTGGATGCACCGATGTCGAGAAGGTGCGCTTGTCGCAGCATCAACCGGATGGACCTGCAGCTTCTTGGTGGGAGAATTACACCGCCACTTTTCCCTTGGGTGGCATCACTTGGGATCAATTCCAGCAGGTTTTCAGACCGCCATGTCTCATCTGGAGCCATGAGTCTCAAGAAGCGTGAGTTCCGCAACTTACGCCAGGAAATCGATCAGGCACAAGACGTGGAAGAATTCAGCAAGCTTGCTCGCTATGCCCCGATGATGTGGCCACCGATGCCGCCAAGGTGAGAAGTTCCTTGAGGGACTCAATGATGAACTGAGCATGCAGCTTATTGTGGCTACTTTCAACAACTACCAGAGCTGGTAGACAAGGCCACCATCCTCGAAGGCAAGCAGCAGATAGAAAGTCGCAAGCGGAAGTACAGCCAGGGAAGCACAATTCAGAGCTCAACAGGAAGCCCCGCTATGCACCGCACTCAGAGGGCACATCCATCACAACCATGGAGGTCATAACCATGGTGGAAATGGAAACAACCGCAGCCAGACAACAAGTCGTGCCATGGCAATGGCAATGGCAGTGGTAATGGCAATCAACACTGTTTCGCCCGGCCCAAGGATCTCGAGCCACATCACCGCTTCAAGTGCCGTAAGACAGGCACTACGCCACCGACCGCCCGGAGGCTGCAGAGGAACGGAATGGCAATGGAGGCTCAAATAAGAAGCCCAATCCTTCCTCGTGCTCAAGTGAATCACATCGACGTGGAGAACGCCTATGATCAGCCGATAATCGTGGTTGGTAAGTTTTATTGAATTCACGCTCAGTTTTGGTTCTCTTTGATTTCGTGCAACGATTCATTCATATCAAGGGTAGTTGTGGATAAGTACGGATTACGACTAGAACCTTAGAAGCCCCTCCGCCGGGCCCGCAGCAGAGGAGAAATGATGGCGTGATTAAGTCGTCCCGCAAACCTCAACATCGGAACCACAAATTTCCGTGAGAACTCATAGTGTTGGAAACTCAGCCTTGGATGTAATCCTAGGCATGGATTGGTTGTCAAAGTATGAAGGAAACATTGATCGTGCAAGAAGTCTATTCTCGCCACCACCCCGGAGCGTAAGAGGATCATATGTAGCCCAGACAGCCAGATGAAGAATCAGTATTCTCACGGAGTTGTTCAGAGGAAGTGCCAGAGTGCAAGAATTTCCGATGTGTTCCTTGAGGAATTACCAGAATGCCACCGACAGGACATTGAGTTTTGATTGAGCTATTGCCCGCACAGCCCCAATATCCAAGAGACCTTATCGGATGCCACCGAATGAGTTGAAAGAGATCAAGGAGCAAATAAATGAGTTATTGGAGAAAGGATATATTCGCCCAAGCTCATCACCTTGGGGAGCCCCAGCTTTTGGTAGAGAAGAAGGATGGAAGCTTGAGGATGGTTGTGGATTATCGCATTGAACGAAGTAACCATCAAGAACAAGTACCTCCGCCGATGATCAATGACTTGTTTGATCAGCTTGTTGGAGCCAAGGTATTTTCTAAGATCGATCTTCGATCGTGGTATCATCGCTTGAAAATTCGTGAAAAGGATATACCCAAAACAGCATTCACCACTGTGTATGGTTTATACGAGTATACCGTCATGTCATTTGATTGACTAATGCTCCCTGATACTTATGAATTTGATGAACAAGGTGTTCATGGAGTATTTGGACAAGTTTGTCGGTGTTCATCGATGACATATTGATATTCTCCAAGAGCGAGGAAGAGCATAGGAACATTTATGCCTAGTTTCGAGAAACTTCGAGAACATCACTGTATGCCAAATTCAGCAAATGTGAATTTTGGTTGAAGGAAGTTGATTCCTGACATGTTATTTCAGGAGAAGGAATAGCAGTTGATCCCGCCAAGGTTGAATCACCACCGATTGGCAGCCACCCACCTCACCAAGGAGATCCGCAGTTTTCTTGACTTGCAGGATATTATCGGAGGTTCATTGAGAACTTCTCAAAGATTGCCAAGCCCATGACTGAGTTGTTGAAGAAGGAAGCCAAGTATGTTTGGACCGAGGAATGTGAAGCCCGCCAGAATTGAAGAAACGGTTGGTCACAGCCCAAAGGTTGATATTGCGGACATACATAAGGAATACCAGTGTCTATTAGACGCTTCTCGCCAAGGACTCTGAGGAGTATTGATGCAGAAGGCAAGGTTGTAGCTTATGCCTCCACAGCTACGACCTCATGAGATGAATTATGCCACGATGATTTGGAGTTAGCAGCTGCAGTGCATGCACTCAAGACCTGGAGACATTTCCTCATTGGAAATCGCTAGATGTCTATACGGATCACAAGAGTTTGAAATATATCTTCACGCAGAAGGAATTGAACCTCGTGCAGAGGAGATGGCTAGAGTTGATAAAGGACTATGACATGAGATTGCATTACCACCCCGTAAAGCCAATGTTGTAGCAGATGCTTTGAGCCGTAAGAGTTATGTGAACACTCTTACCGCAGGAGGATTACCCTGTGAGTTGGTCGATGACCTCGAGATCTCCGATCGAGATAGTTCCAAAGGATTTGTCGCAACTCGAAGTTCAGTCCACCTTGACCGAAGGATTCGTGAAGCCTGTAAGTCGGACAAGGAAATCGATGAGATTAAGCAAAAGATGGAGGAAGGAAAAGCTAAAGGATTCCGGAAGGATGAACATGGAACTATTTGGTTTGAGGATCGATTATGTGCCCAATGATCCCGAGCTTAGGAAGCTAATTCTTCAGAGGCTCATGATTCATCAGATTGATTCACCCCGCAACACCAAGATGTACCGGATTTGAAGCAAAGTTTCGTGGACCGTATGAAGAAGGACATTGCCGAGTACGAGTCAGATGCGATGTTTGCCAACGTAAAGGCGTAACATCGGCCAGCAGGTTACTTCAACCTTTGCCGATTCCCGATTGGAAATGGGAGAAACTTGGTATGGATTTCATCACAGATTACCCAGACCCGCTCAGTTATGATTCTATCCGGTAGTAGTTGATCGCTTGACTAAGGTAGCTCACTTCATTCCCGTGAAGACTACCTATACCAGTGCCAAGTTGGCCAAGATATACATGACCAGGATCGATGTCCGCATGGAGTTCCGAGGAAAATCGTGTCGATAGAGGAACGCAGTTTACCTCAAAGTTTTGGAAGCAATTGCATGAAACTTTGGGTACGAGGCTGGAATTCAAGACAGCCTTTCATCCGCATGTGATGGATGCACCGAGAGAGTCAATCAGATTCTCGAGGACATGTTGAGAGCTTGTGTGCTAGACTATGGGTCTAGCTGGATGATAATTTGCCGACGCAGAGTTCTCATACAACAACAGCTTATCAATCCAGTTTGAAGATGGCCCTTCAAGCTCTATACGGAAGGAGGTGCGTAACACCATTGTCAGGATAGTGTTGAGATCGATCACTTTTCGTTCCGATCTTATCAAGGATTCAAGAGAAAGTCAAGCTAATTCGAGACCGCTCAAGATAGCACAATGAGACAGTAAGAGTTATGCCGACAAGAAGCGCAAGGAGGTGACTTACTAAGTGGGGACCGAGCATACTGTGTGTGTCTCACTTCGTGGAATCAAGAGGTTTGGAGTCAAGGGAAAGTTAGCACCCGATTCATTGGCCCCTACAAAATCCTCGAACGTCGTGGAGAAGTTGCATACAAGTTGGAATTGCCGAAGGATTGTCCGGAGTTCATGATGTCTTTCACGTTTTTCGCTTGAAGAAGTGCCATGCCGACATGGCCGATGTTCCGCTGAGAGACACAAGGCCCCTAGAGGCCATACAGCTTGATGTTGATTTGACTTACAAGGAGAAACCCGTCAAAATTCTCGAGACTGCAAGCAGAGTCACCCGCAGAAAGTCATCAAGTTTTGCAAGGTGCTGTGGAGTCACCACACCAAGAAGAAGCCACTGGGAACGCCAAGAAGATCTTCGCCGAGACCATCCGCACCTATTTGTTAGTTAACCCAATCTCGAGGGCTAGATTCATCTTAAGGTGGTAGGTTTGTAACATCCCAAATTTCCTATTTGGAATGTTTTACAATTATAGATAAGCATCCTATGCATCCTGCTTGAATTTGAATGCCATTTGAAGTTTCAGAGTTATTTGAATTTGAATTCCAAACTTTGGCATGTGGGAAACAATTCAAAACTAAGCCTCGATAAATACTTGATCAAAAGTATGAGAGGAGCTAACATGACACTCCAAAATATCAGAGGAAACATTGCCAAAAGAATTGGAATTCAAATCTGAATTTTGTTTGAATTTGAAAAATGGATTTTATAAAGTTTGATTTTGCCTTTGGAAAATGTTCAAATGAAAGGGAATATTCCTGATCATTTTGGTATATATATACCCTATATAAAATATTTATAGTTTAGGTTTATTTTTGATTTTGTTTTAATTAAAAAATAAAAGAAAAACCTTTCGGCGCCAACCAGCCACCCAGCCCAGCCAGCCACCTCACCCTCCAGACCAAGACTGCCCACCAAGCCTACCACTAGGGCTAGCCCACCGAGCGAGCCAGCCAAAGACCTCGCCTGAACCCCTGTGGATCTCGCCACCGACCAACCTCCCCTCTCCTCTCATCGACCCTGGCCCCACCTCCTGCCTTCCTCGCTTAAGCTAACGAGCTCGCCGGAGATCCACCGGATCCCAAGAATCCGAGATCCCGACGCCTGATGCCCTTCCGCCTCGCCCCCTGGCTATATAAGCCCGAGGCTCCGCACCCCATTCCCCTAGCCTCGCGAACTCTCCTTCTCCCTCCCGAGCTCACCGAGCACCGAGCTCTCACCACCGCCAAAACCACCGCCGACGCCCCTAGTCCACCTCGACCTCCCGACCCCACTCAACCACTCCTCTGCTCCTCAAGATTCCCGACGCCTCGCCAAGCTCGCTGATGCTCAAGCCTCTGAGCACTCGCCGCTGGCCACTGCCGCCGAGTCCGTGAGTCCCCTAAAACACTCTCCACTGCTCGATCCTAAACCTAGGTTAGATTAGAAGCCTCAAGGGGTATGTTTTATTAGAAACCGACGCCCGAGCGGTTTATTTTAGTTAGGTTTATTTGTTTAGGCCTTGTTTTTAGTTAACCCTAGGCCTGCTTAGACTAAACTACGCTTAGTGCATGATAGGCCCATTGGGCTTTTTCTTTTATTTTGATTTTCTGCTTTTAGCCGATTTGTTTCAAATTTCAAAATGTATATCTTTTATTCTGTTTAATATTTTGAGTGATTCTTTTTTGTTGGATTGCAAATTTTATGTAGTTTCTGAAAACATATATTTAGCTATGTTAAAAATAATTAAAATGCTTTAATATTGTTTTAGTCAGAATAGCAAATCTGCTATAGTTTTAGTTAGAAAATTATTTTGCATGATTCTTTTGCCATCACTTTATTTTGATATTGCCAAACCCTAGAAATTAACTTTGGTATTTTAGGGTTAATAAATAATTAATTCTAGGCAGAATCCTATTAATCCTAATTAATTGATTAGTTCCTGTTTTCCTAATTAATTAATTAGTAAATTAATTTATTTTTAACTTGTGATTAGTTATTCTAGGTTAGTTTCTGTCATTCCATTAGATGAACTTTTATTTATAATTAATAAAAGTTTTAAATTAATTTTCTTAATAGAAATTGGATTAGCCTAAAATGAGTTTTATAATAGCTTTTAATTAATTTTTTTGCTCCTAGTTGCTTAGTTAATCCTTTTCTCGTTAAGTTAACCTAAAACCATGATTAGGTTATATTAAGAAATTTTTGTTATATAAAAACTATTTTTGTTATTGTTTGGAATAGGGAAAACTTTGAATTTGATTTCTTTGAGTTTTCCTTTTGATTTGGTTTTGATTGTTTTGTTGTGCTATGTTACTTTTGTTATCTTGTGTGATCCTCTTGCTTTGTGCTTATTATGTTATTGTTTGTCTCGTAGAGTTCCTGAGTGCTAAGCTTGCTACTACGACTTTTTAGCTTACGAGGATCATCAAGAAGGCAAGTTTTGATCATGTTATTTCTATACCTATGTTTTTGTGCATTAGTAGTTGTCACCACCCCACCATTGCATGCAGAGTGAATTCTTGAAGTCATTAAACTTGAGTAGTATCATGGTAGGATGAACCAATCCCTTGTTACCATGACCCCGGACGAGTAGTTATTTTGCTATGCTCAGAGACGGATTTGGGATGAGTGAAATTATAAGCAAGATGTGAGAGTCAATGATGATGACAACCCATGGACTACAATGATCAAGATGGACTTCGAAAATCACTACTGGGTGGAGGATTTGTTGACGGCACCCCGAGCACCCAAGGTGGCCGGATGCATGGAGAAGCGCCATGACATCCTCGCGGAAAGCTTCACCCAGCCACGAAGAGAAGGATGGATGCCCCATGACCGAAGTTACTCTGCAGCCGCAAGCCATTATGGGCTCGCTGGTTGACCTTGTAGTGAAGTCTGGCTGGACGGTACTACGAGAAGTAGACGAACGGTAGGATTGATGGGTACCGCAGGGCCGAAGAACTCTTTGAAGACCCTGTTTATCTCGTCCCGCCTTCAAACACCATGAAGTGCTAAGACTTTAAAGGAGGGAATGATTCTTATGGGAAAGTGCAAACCTCTCGCAGAGTGTTATAACCTAATCGATTAGCCGTGTCCCTCAAGTTACGACATTTGAGCATCCGACCTTGGAAGTATTCGGATATCTCAACACTAAATTTAATGGATTAATTTGATGGGTTTATGACTTAATAATAAATTGGGAACGAGATATTGGTTGGCGGAACCATCTCAATAACTACCAACAATTTGTAGTAATTTGCAAATAAGTCCACTGTAGTAGGATAAAATTGGCTTTTCGCAAAATGATGGAACCTAGAGCTCCACAGCCAAAATGCATATAGTGTTAGTAACTTTGTTATTGTTATTCTTCATGACTTGCCAGCTTATTCCAAAAGCTGACTTACATGGCTGCAACGTATTATGTTGCGTAGATATATTCCGATCAGAGTGAGGCTACGCCCGCCATGCATCGCCCTTTGAGTCGGATGGACTCGCTTACCTTCGACGCCCGCAGCATTTTAGTTTATTTCTCATGAGTTGGCCTTGAGCCAATTTATTCCCTTGTAATAAAGACTCTATATGAGAATCGATTAATGATATTCAGGTGTGATTGAACTTTGATTACTTTATCGATGTAATCGTGAGTACCAAAGATGATCTTGGGATGGTATGCATACGTAGATTTGACCGATTTTGGGTCAGGTCGCCACAGAGATGGTATCGAGCACACGCCGACCGAGGATCATAACCCCTAGGATCGGAAAGCCATAAGGTAGACCATTTACTTTGAACCCTCTTTCATTCTATAATTCTTCCCCGATCTATTCTCGACTTTTCTCCCTTTGCAACATTCTAGATGGTCACGAAGTTCACCCCAGCTTTTGCTACCGAGTTCTCGCCAAACCGATGAGACGATGCCCTTCGAAGGAAGCTGGTCCAGATGGTGAAGCTGCCAAGATTGCTCGCCTCGATCACCGGGAAACCCACTAATGCACTTCCGACGGACACCCGCTAAGTGATTGAGGTGCATATCCTGTGGAGGACCTTGGAGGACGACGAGCCTATCAACTTTGAGTTCACCGAGTTCAACTGGATCATCGGAAGAGACGGGCGATCTACCGAGCACTTGGACATCTCCGAGAGGAGTACAGACCGAGCTCGATCACCAGACTCGCCATGGTTTCTCGCAGGCAAGGAATGGAGATATCATCCGCACCATCGAGGACGCATTCCACTCTCTCCTACATCCAGACTTGGAGTGTCTTTCGTGACACGGAGATTCAGTGCTCGCCAGAACTCAAGACACACCTAAGCTTTTGTTCCGCGAATCGAGCCGGAGGAGAAGGCACGCGCAGATTTCCTTGGCCATGAGGAAGAAATCACGGACTTCATGGAGATAGTCGACGACCTGAAGATGAAGCTTGCCGCGATTGAAGAAAAGATGGACTTGGGAGAGGATCTTTACCAGAGTGGAGATGAAGCACCCCTCGTGAGCAATGATCAGGATTTTGAAGGGAGTACCACTGAAGGAAACCCCAAGAGGAAGCGCCACGGATGAAGACTTTTTAGTCGACCACCATGTTATCTTTTTCTTTTTCGTCGATCAGTTAGGCCAATGTTTTCCTTCGATTAGTCATGAGCTTTTGTAATCGAGTTTGAACCATGTTTGAGTGGAATGAATAAATGTTTGGTGTGTTATGATTGTGCATTCATATGGGTAGTGTTATTTTCATAGACCATTGTTCTATTCTAAATTTCTCATCCACCCAAAACACCAGATGCCTCCGAGACGTGACACCGTTTCCCGCCGAGCTCACCCAACCGCTCCAAAGCAGCAGAATGCATCGATGCAGCATCGATTCGTAATCGAACAACACCGCCAACAATCCACCGCCACCACCACCACCCATCGTGGACAATTTGACTCGATTGAGGTTGAATCCGCCAGTTGTTCTCTAGTAGCACCGAGCCGATTGTGGTCGATTTAATCGCTCCGCAAGATTGGAAGAGAGCTAGTCACCGCTGGATGCACCGATGTCGAGAAGGTGCGCTGTTGCGCATCAACCGGATGGACCTGCAGCTTCTTGGTGGAGAATTACACCGCCACTTTTCCTTGGGTGGCATCACTTGGGATCAATTCCAGCAGTTTTCACATCGCTCATGTCTCATCTGGAGCCATGAGTCCAAGAAGCGTGAGTTCCGCAACTTACGCCAGGAAATCGTGATCGTGGCACAAGACGTGGAAGAATTCAGCAAGCTTGCTCGCTATGCCCCCGATGATGTGGCCACCGATGCCGCCAAGGTGAGAAGTTCCTTGAGGGACTCAATGATGAACTGAGCATGCAGCTTATTGTGGCTACTTTCAACAACTACCAGAGCTGGTAGACAAGGCCACCATCCCGAAGGCAAGCAGCAAGCAGATAGAAGCCGCAAGCGGAAGTACAGCCAGGGAAGCACACCAGAGCTCAAGCAGAAGCCCCGCTATGCACCGCACTCGTGAATTGTCACGGCAGATGTCCTCATGAAAGGACTTAGTCATGGGCCATCGACGGGTTAACTTAGAGGGTTAAAGCGACGCAAAGACACGAGAGTTTATACTAGTTCGCCCTTCGATGAAGGTAAAAGCCACGCCTAGTTTGTGATGGGATTGATATGATTTCGGCGACTAGGAGCAATAGCTTCGCCTAAGCCTCGAATTGTGATTATCTGTCCTAAACCGCCACGGGTCATCCCCTTATATACACGGGTTGACGCCGTCGGGTTCACAGAGTCCCGAGGCCGGCCATACAAGTGTCCGCCTCTCTCCTTTCTCTTATCTTACAACACAAGTTACATGGTTAAGGAGGTTTTACCTTTATGGGCCCTAATTCGCCCTGGCTCCGGCCTCTAGTCTCTACTATCGCCGCCACCCTTGGAGCCTTCGTGGGCCCTAATTATGGTTTAGGTAAACCGCCCTTTGTGTATGTTTATATTCAGTAGTTACATCCCCAACAACATGTGTTTTGTTCTATGTCATGCCATCTTTATAGGGGTGCTATCCATGTATTTTTGTGGGTCTTGTAGTGAGTGCATCGAGTTTGTTAAGTAGGGTACTTGCTGTTGCTGTTTTGCTAGGCTGATTCTGTTATATTATGATGCTATGTAAACCTGCTGCTACAAGTCATTCTATGCATAATCTGGACATGTTTACTAAGGGTGTTTTGTTCTACATGTCTTGCTCTATCCATCCATGCCCTTTGTTGCAATTATAGTCTGCTGTAACGTGTTGTAATCTTGCTCTCAAATTGCTAAATAATGTTGCTGTCAGCCTGTTAACATTAAGTTCAATGTTGCCATGATTGTTGTTAGTGATCCATGCACTCTACGAACTTGCTCTTGCCATGCTTAGCTTCATAAACATGTCTTCTTACTGTTGGTTGCCTTGCCATGCCATGTATTGCTCTGTGGTGAGTGGTTCAAGCTCACCAACATGCCTACTTATTGCTGTTCCTGCCATGTATGAATCTGTCATATAACTTGCCATGTTTACATGGGTGCCATCATATTTTCTGTGCCCTTTTGGCTCATGGTCAGTAAGGGACTTTTGTTCTATGCAATTAGTAGATTCATCCCATGCCTTTGTTTGCCATGTTAAGTTCCTGTAGCATGTTGTTTGATAGCTCTAAACATTGCAACCTGATGTTATTTCTGCAAAGTCTGAAACTGTTAGTATTTGCAATCTTGCCATGTCATTTTGAGAATGTTCTAGTGATTTCTGGAGATAGCTCAGTGTTCATGTTTTGTCATGTTTTACCTTTACTTCATGCCCATGCCTTTTGGTTTCACGTTGAGATGCTGTAGCATAGTGTTTTGATGCTTGCAATATGCCTAGTTGCTGTTTTGGACAGATTGTTGTCATGACTTGTATAGGGTGTATGTGTTGAACTGCTGTCTGCTTTTGAGTGTGCTCTATATGAAACTTGCTTAGAATTGCATGCAATTTCATATTATCATGTTGCATCCTTGTTTTGAGGTGTTTGCTTGATGTTTGGATGCATTTTGCATCAATGCCATGTTTAACTTGTTTTGCTCATATCTTCTAGGCCGTAGCTCCGAATTAAATGAACTTTATGTGTAACTTGACTAGAATTTCGTGTAGATCATCGTGGTGCATCTTAACTTTCTGTTTAACAACTTGAACATAAGGTTTATTCAGATCTGGAACAATTTCGAAATTTGCATATGAGGACTTACCGGATTTGTTATATGTTGTTCCCGACCTCATTTAAACTTGCTTTGATGTGTTGCTCTTGTTTGCATCATCTCTTGCCATGAGTAGCTTTATGTAGCCTTGTCATGCATCATACTTGGTTGAGCATCATGTCTTGGTCATGTGTGGTGTGTTTACCCTGTTGTGTGCTTCTTCTCGATAGTTCCTGCTTGCTATGATCGTGAGGATTCGCTCGCTCACGCTTGGTCTGCCTTTGTGGCTTCATCTTCTTCATGGACTTGTTCTTCTTCCTTATGGATTTCAGGCAAGATGACTGGCCACCTTGGATCTCACTACTATCATTGCTATGCTAGTTGCTTCGTTCTATCGCTATGCTGCGCTACCTATCTTTTGCTCCTCAAGCCTCCTAAATTGCCATGAACCTCTAACCTTTGACACCCTTCCTAGCAAACCATTGTTTGGCTATGTTACCGCTTTGCTCAGCCCTCTTATAGCGCTGTTAGTTGCAGGTGAAGTTGAAGATTGCTCCATGGTGAACAGGATTATGTTGGGATATCACAATATCTCTTATATTATTAAATCATCTATATACTTGGTAAAGGGTGGAAGACTCGGCCTTATGCCTGGTGTTTTGTTCCACTCTTGCCGCCCTAGTTTCCGCTATATCGGTATTATGTTCCTGGATTTTGCGCCCCTAACGCGTTGGGTGGTTTATGGGACCCCTTGATGTTCGCTTTGAATAAACTCCTCCAAAGAAGGCCCAACCTTGGTTTTACCATTTGCCTTACCTAGCCCTTTTTCCCTTGGGTTTCGGAGCCCGAGGGTCATCTTTATTTTAGCCCCCTGTGCCGTGCTCCTTCGAGTGTTGACCAACCGAGCTGACTCAATGGGCCACTCGGGAAACTTGAGGCTTGGTTTTACTCAGTAGCTAGTCTCATCCGATGTTGCCTCGAGAACTAGATATGTGCAACTCCTATCGGGATTTGTCAAGACATCGGGCGTGCTTTTGCTGGTCTTGTTTTATTGCTGTCGAAATGTCTTGTAGCTGGGATTCCAGACTGATCGGGTCTTCCTGGGAGAAGGAATATCCTTCGTTGATCGCGAGAGCTTATCATGGGTTGTTGGGACACCTCGCAGGTTTGAACTTTCAAAGCCGTGCTCCGCGGTTATGTGGCGATGGGAATTTGTTAATATCCGGTTGTAGTAAACTTGAAGTAAACTCTTCTAAAATACACCAACCGTAAAGCGAATCGGAGTGTCTCTTTTCGGGTTGATCGAGAGGAGAACACGGTTTCGGGTTATGTCCGACGTAAGTAGGAGTTCAGATCACTTCTTGATCATTACTAGTTGACGACTGCCTTTTGTTTCTCTTCGCCTCATTTGCATGTATGTTAGCCACCATATATGCTTAGTCATTGCTGCAACCTCACCACTTTACCCCTTCCTTTCCCATTAAGCTTTGCTAGTCTTGATACCCATGGTAATGGGATTGCTGAGTCCTCGTGGCTCACTGATTACATTACACCAACAGTTGCAGTGTACAGGTTTATGATGATCATGACGCGAGAGCGATGTTTGCTTGTTTGGAGTTCTTCTTCGCTTCTTCTTCGATCGGGATAGGTTCTGTGTCGGCAGCCGGGCTAAAGGTGGTGGATGTCGCTTTGAGTTTGTTTATGTTTCATCCAGTAGTCGGATGTTGTTGTCATGTATCTTGATGTTTTCATGTGACTTTGTATCCTTGTATGTATTGGATGTATCCCCACTATTATGTAATGTTGATGTAATGATATCCACCTTGCAAAAGCGTTTCAATATGCGGTTCTATACTTGGTGGGACCTTCGAGTCTCTTTAGGATAGTATCGCATATTGGCGGATAATGAAGTACGAGAACGATGAAAAGAGTGGTGGGAGTGATGCATGGACGGTGACAAGAGAAGAGGGAAGCTTGTGTTTGTGCTAGGCACACTGGCTAGAGAGGCATATCGATCGATGTGTGCCATAAAGAAGGAGCTCAGCCTACACACCTGTGGGTGAACGACCTAAAGTGAAAAGATGAATTTGCTGATGGAGCTAGAGAATGCCGAGGGAGGGTGAGAGGGATGCAAAGTGCATGCACAAGAGAAAGTTAGCGCTAGCTACAAAGATAAGAGGGTTGTGTGGGTGTAAAAGATTTAATAGAGATCATATATACTTCATTATAAAAAGCTTAATTCAGATATTTGAAGAATTTATCATAGTGTTTTAAACCGACGCATGTGTGAATATATATAACGGTGATACACATGGTGTGTTTATGAACATGTTATACTACATTTAATATATTTATCTCTACTCTTATAAAAAACGGAGTTGTTGATGATGGTGTGCCTGCTATCCTCGCATTATAGGTCATCTCGATTTATATCTCATGGATAGCAAGGAAACTATGATGGTTGAAGTTGGCAACAATCATGATCTTAGATTCTTATTGAAATAGAGAAACGAATTCAAATTTAGTTCGAATTGAAGTGGTAGTATAGACATTTGGAATGCACTAAAATGTTGGTATGAGTAGGTTACATGCATTATATGCAAGCTTAAAAATTTAATCGACATAACATGGATTCATATCACTCCTTCCATCTATATAGGGCGAATGAGATTTTAAGACCGCTTTGACTATTGACAAGATTAATAGTACATGACATGCACAATGTGAAAATTATATCATTGAAAGAACCTTTCATGATGAAGTTAATAAAGGTGCTTTGTGTAAGTTGCATGTCATATATCATTGCTCTAATATTTGGTCAAAGTTAGCATCGAAAACGATTAGGCCCTATATAGATGGAAGGAGGGAGTAGCTTTGAATAGCATTTGTATAGCAAAACGGGCAAGACTCTCTTTGTGTGGTGTGAATAGTTTTATTTTTTTGTTTTCTTTTGGTTGAGGGAAGTAATTGATTTGGTACGCATAAGTACAATATTACTACACGTTAGGCTTGTCCCTAAAATTCAACCTGCTGCCTTGTTATATCCCAAAATTCAGATATCGTGCTCCCAAAATCTGGCGCTTTCACAACCCGCGCCTTTGCTATCCCGAAATTACAACGCGCATTTAAAACTCCCTCCACCTGCCAAACCCGACACGCCAAATCCCCTTCTAACCCCCGAGCCGAAGGGCCGCTTAGTTCAAATCAGTGGGGGTAATTTTGTAACACATCCTACATTTTGGACAAGCTGCCCCTAAGTCATGCTTCACCCTCCCATCGCCGCCTTTTGCCATTCAAATCCCAGTCCGCCATAACCTCTCCGCCCAAATGCAAACCCCACCTCCTCCGTCCGCCACGCCACCGCAGCTCACCGGAGTTTCTTCCCCGACGATGTCGCCCACCGCAATAGCTCGACGCCCTCGCCCACCTCCCCGACGAGGATCCGCTGTCCATCTCGCCGTCCCCGCCGGTTCAGCCGCCCCATCCTCCACCTCCAAGGAGCTGCTCCAACGACGCTTCGCTCATCGCGGCTGCTCCATCCCCACATCGCCACCTTAACCTCGCTCCACCGAACCGCAACATCTCACCGACTTCTGGACGGCCGAGGCCTACTCGGCGCCACCAAAGAGGTTGAACACTCATCGATCGCGACCTTCTCCTTAACTCGACCTCCCGGTGCCGACATGGTGCCCATCCCGCACCCCCATGGAGCGGCTACCTTGAAGTCAGCGCCAGCTGGCAACATCTCCACGGGCGGCTCTCCCTCAAAGGCGATGAGGCTTCTTCGGCGGCGGCGTTGCCCATACCAGCCGGATCTGCTGCCGCTGTTCTGCTCACTCGCCGCCGCTGCCGCTGCTGTCTGCTCACTGACGCCGCCGCCCAGCCATCGCCGCTGCTTTCCCCGCCGGTAAGCGCTGCTCGCCTCCTGTTAATTATTTCACCGATCGAACCAACTTTGGGTCACGATTGGGGTTGGGGGCGGGCTCGCCAGAGTTAAGGAAGAACCACCGCAGAGGGGACGGTGGTC